>OZ023193.1:4694520-5035650 GCA_963995505.1 Hypericum androsaemum
TCATTCTGCTGGTTCTTTTCAGGTGCAATTGGTGCAGAATGGTTGAAAACATTCAAAGGCTACATAGAGAATCCCGAGTCGATGTTGTTATAACCGACTCAATACTCGTCGTTCTTTCCTCATTTCAGCAGACTAAACGTTCAAGGGATTCTTCATTGTGATCCCAACAGCCATCATCATGGTTTATTGGTCTTTGGGTGAATTGTATTGCTTGGGATATATTCACTTCTAGTGCAATCAGGAAGAGGGTCGGTCTGGGAATAAAATGGGGGTTTCGTGAGTCAATACACTTGTAAACTCAATTTTGCCATAAGAGAGTGTAATAGCCCCTTTTAACTTTGGGAGTTGCCCCAAATTACAGGTTTCATGAATTCTGAAATTTGAAACGAATTTTGAGATGATGCAACCTTTGAAATTCATCTGTTTCTGTATGTCACTCTGGTTTCATGCGAAAATTCTGTCTGATGTTAAAAGTGTAGAAAGTCTATTTACATTCCAAAACCTCTAAAAAATTAAATGGGAAAATTACTCTCAGGATTTGCTTAAGTCACTGTTTTAACGCCTTGTTTCGTAACCCAAAATTTGGCCCCCTAGTTTGTTTTTGCTGAACTCTAAGGAGTCACTGTTTTAACCCCTGTTTTGTAACCCAAATTTTGGCTCCCTAGTTTGCTTTTACTGAACTCTAAGGAGAGCTGGTAAACCTTGCACATGCATAGGCTGCCATTCTCAATGGTGCAGCTAAACCTTCCATTCTTGCATTACTGTTCAGTCACTTCGCCTAATGCCTGGAATGCCATAACAATCGTAACGGATGCCGGAAGAATAAGTCGCTTGAACTCCAACTCGGATAACCAAGTATAAAACAGCATTTCAGTTCCATCTCCTCTACGCGTGAACTAGTTATCACCGCTACCAATCTCCGTGCCATTACGGAAAGTAACAAGCTCGTCGGCCTTGTCAACCTTGCACATACTTGGTCTGCATTCTCAAGGGTGCAGCTAAACCCTGCATTCTTGCACTACTGTTCAGCTCAGTCACTTCGCCTAATGTCTAGAATGATATAAAAAAAATTGTAACAGATGCCAGCAGAATAATATGATTGAACTCAAACTCGAAGAATCAAGTATAAAACGACATTTCAGTTTCATCTCCTCTCCGCGTGAACTCGTTCCGTCAAGCTACCAATCTCCATGCCATCATGGAAAGTGACAAGCTCGTCGGCCTTCTGAAGCCTAGGCAAGTCAACTAGAAAGAACCATGGATTCCTATGACCTGCTTTGTATGAACTATGAATGAGGACAACACACCTCACTTCAAACAACAATCTGAACTTGTGTCAATTTTATAAATCAAAGGTGAGCCAAAGATAAAAAATACGTCAAGGAACATTCAAAACCACCAAAATTTCCCGAACCAAATATGCACAAAAAAGCTGAACCCACAAAGCAGACAAGCATCGAGCATCACCGGACAAGAGCAAATGTACGACGGGCAATCCATACAGACGAAAACATCAGTTTTCAACAATTATTTGGGCAAGAAGAGTTCATTAGCATCATCGTGATCAACAATAAAGTCGACGAATTACATCACCACAAGATAAACCTCTCCATTCCTTTTATGCATGGAAACCCCTAACTAGAACAAAAAGTATGTAATCAAACCCCACGAAGAACCCTACTTTCAAAACCCTAAATAAGCCATTACCCCCCTTCCCCTATCAAAACTGAGAATCCCCCAATACCCACATGCAATAATCCTCCAATAAGCAATCACAAACCTTAAAACCCACAACTTCAAAGCCCTAAAGATGCAATTTTTTGATCTTCTCATCACTTCAAAGCTCTAAAGCTCCAACCTTTTCAACTCTTGTTCATCAGATCATGGCATACCTCTTCAACGCCTGCCTCCCCGCCACCGCAGCCCCGGCGGCCAGCCCGCCGAGCGCCCCCGCCACCGCGGCGGAGCGAACCCCCCGTGCCGCCCGACACACCGCGCCAGTGCCTAGCCCCGCGACGACGCTGGTCCAGACGTCATCCCGGTCGGTGACAGCAACAATCCCGCTCTCTAGGCCGGCGTAGACGAGGCCGACGATCCCAATCCGGTTGCCCCAGGTGCGGCCGGCCTGGCCGGAGGAGTTGAGCACGCGGTTTACCTTGAGCTTGGCGGTATCCGAGGGCTCAAAGGAGCGGAAGGCTCCTGCGAGGCCATAGGCGGCGCCGGAGGTGGCTCCGGCGAGGTAGGCGGTGCCGGTGTAGAAGGTGAGATTCTCCCCCCATGAGCGGCGCTGGCGCTGGGCCTCCTCGGAGAAGAGGTACTCCGGGGAGGTGGGGACCCGGTAAATGCTCTGGATTGGGAGGTTAAGGTCCTGGTACGGGTTGTACAGCCGGGTCCGGGTCGGATCCGATTCCCCATCGGAGCTCGGGAACTGGGCCATCTTTGTTGGTTCCTTGGCCTTCTTGTTGGGTTGGGGAGGATTAGGGTTAGGGTTTTTTTTTCCTCCTCTCTTCCTCTTTAGGTTCTTCTCTTCTTGGGGGAGGGGGGAAGAAGCAAGAGGAAAAGGAGCTGGCTTTAATTAATCAGGAAAATAAAGTAGCTGTCTTTTATGTGTGTGTTGGTTTTTTTTTGTGGTTTTTAAAGTATTTTATGTTTTATTAGGGTTTGGTTGGGAGGAGGTGGAAAGAGAGAGAAAACCAACCGGTGGCAAGCTAGAATGGTGGATAAAAAATCGATTTTAGTATTCTATACTACCGCAGAAAAAATCACACAAGTAACTTGTGATTTTACCAAAAAAATAAAGAGATTTGTGATTTAAAAAATATGAATTGATTTATGTATTTTCAATTAAAATTATTTGGAGGCTCAGCTACCTATATAGATTATGCCTGGCCATCTAGATACTTGCATCAATTTTTTTTGATGATGTGGCGCGCCATTACCTCCCTCCCTTTCTTCTTTCTCTTGAAATTACTCCTCGCAATTAAAGCATGCAACTCCTCACCATAGCGAGCTCTTTTTCCTCTCCCTTCTTCCCCCAATAAGAGAGGGAGGGACGTGAGAGGGAAGAGGGAAAGATAAGGTGCGAGAGGTTGTTCGGATGTTGCGTTACATCATCAGAAAAATCGGGCTGGATTTTGCACGGAGAAACTATTTCCCGTTTGGAACGGAGAGGGTTTTTTTTCTGAATGGTGTTACTATTCACCCTTTTTTGTGAAAAAAGCGTCCGATTTGAAAGTATTGCGGGGATGGTGTCCACGTGGCACGGACGCCGAAAAAAGTCGGATCTTGGACCAAGATCCGACTTTTTTTGTCGGATGACCAAGATCCGACCGTTTTTCTCGGATCTTGGTCCAAGATCCGACCGTTTTTCTCGGATCTTGGTCCAAGATCCGACCGTTTTTCTCGGATCTTGGTCGATAAGCCATATCCGAAATCTCCTATTCAGATTTCGGATATGACCAAGATCCGACATTTTTTGTCGAATATATCATATTGGTCCAAGATCCGACTTTTTTGGTCGGATCTTGGTCGATCATATGGCCTATATAATGGATACCTCGCAGAAGCCTTTTGTCATCCATACGAAGACGTCCTGCATACCACCATAGAAGACCCTGCCCAAAACCAGGTAAATTAATTTACTTTAATATTTTGGTATATATGTAGAGTTTGTTCATTAATTAAAAATAATTAGTATATTTTAGCTTTGAAATTATTAATTTCTTCTATTTTTTTAGTGTGATATCTGATTGTTTAAAATTTTGTGGGTGTATATATGTAGAGTTTGTTCATTAATTAAGAATAATTAGTATATTTTAGCTTTGAAATTATTAATTCCTTCTATTTTTTGAGTGTGATATCTGATTGTTTAAAATTTTGTGGGTGTGCGGATTTTATAAACTGACCAACCCCAATGGCCAGACCGGTTTAATGAGTCGGAATGGTCGGACCGGTCGGATCGGTCGGGTCGGTCGGACCGGTCCGACCGGTCAGATTGTGAATTTTTTCTTGGTAAATTCCGGATGGTCGAGTACAAAAAGTGACCACCCTGCCAGTCCGATTAAATTTCATCTGGTTCTTAAGGTGGTCTCGGACCAAAAAATTGATGGAGAAGAATGTATGTTTATATGATATTTTTGTTAATATAAATTACGTTTTGTGTTGCTAATATAGAATTGCATACTGTTTTCTTTTGTTGTAGTATTCATAATGGCTAACCGGGTTATAAGAATAAAGTTGAAATACGATGGAGTAATTTTCAACAACAATGAAACCGGTTTTGATTACCAAGGTGGTAGGAAAGAGAAGTTGAAGTTTCATGCAGCATTTGTTAGATACAATATCTTGCGGAAAAAAGTTAACGAAAAGATTCCAATAGGTCCAAATGAAGAATTTGGGCCATTGATATTTAGATGTCCATTTGGAAGAGGACAATTTGGTCCAATGTTTATTAACGACGATGAAGATGTTAGGATAATGCTGGAGACCATGATTAACTTCTTTGGACCAATGGTGAAGGAGATTAAGCTTACAATCATTGTGGAAAAGAGGGTTAATAATTACAACCCGTTTGTCGTTGAAGCTGGTACGTCAACGGGGATGGATGTTGCTCATGAACCAATATTTGATTGGTTTGAAAATGATCCTAGAAAGACGGGTCCATATGCCACATACAATTTTGATCGTGAAGACGAAGCAGAAGAAGTAGAAGACGAAGACGAAGCAGAAGAAGACGAAAATGAAGCAGAAGAAGACGAAGATGAAGAAGAAGTAGTAGAAGAAGAGGAACAACAATACCGAGAACAACAATACGGTGAACTCGCTCTAACTGATCCCGGTGAACAATCATCGATGACTGTTTATGGTGAAGAATGGGATTGCGACCGAGCAATAGATGGAAGTTGTTCTGGTTTGTTGAAAGAGGGTACGATTTGGAAGAGCAAATTTGATGCAAAGAGGGAGATCGAGGCGTTCGTAATGAACGATGGGCGTGAGTTTGTCCGAAAAGAAACAAGGCCAGAAACTTTTTCTGTGAAGTGTAAAAAATGGGAGACTGATGATTGCAAATGGGAGATCCGTGTCTCACAGGAAAGAAGGGGCACACTTTTCAGTCGATGGAAAATCGTGAAACACACCTACCCCCATACCTGTGGTCGTCTACGAAAGTCGCAGGATCATAAACAACTCACTTCTGCTTTCATTGCACAAATTATTAAGAAACGAGTAGAGGAACAACCAGAAATTCGTGTGGCCACTTTAAGGTCAGAGATCCACGACCATATGAAGTTTAGACCCTCGTATACGAAGACTTGGTGGGCAAAAGAGAAGGCGTTTCAAGATTTATGGGGGGATTGGCAAGAATCTTACAATCGCCTTCCGCAATGGTTTGCAGCATGCAAGGCAAATAATCCTGGAACTGTTGTTGAATGGGAATATTATCACACCCTCCCTGGTTACGTGGAAGCACTAATTCCTGGAACAAAGATCTTTAAGCGAGTTTTTTGGAGCTTCAAGCCTTGCATTGAAGCTTTCAAACATTGCATGCCTGTCTTGGAGATTGATGTAACGTTCTTGTATGGAAAATACAAGCATGTCCTCCTGATCGCCACTGCAATTGATGGTAATAATGCTATAATTCCAATAGCATTTGCTCTGGTAGAGGGTGAGAACACGGATAGTTGGCCGTGGTTCATGAAACAAGTCCGGAAGCACGTCACGCCTGGCCGACATGGAATATGTGTTATTTCTGATCGACATGCTGGCATATTAAAGGCAATGAATACGGAGTATGGTTGGGGAGAAGACAGTGATACCGCCCATCGATATTGTCTTCGACACGTAGCAAGCAATCTTAACAAACACTTCAAAAATGACGCCATGAGGAATGTCATGAAGATTGCAGGTGACATGCACAAATGTTTTGTAGTCTAAAACTATTTTACAAGTTGTTACTCCACATTTAATATTTTTACTATGTTGGTTGTAGGAATGCAAGTTCAACTGTGGAAGTTAGAAGCTAACATGCGAGAAATATGGAATGTCGACCAGGAGGTCTTCAACTAGATGTATGAACAGGAATTGCCCAAGTGGAGCTTAGCGTGGGATGGCGGACGCCGATATGGTAACATGACGACGAATTTTGCCGAGTGCGTAAATATGATCTTCAAAAAAGTTCGTCGTTTACCGGTGACGGCCTTGGTGGCAGAGACATTTAACAAGCTAACCGAATATTTTGAAGAGAGATCAACTAAGTGTATGAAAGAGAGCTGTACTGGCAAAATATTGATGTCACAGAAGCTCCTAAACAGGTTGGAGCGGTGGGAGGGAAAGGCCAATGGACATAGAGTGCGAGTTTCTGACAGTACAGTTGGATCGTACGAAGTTCGCACTGGGTACGATATGAGAAGACAAAAGGGGGACAGAAAGCATTCAGTTAATCTTTCCACAGGATTTTGTGGCTGCGGCAAATTCCAGGCTTACCACTATCCGTGCTCACATGTGATGGCGTGTTGTACTGAACTTGGCATCGATTACAAGATATTTGTGGATAAGTATTATCGCCTGGAAACCACACAAGCTTGCTACCAACTGAAGTTTGTTCCTCTGGGCAATCCTAAATATTGGCCGTATCCTGAAGATCCTACGGTTGTAAGGCTCATTCCAGATGAAAGATTAGCGAGGGGTAGAGGACAGCCACGGAAGCGCATACATAATGAAATGGATACAGTGCCTTTCGTCCGCTGTACGCTCTGTAAAACAAGGGGTCACACAAAAGCCAATTGTACTAATATAAGAGCAGTTGCGGCGGCAAGAGCGGCTAAAGTAGCTAAAGCGGCAGCTGTATCCGTAGGGGCAAGTACGAGTAGACGCCGTCGTGGATGTTGAATTGTAATTAATTTTGAACTGAAAGGATTGTACTTTGTAATATTTTGTGAAACTCTATGTGGGTTGTGTTGAGTTTCTTTGTAACAGTCTGAAGTTTAAGTTACTCTATCTTAGCAGAATAATGACGCATTACACATTTTATGTATATATTTATTGTCATAATTGTTCAGGTGTGCCAATGAGGAGAAGTGGCAAAGAGCCAATCGCACATGATGACGAAGAGCCGGAGCATCCTCAAATCGATTGGAATGCTCTATGTGGTTCTAAGTTTGGGTATATTTTCAAACGATTACAGAGGCCATCCAACGATAGATCAGAAGTCCCTCCTCAGAAACCTACCAAAAGCAACTGTTATTACAAGCTTGTCAAGCGAGATCCAGAATCGTGGAGTAGAGCCATGGACTTTCTGACAGTTGAAGGTATTCCGTATTTCTATATTGGATCACATAATATTTTTATTAAATTTTAATTTATTTTACAGGGATGATGATAGGAACCTGTTTTAAAGGGACAAGTATTCAGAGCTTCAAAAATACCTATAGTGGTACTACAGTTATGTCGGTAAGAAATTTTACATTATCCTTTAATTTGAGTTAGCATCATAGTCAATTTTATAACAAGTATTTTGTATTTGCTTGTAGATGGTTGTAGAGGTGACCCATTTTCAGCGTGTCGGAATTGGCGCACTTGCGACATTAAAGGTACAATTAAAAGAATTTTATTTATTCTTACATATTTATGTTATGTGAGAAAATTTTTAAACTTTTAATATATTACAGGATTCTACAGGCAGTATTACTGGTACCATAAATGACTCTACCGGTCTTGTTGAAGCTGGATGTGTGTTGTATCTTAAAAATGTGAGCATATCCTTTTTTTTTCTCAATAGTCCCAGATAGTTGTTTACTGATTTTCTGGTTCTTCAACAGGTAAAAGTTGACTCGTCCCCATACCCGAACAACAAATTATTTAGCATTACTGATGAGAACGTGGTCAAAGTGTTCAAGAAAAATGGAGAATCTGATGAAGATTCCCAAGAACAAACTCGTCCAGCACCATCCTATGATGGTCGTCGTCCTTATCCTCCAGCACCATATCCTGAGGGACGTGGTGCCGATTTGAAGGCACTATATGGCTCAGAGGCCTTTGAGTGGCTCCAAGAACAAAAGAGGTTAGAGCTGCATAAAAAGGAAGCTGAAGCTAAATCAGCCCTTCGAAGGAAAGCCATACGAGCTGAAGCAGACCGCAAAGCCAATGACATTTTCAACAATGAACCATGGACAACAGCTATTGAATTTGTTCTATCTCACGGTATTACGAAAATACTTATACATACTTGTTACTTACATTTATGGAGTATCTAATTTTTAAATTTTTTAGGTTTGATGTATGGAGCTAACGTTGATGGAGTATCTATTGAGGATGTAAAAACAATCTCTGAAAGCATCACAATTCCACAGGTAACATTTGTACATATATGAAAATTTTGTAATTTGCAAGTAATGTTATTGTTAACTAGGAGACTTGCAGATGGTTCTGTACGTGAAAAAGAAGAAACATGTATACGGCAATAGTTTCCGAGCAGTTTTTCAGGTATTATAATATAATATATTATTTATTTCTTAATCATATTTTTTAATTATCAAAGACTTCATATCTATAAATTTATGAAGGATCCTACTGGCGAAATCACGGGGAGTTTACAAGACATTGAGAGTACCTACTGTGATGGATGTGTGTTGCTAGTGAAAGATGTAAGCTTATATTATCATTACATCGTCGTCAGTAAATTATTTTAATATAATCATTGACCTAATTAAGTATTTTTTGAACAGATTTATGTCTCGTATGAAGAAAATCGAATACATTTCAGTGTTGATCACGAGAATGTTAAACGAGTTTTCAAGGAATAGTGGCAAATATGTCCCTACCGGGAATTCTGATGAGAATTGTGACAACGTGTTGAGAAACATAAAGACATTTTTTTTATCTGTTATTTCAGATTGTTGTCATCCTATTTTAGTATTGCACTTCTTAGTTTTGTCATGTCGTATTTCCTTATACCGTACTTTGTTTAATATCTTGACGGCATACTTATCTAGAAAGGTATAACGTTTGAAAAGTTTCGAGAACTAAAACACAAATCATAAAAAAAGTGAAGTTAATACAGTCATAAAAGCATCCAACGAATGTCTAGTACAGAAGCATAAACTACTTCTTCTTCTTCTGAGGCTTCTCCTTTTGATGCTTATCTGCGTGAGCATTCGCCTTCCCCTTTCCCTTTCCAGGCACATTCAGGTGTCCTCCTGTAAAACATCGCACACCAGCCTCTCTAGCTCCCCGATTAGGCTGACGCCGGACCAGAGGTATTTCTTCATCCTCAAAATCGGTTGGATCGTCAAATGAAGAGTCACCACTACCATGAGTTGTAGTATCACGTGGCGAAGTCCTATTATAAAATATCATACAAATTTATCAAAATCAACAAATTATGTTATCAACACAATAAAGCCATACAATCAATTCAAAATTTTTAAATAAAATTCATAATTTACACACACCAAATTGTAGAGAACCAACCTCTGTGTAGGTGTCTCAAATAGTTGGGATGTCTGTACACCAGACCGGGTCAAACCAAAACTGCACTGCGTGTCGGACGTATGAGCCCCAGTTTGGGGCCAACCAAATATATTTTCCCTGAATAATGGATGAGCAGCGGAGGGGGCGACGCCGAAACCCGATCCGGAAGGGCCCAGTCCGTAAGAAAACGGCTGCACAGACCTAGCTGCCGTTGTACCGTCTCCAATGAGAACACCCCTAATAACAAACCCAAAAATTTATATAATAATGAAATCAAAACAATTGAACATATTGTAATAAAATTCATAATTAATACCACACATTAAGATAAACAAATACCTCTGCCTATGGGGAGTAAACAGCTGGGAATGCGGCACCCCAGTGTGGGCTAGGCCGTAACTCGAGTGCTGGTGGGACGGCTGGGAAGCGGAGCCGGGGGTGCCAAAATCTGTGTGCTGGGAGAATGGATGAGAGGCGGAGGTATCCATGCTGAGAGACGTCACTGTGTTTGCTGGAATCTGCGATCTCGACCGATAATCTTCCCAGACCATGGGCTCCACTTGATAACCAGGTACGAGCTCAGGCTGGGGTATTGGTTGCCGCTTGTTGAAAAGGGTGGTTTTGCGTCTCACGACAGATACCCTCTCTGATTGAGGAAGATCGTATGTCATGTGCTCCGCCAGTCCCACAGGTGGCTGGCTGTCGCGGAGACCTAGGTACCGTCTTTGCTCGCCGGCGAACCCAAGTGCAACCTGCGACAAATTCTGAATTTCTGAAATGTCTGAAGACCTGTGGCGTATATGCTCAACAACATCCGCCTACAAATAAAATTTTATTATCATTAGCATTGTGGAACATCGCTATTAAAATTAAAATAGACAATATCTTTATTTAACATAGCTAAATTGACTTACACTCATGTGTAACATTGCGCTAGCAGGGCTGATGAATCGCCGAGTAATCTTCCTGTACCAATCCATATATCCATCATGATAATGGATATACGGCGATGTAGGTACTCCGTGATACACATATCTTGTCCGAAATTCCACCCAGATCTTCACATGGCCTTCGTAAATAGCATTCCAATTTTGGCCAGCCTGACCCCGACCATCCACCGCACTATGTGTCGCCTCATCGATCTCAGGGCTAGCCGGAATACCCTGGAGTAATCCGAACTGTCGTAACACCCGATCAGGATAATGCCACTCCACATGTAAAAAGCATATCAACGGGACTCGTGCCAACCATAAGCCACAATCACGATGGCATATTGTCGGGAGATTGCTAAGAATCTCGTCGTTATACGGCATCCATACAACCTGTAACAAATGCACACAGTCGTAGCTCGTCCAAATGGTCATGGTTATATGTATGCAACGCAGTATGATTTAAGTCAAAACTATTCATTAAAATTTAATAAACAAATTACTTACATCTGATTCTCTAAGCTCATCCAACCTGCGTCTGTAAACAGATACGGTTGTTATTTTTTTGCTGGCCGCTCTGTTAAATTTTCCACTCCACCTGCACAGTGACATAAAAATATCACGTCAAGTCTATAAGATTAATCAGCGGCTACAGCGCATTAAGTAATAATTTGTACCTGATGCCCAGTGCTTGCCCAGGTTGTTGCACTGCCGGATTTAACAAAACCGGACGATTTGGGATGATCCGTTCCCAAGCCCACATACATATTAGCGTCATCGCCCCGGCAATAAGTGAACGTGTCGAGCTTGTGGCTCTACATAAATGGCTGTACGTGTGTGACAAACACGCACTACCCCAGCTGTAAGAACCAATTGCCTCTACATTCTCTAGAAGTGGCAACCAGTATGTGTTCACCCTGGCATCACTAGACTCGGGAAAAAGAATGCATCCGATAAGTCGCAATATGTTCGCTAGAACATATCGTTTTACGACCTCATCACCAGCATCAATTGGGATAGTAGCAGGGTCAAAATGGTCCTCGAACCATTTAAGGGCAATTTGGTTTTTCCAAACCATTCCAGGGGTATCTGCCGGGTTACTGCCAAATAGGCGTACGCAGAACTCGTGCCAATCAGGAGGTGTCTGCAACCCTGTTACTGGGTGACCATCGATAGGAAGCCCGAACAACACAGCAATGTCCTGAAGAGTAACTGTCATCTCACCCACAGACATATGGAACGTATGGGTCTCGGGCCGCCACCGCTCCACCAAGGCTGTAACAAATGCTGTTTCGAGAACGACCCAGCCAATACACCACACATCCCAGAAACCTGCCTCCTTCATATAGGCTATAAAGGCCTCGTTCTGCACATGAGACACCGTCCATTTCCGTCGGTGTATCTTCAACAATGTGTCCTGATTATCGTTAATCCCTTCACGAACCTCACGGTTCCACACGTCCTGAGAACGGTGCACATCCTGGTGCACTAATACCGACGTATCTAAGGGTCCTCCATTCCCTAGAAGATGCCCGTATGGCTGTGCATCCATATCTAAACAACACAATAGACATATTAGAACATTATATACCAATATATTAACAAACTTAGCAAATCCAACAATGTTAAACATTGAACAATTAGAACATTAATCAAAAAATTAATTAAAATAGCGTTATTACAGACCATATTACGGTCACATTGTTTAACGGTCAAACCACTCAGACCTTATTTTGGTCAAACTGGCCGGCCGGACCATCTTTCTGTCAAACCGGTCGGACCATCTTTCGGTCAAACTGGTTGGACCATCTTTTGGTCAAACCGGTCGGACCATTTTTCGGTCAAACCGGTCGGACCATAAATTGGACAATTTTGTCTGATCAATTTTTTGGCCGACCGGTCCGACCAAAATTTTGGTCGCACCATTCGGACCAAATTTTTTTTAACCAATTATCTACAAATTACAATTAACCAACATCAACAATTAACATCCCTCAAAAAAAAAATATCAACAATTAACCAATTAACTAACAACAATAATTAACCAATTAACTAACATCACCAATTTACCAATTAACTAACATTCACAATTAACTAATTAAAAAATTAACTAATTAAAAAATTTACCTAATACGACGTCGGGGAACGGACCGAGAGGCGGGCGAGCCGGCGAGCGGGGAGCAGGGAGCGGGGGCGGGGGGCGGGGGGCGGGGAGCGGGGGCGGGGGCGGGGAGCGGGGGCAGGGAGCGGGGAGCGGGGGCGGGGGGCGGGGGCGGGGGCGGGGAGCGGGGAGCGGGGAGCGGAGAGCGGGGAGCGGGGGCGGGGGGCGGGGGCGGGGGGCGGGGAGCGGGGGCGGGGAGCGGGGAGCGGGGAGCGGGGAACGGGGGCGGGGGCGGGGGCGGGGAGCGGGAGCGGGAGTGGGGAGCGGCGAGCAGGGAGCGGCGAGGCGAGCGGGAGCGGGGAGCGGCGAGGCGAGCGGGACAGACGGGAAGGCGATATCGGGGACGGGAGTGTGAGCGACGGAAAAAGTCGGATTTTGGTGTTTATACCGACCGAAATCCGACTTTTTTTGTTGGATCTTGTTATAGTTGGATCTCGATATCCTTCGGAAATCCACTTTTATACCGGACCAAGATCCGACAAAAAAAGTCGGATCTTGGTCATCCGACAAAAACGGTCGGATCTTGGACCAAGATCTGACTTTTTTAGTCGGATAATCCGACTAAAAAAGTCAGATCCTGGTCATCCGACAAAAACGGTTGGATCTTGGACCAAGATCCGACTTTTTCCGGCGTCCGTGCCACGTGGACACCGTCCCCGCAATACTTTCAAATCAGATGCTTTTTTCACAAAAAGTTGTGAATAGTAACACCATTCAGAAAAAAAACCCAACGGAGAAGAGTAAAACAGTCAATAATAGCGTGAAAAGACTGACAGGAACACGCTTCCCCGCATGGCCTGAAAAGAGGCAATAAAGGATGCGAGCTTTAAATGTAGGGGAATGCATTTTTAAATATCTTGTACTTCTTTTTGATAAAAATTGGTTTCATATTTATTTTATTAACTATCAGATAAGAAATATTAACTCGGCATGTCATTTAAACATAATCGGGCATATTATTTTATCGTAGTCGGGCATGTCTTTTTACCGTATCCGGATATGCTATTTTAATTAATTATTTATTTTATTGACTAATTTATCATATAAGAAATATTAACTCGGCATGCCATTTAAACATAACCGGACATGCCATTTTATCGTAGTCGGATATGCCTTTTTACCGTACCCGGTCATGCCAATTAATCGCAACCAAACATGCCTTTTTGTCGTACCCAGGCATGCCAATTGATCGTAACCAAGCATATTTTTTTATCGTACTCGTACATGCCAATTGATTAATTATTTAAGGGAAAAGTCCACATTAGTACCTTGTAGTTTGCTCAATTATCAGAGATAGGTTTGTGGTTTCAAACTCATCAAAGAAGTCACCTGTAGTTTCACGGGCTCATCAATTAAAGGCTCGGATAGCTCTCCGAGCCTAGTCAGCATCCTTGGAGCTTGCCACCTAGGCCAAGCTCCAACGTGGCCAACCATGTCACTAGCGCTTCCCTCCCTCCAAAACCCATTTTCCGTTGGCCTGACCTCTTTTCAAATCTTCACCCGCCCCGCCACCACCACCCGCCGCAGGATGACGTTGGCATCCCGATGGACGACGTGAAAGTGCTGGCCAAATTTAAGTCCCGGTTCAACTACATCCGGGTCATGGAGGTCTCCCGGTGGGCCGACCACCCGCTCGCCGGGTCCCGCCTCCTCCTCCTCGACGCCCCCAGGAACATCCACAGCATCTCCTTCCTCTTCTCCCCCTTCACCACCACTTACTTCGACGTGTTCGCTACGATCCCCCTGGTTCTACCCCGGGACCCATCGCGGTCCTTGGGTTCAGAACCGGGTCGACCGCGCGGCTCCTCCTCGAGCTCTACCCGAACGTGGTTGTCCACGGGTGAGAGCTCGACCCGTCGGTTATAGCGGTCGGGAGGGAGTTCTTTGGGCTGGCCGATCTCGAGAAGAAGTACAAAGGTAGGGTTTTTATCTACAGAGGGAATGCTTTGGACGCCGATTTGGAAGACGAAGAAGGAGGAGGAAGAAGAAGAAGGAGGACGTCGTTCCGATGTGGAGTGCCACCTAGGCCAAAAAATGACACTGTTCTGATGTGGCAAGCTCCAAGGATGCTGACTAGGCTCGGAGAGCTATCCGAGCCTTTAATTGATGAGCCCATGAAACCACATGTGACTTCTTTGATGAGTTCGAAACCACAAACCTATCTCTGATAATTGAGCAAACTACAAGGTACTAATGTGAACTTTTCCCATTATTTAATTTTATTACAAGTTTCATCAACCATTTTCCCAATCCCAATTACCCTTTTAATTTATGCCTCGAATTTTTCTTTTTTTACCACAATTAGTCTTAAACCCACTCAACCGTAGGTACCCCCTCTTCCAATTTTGCTTGGAATCATCGAAGGTATGAGATTTCCAATTTTTGGTTTAGTAGTTTCAACTTTGAAATAAAGAGACATTTATATTAAAATAGGGGAGAGAATAGAAAGGCAATCGTTAGAATAACTTTGAGAAAAATTCCCCCAACACTACAAATTAATATTCCAAGAGCTAGCCAACCAGAAGCGAAATGGCATAAAATCATGGGTTTCCTTGTAGCTAATCTATCATCTTCCATCCTCCTGACCCCCTAATTCTGCCCTCTTCACTTCAGAGCCTTGTTTGTACATACATTATCGATACGAGACAACACATTGTCGGCAAACTCTATGAGGAGAAGGAGGCGACAAAACCCATGGAAGCTCACTACCAACAACCCAGCAAGAAAAGGGAGAGAGAAGAGATCTGCTGGTCGAGGTGGGCTCCTCGGCGTCGGCAGTTGGGAGAGAAAGAGAGAGGAAAAGGGAGAGAGAAGAGATGGAGGAGAGAGGAAGAGGCGGAAGAAAGAGAGACAGGGTGAGGGAGGAAATAAGAAAATGACATAACTACCCCTATGTAATTTGAGCGGTTGGTTCTCCCTTCCCTAATTTTTAATGACGTGGACGCTCTTGATCGTTTCCTGCGTGGTACGGATTGGGCCTATTTGTGTCCCCGAGAAAAATCAGAGTGGGTGTCCAGATGGTCGGGAAGGATACACGCAATGGGAGCGGATTTGGTCCTGGAAGGCCAAATCCAACCATGGTTGATTTAGTTATGATTCAATGGTTGATTTAGTTATGATTCAATGGTTCACTTAGTTATGATTCAATGGTCTACCTAGTTATATTCAATTGTCCATTTTTTTCCGTACCGGATAAGTCAGGACCGTCCCAGTTACCCAGTTACGATTCAATAGTTTACTCGGTTACGATTCAATAGTTGTGGACTTTTTTCATTTTGCCCCCCCGTGTTTCCGCATTTTTGCAAAATAGTCTCCACATGTCCTTCAATAAAAATCCTCCAGCACCGTGCTGGATTTGGCCTCCAGGACCAAATCTGGTCCCGCAGGCAATTGCCCAAACTTCTAAGCGATTTTAGTTGAAAATTATTTGACTTAATTGATACTTTTAAAATTATATGATACTTGTGTGATTTTTTATCGATATTACGTGATACTAAAATTGACTTTTCTCTATAATACATGAAGAAAATATAGGATTTTTTTTTGTTTTAAAGGCGTTGGGTGTGACTTAATATACTTAACTGTTAAAATTTTATCGAGTGATAATTTTATGGTCTGTTTGCTAGATATTTTAATATTCATGTCAAATTTTATTTAGGCGACTCTTGTTGATAATATCTTTTTCAGATCTAAACTCAAGATTTTTTTAAGAGAATATAAATCTTTTAACACATGTATAACTTTTTTTTATACAGGTTTTAGTGAAACATTTTAAAATTTTGATAAGAACAAATCACTGTAAAATAATTATGCAGAGATTTGGAATTATGGTAGGAATCGGAACCTACTCGATGATTTGAATATTCGTTTTTCTTGTTATTACTTTTCCTTGTTTCTGCCGGTACAATTGACGGGGAACATTATTTTTGTAGCGTATATGATTCTTAGAATTTCTGCAGTCCCAAATATTAATTGAGAAGAAAGAAAGTTACCTTATTCTGACCAGGTATTTAAAAAATTACTTCGGACTACTTTTTTAGGTAAAATATTATGGAATTTCTATAGTTTATGGTAAAGTATGAGCAGAATAAGACCAGTTTTAACTTTTAAGAGATTCGGCCTTCGGGGACTTTAGTTGTGACGTCATCGCTCATATATGGTACTTTTTTTTGGGTGAGAAAGCTAAAATATGGTACCCTAGGGTATGGATTGGGTACGGAATGCCCAGATTCTGAACCGTTCGGAATGAAGACATGCAGAATCTTTTTTGCAAAAATGCTAAAATACGGGGACCAAAATAAAAAAAGTCACGCGCAAACACAGACCTGAAACTAGGGATGGCAGAAATACCCATACCCTGAGGATCAGACCCTACCCTTACCCTACGGGTCTAGGATATGTTGACTTTGACTGGGTCTAGGGTAGGGTATGAGTATGGGTCCATGTTTAGAAGTAGGGTTTAGGGTAGGGTATGAATCCATAGTTAGACCCTGTGGGTCGGACCATACCCTTACATTTTTACCCTATTTGAGACCCTACTCTAATTAGACCCTAGTTAGACCCTAATTAGACCATAATTAAATATATATAATATACTTTATGGTTAACTTTAACATATTTATTATGTTATTACACAACTAGTTTAGAAGATGTCATGAATGATGGATTACTAGAAGCCGACATTCTATATTTTTCTTTTGTTGAATTGTTTATGTACTTCAAATTTGAAAAAAAAATCTTGTACTATTGAAATTAAATTACAAAATTTGATGTTTCATCAATTTTTTATTGAATGTTAATATGTAACATAGTAGATATCTTGAATTTGTTTGAATTTTATATAAAAATTAACTTTTGATTAAAAAATATCAAAATGTAGAACGTTAAATGGTCGGACCCTGCAGACCCTGAAGATCCAGGGTCTTCAGGAGGGTAGGGTATGAATCTAACAATAAAAAATTTGTAGGGTCAAAGGTAGGGTATGAGTCTAACTAAAAAAACTAGGGTATGGGTAGGGTTCTCCCAATACCCTACCCTACCCTACCCTACCCATTGCCATCCCTACCTGAAACAAATGCCACTATGACATAACTGTGCATACCAGTATCATATAACAGGGCATGCCAGTATCACATAACTGCGCATGCCAGTATGACTTTTTTGCAAAAATGCTAAAATACGAAGACCAAAATGGAAAAAAGTCATGCGCACCATTATGATAAACGGGACTTGCCGCTTTCACAATACACATGCCATTACCACATAACTGCGCATGCTAGTATCACATAATTGTGCATGCCAGTATCACATAACTGCGCTTGCCAGCTCAAGTCCCCATTCACTCCAAATCGTTCGGAATGATTTCTTCACTCCGTACCCAATCCAAACCAAACGCCCTATTATACGTATTAATATAATTTTGGGTAAATTTTATATATCCACCTTGGAAGAATCTTGTATTTTTGAAATAGATTAAAAAAATTTTAAATTTTAAATTTATTATATTCCGAGTTCCTTCGTTAACATCATTGACGATTTTTCTCATAGAAATAACTTTTCTACACTCACTAAGAAGTAAAAGATTATAAAAAAATTAAACTATGGAGGATCTCACCGCCGACCACATCACCATATTCTCCAAGATCAAGGTCTCGCCGACCTCGTCGCCAAGGGGAGCTTCAACCAGGTCTGGCAGGTGGGCCTCGCAGTTAACTCCGCCATCGGTGGGTTGAGCCCCCACGACTTTGCCGTCGCCAACTTGGCCTCCATCGGGAAGCTAGACTTGGCCGGCGGCGGTTTGAGCCCCAGCACCGGCAGTCTGAGCCCCCACACATCCTTCAACGACGATGAGCTTCCCTCCCCTCCTTCAACAGATTCCCTTAAGCCAGGGAACCGTTCCACAGCTTCAAACAACAAAAAGACAGACAAAAATCAAGAGTAGAGATCTAAAGATATGAACTTTTAAGACCCAGAAACGAAGAAGCATCACAGGGATTTAACACCTAGATAGAATATTAAAAGAGAATGGAAAGATGGTTACGAGCCATCGAGATTCGATAAAGGAAGCCATGAAAGGTGGGAGCTTTAAGGGTAAAACTGAAGGAATTTGAAGAAGCGATACGGGAAAGAGGGAATAAAGTGAAAGTGAAACTCGAGGAGATTCAACCGATTCACTTTTGAAGAAGATAAATTTAAGGGCAAATTATTCTCGGGCCTTAAAATTTGGTATATTCGTTTCTTTGACGTAAAATTTTTTGTTGCGAGATTGCGATCGTCAGCATCTTCAAAACCAATTTAACCCGATATTCCCAGCAATCTTGCCCCCAATTTAAACGATCAAAGAGGTGAGTTCCTAGTTGCTCAAAATAGCATGCATACGAACAAACCAAACAAACAATTAAAATTTTTATATCCAATCCTAAAAATCTCTTCAAATGAGTCATGGCATAAGAGTCTTGCAAACAACGACATACACATAATCAATCCGCTTCGGTATTATGTTAAAATTTATATGTAGAAACCAAGTCTCAAACAATTGGTCACCGCCAATTGCAACAGCTGATCCATGGCCCTTCTTCCCTGCTTCTACGGCGGATCCCAAAAGAGCCACGAACAAGTCAAAATTAAGGTTCAAGATCACCAAAATTAAGTGACAATTTTATTTAATTAATTTTTGTTGATGGGATTGACGTGTTTATTACATTTTTCAGCCAACATGGTGGAGAAAAAAAAATTGGAGGATGACGAGGAAAACTGATTAAACTGGTTTCGATTCTCCACAATATAGTTGCAACAAAAAGGGATTTTTTCTCAAATATCTAAAAAATATACATATTTTCTTTATATAGGCAAAAAGTTATACATATTCTAAAAATAGGTTGAAATTTTTTTTAATATTAAAAAAATTGAAGAAGACGCCCTCAAGAAATGGCGCCATGCCAATTCGGCGCCACCACAACGGAAGCGCCATTAGAAAAAATCTTTTAGGAATAAGTATAATTTTTTTGCCTATTTAGAAAAAAATATGTATGTTTTTTGCCTAATTGAAAAAAAATCTCCAACAAAAATACCTATCACGTTAAAAAAATTATAAAATCCGACTATGGGAGCACTTTTAATATCAAAATTTTAAAAGAAACTTAAAGGTTAGTTGTCCCTTAGTGGTTTTGATTTGAACTTACCCAAAACAAATTTAAGTTCAAAACAATTTAATTTTTTTAGTTACTGATTATTAACTTTTTGGGAAAATTACTCTATAGCCCCTCTGATTTGCTTAAATATACTCAAATATCACCCTGTTTGTAAAATACATGCCGACGTTCTTCTAGTTTATTTTTATTATACTTTCGGGTCCCTGTCGCACGTTAGCAGCTTTTTTTTTTCAATTTTGTCAATGAAATGACCAAAATACCCTTAGAGAAAAAAAGTCTTCTTCTTCCTGTAGATTGCTGATGTCATCATCTTCTTGTTCCCGTTGCCAGCAACTAAAAAATTCAAACCCAATCGACTCCACCAAATTAACAAAGATCGATGGCAAAAGCAACATCAATTTGGTTCCTCGAACCAGACTCTTAGCACATGCCGTCGGTGTCCGGGGACTCGACTTGAAATCGTCTTGTCCCTCTCCTTTAAACCAATAAATCCCAATTCCAATTGAAATCGTCTTCTCCCTAAACCCCTAAATCCCAATTCCAATTGAAATCGATTCGCTCACTCAAAGGCTGGAGTAGACCAGGAGAGAGAAATTGGCAAAGTGTGGTCCATGAGGAGGCAACGGAGGCGGATGTTAGGGGTTCTTCATTGGGTAACAATGGAGGCAGAGCATGGTCAAGGAGGAGGCAACGGAGGTGGAAGTTGGGAGTTCTTCATCGGGTAACAATGGAGGCGGAGGAGTGGGCCCTAACGGTATCCGCTTCGACCAACCGCATGGACGCCATCAGTTTCGTCCTCGGCGTCTGCACAGGGCTGTTCTGCAGAGCCCAGCTGAGGGTCTCATCTACGGCTGAGGGAGAAGGAGAAAAAGGACCGGAGGGCCTTCATCTGCTTGGTTTATCGGCTCCGAGCTTGGTTTAGAGGTTGTAATTAAAGCTCAGTTTTTTTTCTGGAGGGGAGAGAGAGAGAGAAGGAGAGAGGGAGGATGATGATGGTCGGAGAAGAAAGGATGATGGTGTCATCAGTTTTTTGATTTTGGTTCTAAGGGTAAATTTGTCATTTCAATGATAAAAAAAATGACGTCAGCGAAGGACCCGAAAGTATAATAAAAATAAACTAGAGGGACAACAGTATCATTTTTCAAACACATGGGACTTTTGAGTATATTTAAGCAAATCAGTAGAACTACAGAGTAATTTTTCCTAACTTTTTTATATAATCGCTGTACTTTAACATAAGCGTAATATCTAATACCACTTTACCCGTAGTGAATGAAATCGTAGAAAATGACAGTGAATTAAATAAGCTTACTTATTTAATACGACCATGTTTAACAATAATTGACTCTAAAATATCAATAATCAGTCTCTTTAGATGTGACCATGGTTTAAACCGAATCACCCAATCCGCGGTTCAAAAACCGAATGTTCGAGCAAGTAGAACCTAACTCGTGGCAAGGATTGGAATCGTCTTTAATGTGGAACCATGGAATCAGAAGATCCAGTTTCGTGGAACTTGGTAAATTTTGATTATTTTGGAGTTAAACTATAGAACATTATTATCTTGTTCAAAAATAGTTGAACTACTAATTCAACTGTAACTGAATAGTTCCATGAACTATTCTGAAACTTTATAAGATTCACATTCATATTATGTATTTTCAAAATCGTAGAACATGGTCAGGCCTAGTAGTGACCGTGGTTCTATCAGAATCTGAGGTTTCAGTAACGAGATTCGAAATTGTAGTTAAAGTTCCAAAAATTATCCCGAAACTTTTTAGGAAAATTTTGGTTTCCGTTCGTAATTTTTTTAAATCATAATTAGAAATTACAGAATCATAGTCTCCCCTTCTATTCTTAAAAAAATACCATTTATTCTCAATTCTCTCTTAATCAATATTAATTGCTCTTTACCCTCCAAAAAATATTGATTAATTGCTCTACAAGTATTTTCTCTCCATAAAGGTCAAAAAAATATGCGACGTTCGAGGACGAAGAAGAGGGCTTGAAGATGGCCTTGAGGGCGGTCGACGGCGGCTTCCGAGCAGAGACGGAGGATGAATTCGAGTTAGGGTCGAGGACGGCTAGGCGCTCAAATTGGGAAGAAAAGAGGAATCTTGTTGGATTTCGCGACGTCTTTCCTTTTTCTCCTATTAAATTGGGACATGGAATACTTCATTTTGTTGGATTTCGTTTCTGGGTTTTGATCTTTGTTGACTGTTTATTTATAATTGGGAAGAAAGGAGGAATCTTGTTGTCGATTAGAGGAAATATTCCAAAAGTAGGGTGCATTTAGATGCTGGGGTAAGGTTCACGATGATGTTAAAGGCTGAAGCTTGACTTTTGATTCAATAAAATAGAGAAATGTTGTAACATACGTTGTACTAGGATGCAATAATTGAATAATTAGTGATCATTCTCTAGTTGATCAAAGTAGTATAAATAGTGATAGGAAGAATACTTGGGAATTATTGACATTGATATCAAATTCCTAAAAGAATAGTTACGTTTCTCTCTCCCTCTAGCTTTCTATCTTCTTCCTTTCTCCCCTTTTCCCAATTTTCAACTTTCTTGAACCCTAATCTTCGATTAGGTTTGTTACAAATATTTCGTGAATCAACATCACCATGGATATTTCAACCTGACACAAATCGGAAGGGGGAGAGAGGGGAGGAAGAGAAGAGAGGAAGATGGAAAGGGGGAGAAGGGCATTTAAAAAAACTATAAACAAAAAGAGAATTAATGAATATTTTAACTCTAGATAACTCAGAATATCAACGGGATAAAAAAAATGTAGAGCCTGTATTTTTTGGTTCGGAGTCAAATTTGGTTTGGAGAACTATCCGAACATGTAAGTGACACGAGGGTGGATACCACATGATTCAAAAGGGTTTTTAAACTACAGGATCACATCTCAAAAATTGCAAAACTACATGTATTAAAATTGAAGTTTTTTCTCTATTTTTTACCCAAAAATTTAAAAAAAATACAAATTTGTAACCGGATGATTCAAAACTGTAATCGTAGATATCGAATACAATTTCACCTTTTCGTAATCTTGTAATCGATGATTTCAGAATTATATGGAAAGGTTAGACCTAAGTCTCTCGATCCAGTCAAAATATGCATGCGATCCAACGACAAGTCGACAACAAGGCATCCAAAACGCACGATCAAATAAACACGTCGTAACCAAATATAACAAAATGGCATGTACTTAGTACAACAACGACCACCGGCCTGACTTGCACACGTCAGAACCATACAATTGGCATCACCCAGTTTCGACAAGTACCCTATGGACCCCGACAAAGTGTGAATTTTATTTTAGCACTTGCTTGTCCATTGGATTCTTCTTCTTTTACTTGCTTGTCCCCGGCGCAAGTGGAGGGTTTTTGCCCAAAATAGTGTTAGAGTACCAATTTATCATCAAAATGGTATTACTGTTGAAATTTTTTTAAAAATAGTGTTACTTTTCAAAATCGAAAATATTTTTCGACCTAGGAATCTCAGGTCAAAATTTTTTTTCGACTTGGAACCAAAATCGAAAAAATTTTTCGACTTCCGTGGTCGAAAAAATATTTCGATTTGGGCCCAGGTCGAAAAAACTATTCGACTTGGGGACCCAGATCGAAAAAAGTTTTCGACCTGGGGTCATCCCTTACACACTCCGCTTTGTTTGGATCTTGTCCGGTTTAAATCCAAGGTCGAAACCTGGGTCGACCCAGATCGAAGGAAAATTTCGATCTGGGGTCATCCCCACCAATTCCGGCTTAAAGCAGGATTTGTGTCCGGAAAAGG
Organism: Hypericum androsaemum; assembly: GCA_963995505.1. NCBI lineage: Eukaryota > Viridiplantae > Streptophyta > Magnoliopsida > Malpighiales > Hypericaceae > Hypericum > Hypericum androsaemum. Next base: position 4,718,028 of record OZ023193.1, read on the forward strand.
CCCAGATCGAAAAATTATTTCGACCTGGGTCGACCCAGATCGAAGGAAAATTTCGATCTGGGGTCATCCCCACCAATTCCGGCTTAAAGCAGGATTTGTGTCCGGAAAAGACCCATATCGAAAAATTATTTCGACTTGGGTCGACCCAGATCGAAGAAAAATTTCGATCTGGGTCCTATATAACCCCTAAGAAAATTCTTCTCAGAAGTCCCAAACTGCGAAGATTTGAAGCCGCCCCTTCCTTCCTCAGGTACGTATTTTGCACTAATACTTTATTATAAATTCAATTCAGTATAGATTATTTTGCTATTTAATTAGTGAACTTATGACGATGGATTATGTCATTATGAAATATTATTATTAGTTCATAAGAAAAAAATCCAAGGGAATTTTATTAGTAATAATAAATTCACTAGATACTATAAAATTTTGTGCTTTCATTTGAAAAGAACATGTGTATTGTTTGGTTGTCTATTGAATTCATTCGCCAATATGTCAATAAAATTTTATGGACTATGCCACTCTAATTAAAATAATTTATATTTACCAAAAATTTTGTTTTAGTAGATCAATTTATGCAACTTTATTTTGTGAACTTATGAATTAAGCCACTCTAATTATGTGTCAACTTCTTTTGTTATAGTGTTAAAAATAGCTTTACGGAATGTACGAATAACTTTCAAATATGGTGGAGAAATGTACTACAACAGTGAAATCAGTTTTTATTACATGGGTGGGTTAGAAAAAAAGTTCAAGTGTTATGAAGATTTCTCCTATGATTTGTTATTGACAAAAGTATATGAAAAGACTGTTGGTCCTGGTGAAGAAGTTCGTAGGCTGCTATTTAGATATCCTATTGACAGAGAGAAATTTCATCAAATGCCTATTGACAATGATAGAGATGTTAGAAATATGGTTCACACAATGATCAGCTTTGTAGGACCGTATAAGAGTGTGATTTATTTGGAAATAATTGTGGAGAAGACGGTGTCGAGTAATTACCAAATGTTGGATGTTCATGAAAGCCAGTTACTTAGTAGTGATGGAGCTGGTCCGTCAAGAGTGACGCCACTTATAGTTCCTTCCACAAGGGATGGTCATCGAGCTGGTCTGTCAAGAGTGATGCCACTAGTAGTTCCTTCCATAAGGGATGGTTGAAAGGAAAGATTTTCACCCCTCTTGCAATAATGAGTAAGTACGGGATTGTCGTCCCACAAGGACTAAGTTAGGCCGCAAATTCGACTTTACCACTAGTTTAGGACTAAAAGAAATGGAGGTGTCAATTCCAAATACGAATTGGTTACTACAACGACTAAATAACGAGAAGATTTACACAATAAAGGAAAGAGTGGGCTTGGTGCCAATGACAACTAAATAACCAAATGGCATGTGGGGTTTATTAAGTTCGTGTTATGGTCCGGATGTTTCGAAGGCAACTAATCAAAGCTCTCGCGACAAACTAGTCTAAATCGATTCTTAACTAGACTTGGATGGACTAACCACGCTCTCGCGACAAATTAGCCATCTAATCTAACTAATCACCAACTATAATCACCATCCTTTGGACAACTAGTCACCTAAGGTGATCTCTCATCAATAGGCAACTAGTTAACTAGTTAAATGGTCCGTTAATCCTAACCCCTCTCGGCGATTAACATTAACTTAGTTCATAATCAAGGTGATCAATCAAGATTAAGCATTAAACACATTAACTAGTTCATAAACCTTAACATATTAACCCCACAAAACCATTGGCTAGGTAGATGCCATCAAAGCACCTAACCCACAAATGAACTACTCACTCATGTTCAACAAACAACACAAATTATCCATTTAACAAAGAAAATAGAACATGAACATAAAAGATAGAGTTTAGGAAAAGCTCAATGAGTCTTCAAGAGATCCCTCCTAGCTCCTTCTTCAAGTTCCTTCCAAGCACTTCTACAATGGCTTCCTCTCCTTCTTCTCTAGATTGGCCACGTTTTTTTCTCTTCTCCTCTCCAAGGTTGGCAGCCACGTTCTTGGTTCAAGGGAGAGAGGTTGGCAGCCACGGATTTGTTCAAGGAAGAAGGAAGAGAGAATGAATGAATGTGAATGTGTGAAAGTGGAAGTATGGAGAGGTGGAGTGGGAGATAGTGGGAGACAATGGAAGGTAGTGCAGTATGGGGAGTTTGTTAGTGGAATTCCAGCCAAAAGGGTGTGGGATGGCAGCCAAGAAAACGTCCTGGAAAATTCCGGAATGGTCCCGGAATTTTAGCCGATTTCGGTCAGGCGAGTCCTCAAATTTAGAGCTTGATTTCATATGCATTTTTGACTCTCTTAGACTTCGAATTTGAAGAAGACTATAAATACAAAGTTGTATCTCCGGATGTCTTCTTTCTAGCGCCACCTTTCTTGCCTCCATTGGACTTCGGATGAGAAAGTTATAGGCATTTAAGTCGCTCGAGGTCAGTTTGCCCAATGTCGTCGCCTTCCCGATCGTGCACCATTTCTTCAAGGCTGATCCGATCGTCGTTGACGCGCTCCAAAGTACACCAATATCCTCCCCACATCACCACAAAGCCTCCTTGAACTAAAAATGAACGAAACTAATGAAAATCACAATAACTCTACTAAAACGTTCAAAACACGAAATATAACAATACAACGATAAATAACACACAACAATACTAGAAACAATAGAAAATTGACACTAAAACATACATAGATGATAGAGTGTTTTCACACTCATCACACCCCCACACTTGAATCATTGCTTGTCCTCAAGCAATACTCATACAAACACAATGACAATCACAATCACATAAGAAAGAAAATACGATAAGGACAAGACTAGGCATGATAAATTCACAATTTAATTCCCCTCAAAATTTCAAACTCACATCAAAAGTATCATCACACAACCTAGCTAGTACATCAACCCAAACACAAAGAGTAAGACTCGGTAGACACCTCACCACTCGATGGTTTAACCAAGTGTTATCACTATGTAAAAGACACTAGAAAGTTAACCACTCAGATGTACGGAAATTTTTAGCTCACGATTTGTAAGTAGCCAACTTCCTATCTCTCGCATACATGATCGATATCTTTCAAAGTATCCTACGTCCTACTCAACAGTGTCTCAAAGTCGTGTGGTTGCTCGTGAACCGGGGGCTTTCAATCGGGTTATAATGGGGCTAAGGTAAGGGTGAGGAAATATGTATGGATAGTAGTTAAACCACCCAATCCGAGGACATGTTACAAAAGTACTCTAGTCACTCGTCTATTCTAAACATCTTCACCATAAATCGCTAAAGCACACTCCCAAAATTCACCCATTTCCTAAGACCGTGTATCACGAGTTATGCCAATTATTAATGCCTTATTCAACATTCACTTTTTCTTTTTTTTTCTTTTTATTTATTTATTTATTTTTTTTCTTTCTTTCTACAAATACAAACACAAACACAAACTTGGCATTTTCTAGGCATAAACTCGGCTTCTTTGTATGGCCTCTCTATTACCCAAATTCTCAAAGAATTAACCCATAAGAACACTAAGCTACCAACTAAACCCAATACATATCATTTCCCCCAAAAAATGTAAACTTATGTGTCCTCGGATCGGATGACCAAAGGTCGAGAAGATGGTGGATATAAGGCTTAGAGTTGGTATACATATAATATGATCAATGAATGGCTATGCTCAATGGGTTAAAGCAATAGATATAAAGGTTCTTGGCTCTAAAGCTCTAGGCTCAATTTCAAAGGATTAGCCCCCGTCATTCACTAACGCCACACAACCAAGACCATGTCAAGTACTAGTAGGATACCTCGATCAACCAAACTCATGTAGGCACCTCATGAATAAATGAAGACGGTTGTCTCCTCTTTCGGCTCAAAGTTCCTCACAAGGTCACTCATCAACCCTCTAGTCAAATCTACATAGTGAGACCACTAGTCTAAATAACCGAGGGTAAGGTTTCTACAAGTGCTTAGGCCTTGTGCTCGAATTCATTTCCTAACTAGGTGTGTGATAAGCTTCTAACACGAGTTAAAGAATTTTGAAGGGGGTCAAATTTTGAAAATTTATGCCAAATCATTGCCTAAATAAGACAAACCATATCTAAACATACAAAAGGATTCCTAAGTGGAACCACACCCCCACACTTGAAGAACACCTTGTCCTCAAGGTGTAGGGAGCACATATACATCTAAAACAATTGAACTATACTAACAAATGCAATAAGAACCAAGCAAAAAAAAAACATCAATCAAACATGAAGAACAAGACATCACAAAGACATAAAGCAAACTGAAAACATCACGAAGACAAGAAAATAACTAAGGAAAAACAAAGTGCTGGGAAACTCCCCTTAGTCTTGAGGCGGAGAGGATGGTGGTGGAATGTTGTATCCGGATTGCTCCACCAGTTGCTGGATGTAGTAGCCTTGATGCTGAAGTTTCCATTCCATTCATTTGTTCTAGGAATTTATGGTGTGCATTACCTCTGGGACCTTGCTCCATCGATCAGTTGCGTGGATTGTGAGGATTTAGGAGGTAAGATTCTAATGGGTTTAGTTGGAAAGGATTTGAGACCCCTTCCACCCTGAACTAAAAAAAGTCATCAACTACAAAGTTGTCGACCTATCTCTTATCTTTCCATATCAACAAGAATCACCTCAATCCGAGTCTCGAGCACCAAGATATGGCCTATTTACGGAAGGGGATTTTACGGTACCCGACGGCCGCTGGGTCGGCTGGCGTCCGCCAGGAACGGGGGCCATTTTTTCGTCCGGCGGCCGCCGGCCTCTTCTTCTCAGTTTTGGATGGGGGCTACGCCCCCCTCTCGTGGCCTTTGTTGAGCATCCAACCGTCCGAATCACCTTCAAAATGCAAGAGATCCCATAAGCATGAAACTAACACTTCAAAATCATACTAGAATAAGAACAAACATAAAAGAAACACACACATAAAGACTATGAAAATATAAAGACAATACAAAAACACATGCTAAGTTATAGTCGTTAGCTTGACTTTACTCCCCTTTTTCATGCATAGGAGGGTGAGGTCACGGATTGCACTTCCGCTTGACATTCAATATTGTCATCAAGGTGAATCTTGCACCTTTGGCCATTCACCTTGAAGACTCCTCCATTGATTCTTTCCAACTTGAGGGTTCCAAATGGAAAAACCTTTACCACCTTGAAAGGTCCACTCCACTTGGACTTGTGTTTTTCCAGAAAAAGTTTCAAATGGGAGTTGTAGAGTAGCACTTAATCACCCTTCTTGAACTCTTTCTTCACGATGTGGGCATCATGTGATCTTTTGGTCTTCTCCTTCTTAAGCCTTTCCACTCCCGGCTTGGCTTCCTTCTTCAAAAATGCATATCGTAAATGAGAGGGTAGCTCTTTCAACTCCAAGCTTGGAGCCTTAATGATGGAATGTGGATTAGGATACTTCAAATCAAGCTCCAAATCCTTATGGTAACCTTTTTCATCAACTGTTTCCTCAAACTCTTCCAGGTCATCATCATCTTGTTCTCCATCATTCTCTTCATCTATTCCACCTTCAATCTTCAATGAGCTCTCCTTGCCCAACTTGAGGACACCATCATCCATGACATCAACTTTCATGCACATGCCTTCATCAAGAGGGTGGCGCATTGCATTAGACATCTTGAATTCTACCTTCTCCTCCCCTATTCGGAGGACCAATCTTCCATCATGCACATCCACCAAGGCACGTGCCGTGTTGAGAAATGGCCGGCCAAGAATTAGTGGACAACTTTTGTCCTCTTCGTAATCCAACACCACAAAGTCCACGGGGAAGATAAACTTATCAATCTTTAACAAGACATCCTCCACAACCCCAAATGGCTTCTTCATGGTTTGGTCCGCCAATTGGAGACGCATAGATGTTGGTTTCACCTCACACAAACCAAGTCTCCTCATAACAGACAAAGGCATCAAGTTAATGGTAGCGCCTAAATCACATAAGCACTTGGAAAACTCAACATCACCAACAAAACCAGGAATAGTGAAACTCCCTGGATCTTTTAACTTTGTCGGGAGATCTTTGGAGATGAGAGAGCTACACTTCTCCGTGAGGGCTACCATCTCTCCATCTTTCCACTTCCTCTTCTTAGTGATGAGTTCCTTGAGAAACTTTGAGTATTGCGGCAATTGATCCAACATCTCAAGAAAAGAAACACTGATCTGGATGTTCTTCATCTTCTCCATGAAGCCAATAAATTTGTCATCCATCACATTCTTCTTCTTCACTCTTTGAGGGAATGGTAGTCGAGGAGCTTTAGGTGGTGGTGGCACGTAGACTTCTTCCTCAGCAATCTCAACTGGTGGACTTCTCTTTCCCTTTGCCTCTACTTCTTTCTCCTCCTCATTGGCTTCCATAGGATCATCATTGTTCTTCCGGGTTGCCCCTTGAGAAGCTATTTCCTTACCACTCCTCAAAGAAATTGCACACACATTTCCTCGAGAATTCACTTCCGTGGAGCTAGGAAGAGAACCGGATGCTCTGTAGGCACTTGCACTTGCTATTTGCCCAAGTTGCCTCTCTATATTGTGCATGGCGGTTGCTTGACCTTTGAGGATTTGTTCAAAGCTATCTTGCCTTGATGCTTGTTGTTGTATGGCGGCCAAAATTTGGCCTTGTTGGCTAACCACCCCTCCAACTTCTTGCATAAACTTTTCCATCTTGTCAAACCTCTCCTCAATATTTCCCATCCGATCCATCAAGGAGAAACGTGGTTGGAAACCCGGAGGAGGTCCTTGTTGTGTAGTACAAAGAGGAAGTCCCTTATCCAGAATAATCGCCATGTTCTCGCCACTATTCCCTCCCTTCCAAGAGAAGTTTGGGTGATTTCTCCACCCCGGATTGTAAGTAGAGGAATATGGGTTGTTTCTCATCCTATTTGCTCCTTGCCCTTGGCCACCCACGAAATGCACTTGCCCCATAGAAGAGCCCAACATGGCACACTCATTCATCTCATGGCCAACATTACCACAAACTTCACAATTTGTTTGCACAGCCGCCACATTGCTTTTCTTCAAGCTTAGATCATTAACCTTCTTTGCCAACAAAGCCAATTGAGCTTGAATAGAGGAGGCAATATCAACATCAATCACTTCTACTTACTCCTTACTCGGTTGCCTAGCTCTCTCATTCGCCATTAGAATATTTGTAGCCGCCAACTCCTCCAAGATGTGGTGGGCATCATCCCTATCTTTTCTTAAGAAGGATCCGTTGGAGGCGGCATCAACCGTGCCCCTTGTAGAGGGTCCAAGACCAAAGTAAAAAGTTTGGAGTAAAGACTCCTCTGATATATTGTGGTGTGGACAACTCCTTTGTAATCCCTTGAATCTCTCCCAAGCTTCACTCAACGACTCATTCTCAAATTGTTGGAAGTTGTTAATCTCCTTCACGAGTCTATTGGTCTTGGAGAATGGAAAATACTTGTCAAGGAAGGCATTGGCTAGCTCTTCCCATGTCGTAATTGTTGTCCCAACTAGATCTTTATACCATATCTTTGCTTTGTCCTTCAAGGTAAATGGGAACAACCTAAGCTTCACAGCATCGTCGGTAGCTCCATCGTGCTTGAAGGTGTCGGCTATCTCCAGAAAATTAGCAATATGGTCGTTGGGATCTTCATTCGGTAATCCATAGAATTGGACCGAAGCTTGGAGCATGTGAATCACCGCTGGCTTGATCTCGAAGGTGTTAGCTTGAATAGCAGGCCTAGGAACTCCAGACATTGCCCCTCTCAAGGTGGGCCTAGCATAGTCCATGAGAGACCTTCGAGGAACTCCAACTCCTTGCGCATCTCCTTGTGCGTTCATCCTTGCTTGAATTCTTTGCTCTTGTCGCAATGCCCTTTCCAAGTATCCAATGTCCACTTCTATTTCCACCGGTCGGTTATTGGTGGAACGAGTTCGGGGCATGCGACAAACAAGTACCTTACAAGACAAACCACAAAGGAACTAAGTAACCAAGTAAACAAAAAAAAAAAATATCCCAATCCAAGTTCGTAAGCCAAATTAAGCGTCTAATACTTAATCCCCGGCAATGGCGCCAATTGAAAAGAAAGATTTTCACCCCTCTTGCAATAATGAGTAAGTACGGGATTGTCGTCCCACAAGGACTAAGTTAGGCCGCAAATTCGACTTTACCACTAGTTTAGGACTAAAAGAAATGGAGGTGTCAATTCCAAATACGAATTGGTTACTACAACGACTAAATAACGAGAAGATTTACACAATAAAGGAAAGAGTGGGCTTGGTGCCAATGACAACTAAATAACCAAATGGCATGTGGGGTTTATTAAGTTCGTGTTATGGTCCGGATGTTTCGAAGGCAACTAATCAACGCTCTCGCAACAAACTAGTCTAAATCTATTCTTAACTAGACTTAGATGGACTAACCACGCTCTCGCGACAAATTAGCCATCTAATCTAACTAATCACCAACTATAATCACCATCCTTTGGACAACTAGTCACCTAAGGTGATCTCTCATCAATAGACAACTAGTTAACTAGTTAAATAGTCCGTTAATCCTAACCCCTCTCGGCGATTAACATTAACTTAGTTCATAATCAAGGTGATCAATCAAGATTAAGCATTAAACACATTAACTAGTTCATAAACCTTAACATATTAACCCCACAAAACCATTGGCTAGGTAGATGCCATCAAAGCACCTAACCCACAAATGAACTACTCACTCATGTTCAACAAACAACACAAATTATCCATTGAACAAAGAAAATAGATCATGAACATAAAAGATAGAGTTTAGGAAAAGCTCAATGAGTCTTCAAGAGATCCCTCCTAGCTCCTTCTTCAAGTTCCTTCCAAGCACTTCTACAATGGCTTCCTCTCCTTCTTCTCTAGATTGGCCACGTTTTTTTCTCTTCTCCTCTCCAAGGTTGGCAGCCACGTTCTTGGTTCAAGGGAGAGAGTTTGGCAGCCATGGATTTGTTCAAGGAAGAAGGAAGAGAGAATGAATGAATGTGAATGTGTGAAAGTGGAAGTATGGAGAGGTGGAGTGGGAGATAGTGGGAGACAATGGAAGGTAGTGTAGTATGGGGAGTTTGTTAGTGGAATTCCAGCCAAAAGGGTGTGGGATGGCAGCCAAGAAAACGTCCTGGCAAATTCCAGAATGGTCCCAGAATTTTAGCCGATTTCGGTCAGGCGAGTCCTCAAATTTAGAGCTTGACTTCATGTGCATTTTTGACTCTCTTAGACTTCTAATTTGAAGAAGACTATAAAGAAAAAGTTGTAGCTCCGGATGTCTTCTTTCCAGCGCCACCTTTCTTGCCTCCATTGGACTTCGGATGAGAAAGTTATCAGTATTTAAGTCGCTCGAGGTCAGTTTGCCCAATGTCGTCGCCTTCCCGATCGTGCACCATTTCTTCAATGCTGATCCGATCGTCGTTGACGTGCTCCAAAGTACACCAATATCCTCCCCGCATCACCACAAAGCCTCCTTGAACTAAAAATGAACAAAACTAATGAAAATCACAATAACTCTACTAAAACATTCAAAACACGAAATATAACAATACAACGATAAATAATACACAACAATACTAGAAACAATGGAAAATTGACACTAAAACATACATAGATGATAGAGTGTTTTCACACTCATCAATGCTCATGGAGCTGGGCCGTCAAGGGTGACGCCTTTTGTTGTTCCTTTCATAAGGAATCCTGATGTTGATGATTATGAAATCCTAAGAGATTGGTTTGAATATGATCATACAGAAGTAAATCCGTATGCAACTACAAATTTCCATACCGAAGAAGAAGAAGAACAACAACACAGAGAAGAAGAAGAAGAAGAACTATACGGAGAAGGAGAAGAAGAATAATGATTACTGAAGAGAACGTGGTCAAAATCTTCAGCAACAAGGGCAAAACTTTGTCAACTTGAAAGAACATAGAGATTGTTCCTTGAATTATTTAAAATCTGTGTGTGGTAAACGTGTTGTTATCTTATTGGAGGTTATTATCATATACTATGTCGTATTGTTTAAGACGATTGCGAGATGTTTTTAATTCAGATGAAAGCTGTGAAAAAATTGAACAACCGTGATAACAAAAGTAAAGAAACCAGAGTTAATATAAAAACATAATGTTCGGTACAAGAAAAATGTCCATGGTCATAAACTAGTTCTGTCTACGATGCCGGCCACGAACATCTAAAGTACTTCCATTCAGACATCGTCTGATCACATGTCTTGCTGCACGATCTAAATGTTGGCGAGGCGGAGGAGGCTGAGGTTGCCCTTCGTCTGATCGCAAGTCTGGCCTATCTTCATACGATACATGAATTATTGCCGATGAACCACTGATAAGTGTCAAAACACTCTATCATCTATGTATGTTTTAGTATCGATTTTCCATTGTTTCTAGTATTTTTGTGTGTTATGTATCGTTGTATTGTTATATATTGTGCTTTGAACATTTTAGTGTAGTTCTTGTGATTTTTATTATTTTTTATTCATGTTTATTACTAGGAGACTATGTGGTGATGCGAGGAGGATATTGGTGCACTTTGGTGCGTGTCATAGGGGATCGGATCAGCCGGGACGATTGGCGTTTTACGAGACCCAAGAAAGCGTGGAGCAAAACTGACTCCTTGCGACTCAAATGCCTATAACTTTCTCATCCGAAGTCCAATAAAGGCAAAAAAGGTGGCGCTAGAAAGAAGACATCCGGAGCTACAACTTTATCTTTATGGACTTCTCCAAATTCAGAGATTAAGTAGGAGGAAAATCGCATCAAATGTTGACCTTCGAATCTGCCAACAAATCTGACGAGTGGGCCAAACTTTAGGATTTGTTTTGGGCCCATTTTTGGGCATGACTAGTAAATTTCGTGGCTGGCACTTCCTAATCCAAAAACTTGTATAAATAGCTTCCTTGGCTTATTTTGGAAGCCAACCAACATAGAACCTTAGACTTTAGATATTTTGCTAAAAACACTCACCAACTCACCTACTCTCATCTTCCATCTTGGTGGAGAAAACTTTAGCTCTCTATTGTTAAAGCTTGTGTAGAGAACTTGAAGGAGATATTTTGGGAGCTTGAAGATCTTCTTGAGCTTTCTTTATCTTTCTCTTTTATGTTTATGCTTTGCTTGCTTTGTTCAATGAATGTGTTATGTTATTTGGTGAATATGTGTGAGTAGTTGATTAGTGAGTTTGGTGCCTTGATGGCACCTACTTAGCCAATGGTTTAGGGGGTTAACATGCCTAGGAATGTGTACTAGTTAATGAGTTTAATGCTTAATCTTGATTGATCACCTTGATTATGAACTAAGTTAATGTTAATCGCCGAGAGGGGTTAGGATTAACAGACCATTTAACTAGTTGAGTAGACACCTATTAATGAGAGATCCCTTAGGTGACTAGTTGTCCAAAGGATGGTGATTATAGTTGGTGATTAGTTAGATTAGATGACTAATTTGTCGCGAAAGCGTGGTTAGTTTATCTAAGTCTAGTTAAGAATCGATTTAGACTAGTTTGTCGCGAGAGCGTTGATTAGTTGTCTTCGAAACATCTGGACCATATCAAGAACTTAATAGCCCCCATAAGCCATTTGGTTATTTAGGTTGTCATTGGTACCATGCTCACTCTTGTTTTAAGTGTTTAAACTAGAGCCTTGTTTAGTTGCAATTTTATTTCAAGTAGCATATTGTCACGACCCAAATTTGTGGTCAGTGACCGGCGCTAGATCATGTCAAACTTAATATAATAAACCATAACCTAGCAAGCCTCAAATCATAATACAGCATTCTTATTACCAGGATTGTCAAAATATTTTTTTTTTCCACAACATTGTTTCTTCAAACCAACATATTTATCGTGTCCAAAACCTGGTAGGCATTGGAGTACACATCTCCAACGTCATATCATCAAACTCATCCTTTTTAAAACATAAACATAAATTTACACATACATTACATATTCACATTAATCTACGATCATATGTCAAAGACCAACAAATATGTACAATGGAGCGACCTAGATTACAAAGACAAAGACCATCTGGAGACCTTTGAACGTAGCCCGAGAAAGAAAGACAACGGGCTGAACTCGGATGGAAAAGCTTCTCCAGATGCAAACCACGGCTCAAATCTCTTCACCTGTGGATTGCAGTAAGGGATAAGTGTCTTGAAACACTTAGTAAGCAAATATTATAAGTAACATGTATTTAACCAACCAGTCGTTCCCATCAAACCCAACCAAATACTAACACACAACTAAGACAACAAAAGACTACTTCACAGACAAGGTCATCAAAGAATTCACGTATCACATGTAATCAGAACTTCAAATAGACTTTCACAGAACATATAACACAATTCGGATGAACTTCAGATAGGTCTAGATAGTGTCACTCCCACTCCCACACGAGGATACCATATCTTAAAGGCGCCATCAGAAACCAACCCCGCCGGCCAAATATCAGATCATATACATATCCAATGTATCCTCAGTATATGTGCACATATGCCAACAGCCCCGGTTGGTCACGGGTAGACCTCATCATCCGCCATCACACAAATCACATACCAAACTTTTCAAAATTCACATACATACGCAGACAATCCAAAAGCAACCTCAAATATCAAATAGACCAAAACCAAACCCAATACCACATTTCATATAATTCAAAAGTACGTCAAATAAAGCACATCACCCACGTCTAGTTAACTAAACACATGTTACAAAGAATATCCACTTACTAGACAATGGTTGCTCAAACCATTCAAAGAGAAGTTCCTTGCTTCGTTCTACAACTCGTGGCACTCGGATTCAAACGTCAGTTAACTAGTCAAAAGAACCATTAACCACTATCTTTATCCGCCTCTCTAGCATGTAAATATGTCTTAGGAATCATAAAACTTTATTTCTTAATTTTCCATTTCTGTCACTAGAAATACTTAATCTAATCCGTACCAATTATACAAAATACATCACCTTCATCTCTTTCTAATTGTTCTCAGTTTATTACGACTTTCACGTTCTTCTCAACGTACATATATGTATAATTTTCTATGTTTCTTTGTAAATTACTTACTTTCAAGTTGTCAGTATACCTCTCTAATTTTTCCATCTTAATTTCTTTCCTCGCCTATTGAAACACACTTTCTTATTTCCTTTAAAATAACAACTCAGCTCATAAACTTACCCCGTAAACTTTTCCGATTTCTCTCCTGCTTTCTCGGTCGCTTCTCTCTTTATTTTTCCTTCCTTTGGTTTCTTTTTCTTTCTTTATAATTTTGGTCCATACATAGGTGAACAAGATAGAGCTCAGTAACTTCTATTGATCCCATCCTGTTTCCACCGCCTCATATATTTAATTAATTTTACCTTTGTTGGCTGTCAATTTTTTTTAATCCACCCACGTTTCCTTTCTTCTTCTTTTTTTTTCCATGGTAATCTTTTCCTTTATGTGCCACGTTTCTAACTACTTCACCTTTATCTAATCCTTGACTATTCTATAGTCCTAGCTTTGTTAAATTTTATAATTTGCCACATTTTTTTATACCATATATATTTACATATATTTTTTTTATCCAATTCTACAAGCTAACATTCAACTAGCTCTTAATCCGTCTCAGAATTATTTTCAAATCTTGTCACTGGACAGCTACATATACTTTGCTTAATTTATCGAACATAATATGGCTAATCATCAGATTGAATAGTAAATTCAAAATTTAGGTTAACTTAAATAAAATCAGATAACAAATATTTCCAATACTGACAAAATCAGACCTATATCAGAGCACCTTAAATTCTTACTTTCTTCCGGCCAAATTATTTTATAAATCACAAAACTCAAAGAACAAAGTTATAGATCTAGATGTTATAAAATCACACAAATTGGAATCATATAATTTGAAATCCCAATTAGGAAATTATGCCTATTTTACCGAACTGCGACGGACTAAGTCTAAACCCTTCCAAAACCAACCTTATTATGTTGTAACCAATTTCGTAGAAGGGTGAGGGTATCACACATATCGTGTTTGGAATTGACACCTCCATTTCTTATAGTCCTAAACTAGTGGTAGAGTCGAGTTTGCGGCCTAGCTTAGTCCTTGTGGGACGACAATCCCTTACTTACTCATTATTGCAACAGGGGTGAAAATCCTTCCTTTCATTTGGCGCCGTTGCCGGGGATTAAGTACTAGACGCTTAATTTGGCTTACGAACTTGGATTGGGATATTTATTTTTTTTGTTTACTTGGTTACTGTTACTTAGTGCCTTTGTTGTTTGTCTTACAAGGTACTTATTTGTCGCATACGCTCAACTCGCTCAACGTACCACATTCCGATCGGAGTAGATGTTGACATTGGATACTTGGAAAGGGTATTGTGACAAGAGAGAAGGACACAAGCAAGGATGAATCAACAACCTCATGAGCAAGAAGCTCCACAAGGAGCTCTGCAAGGCGATGCGCAAGGATTTGGAGTTCCTCGAAGGTCTCTCAAGGACTATGCTAGGCCCACCTTGAGAGGGGCAATGTCCGGAGTCCCTAGGCCAAATATCTAAGCTAACAACTTCGAGATCAAGCCGGCCATGATACACATGCTTAAATCTTCGGTCCAATTTTATGGGTTGCCGAATGAAGACCCCAACGACCATATTCCTAACTTTTTGGAGATAGCCGACACATGCAAGTACAATGGAGCTTCTGATGATGCCGTGAAACTTAGGTTGTTCCCATTCACTTTGCAAGACAAGGCCAAGATTTGGTACAAGTAATTGGTCGAGACATCGATAGCCACGTGGGAGGGGCTAGCAAGTGCCTTCCTTGAAAAGTACTTTCCCTTCTCAAAGACGAATAGGCTCGTGAAGGAGATCAACAACTTTCAACAATTTGAGAATGAGTCTTTGAGTGAAGCTTGGGAGAGATTCAAAGGATTGCAAAGGAGTTGTCCACACCATAACTTGACGGAGGAGTCTTTACTCCAAACATTTTACTTTTCTCTTGGATCCTCAACAAGGGGCATGGTTGATGCCGCCTCTAACGGATCCTTCTTAAGAAAAGATAGGGATGATGCCCACCACATCTTGGAGGAGTTGGCGGCTACAAACATCCTTATGGCAAATGAGAGAGGAAGACAACCTATTAGCCAGGAAAAGGGAGTGATTGATGTTGATGTTGCCTCCTCTATTCAAGCCCAATTGGCATTGTTGGCAAGAAAAGTGAACGATCTTAGCTTGAACAAAACCAATGCGGCAGCCGTAAGGATGACTTGTGAAGCGTGTGGAAATGTTGGCCACGAGATGCAAGAATGTGCTATGATGAACACGGAAGTGGAGCAAGGGTCAAGCAACCGCATTGCATAATATAGAGAGGCAACTTGGGCAAATAGCAAATGCAAGTGCCCACAGAGCGTCCGGTTCTCTTCCTAGCTCTACGAAAGTGAATCCTCGAGGAAATGTGTGTGCAATTTCTTTGAGGAGTGGTAAGGAAATAGCCTCTCAAGAGGAAACCCGGAAGAACAATGACGATCCTATGGAAGCCAATGAGGAGGAGAAAGAAGTAGAGGCAGAGAGAGAGAGAGAAGTCCACTGGTTGAGAGTGCTGAAGAAGAAGTCTACGTGCCACCACCACCTAAAGCTCCTCGACTACCATTCCCTCAAAGAGTGAAGAAGAAGAATGTGATGGATGATAAGTTTATTGTCTTCATGGAGAAGATGAAGAACATCCAGATCAGTGTTTCTTTTCTTGAGATGTTGGATCAATTGCCGCAATACTCGAAGTTTCTCGAGGAGCTCATCACAAAGAAGAGGAAGTGGAAAGATGGAGAGACGGTAGCCCTCATGGAGAAATGTAGTTCTCTCATCTCCAAAGATCTCCCGACAAAGTTAAAAGATCCAGGGAGTTTTACTATTCCTGGTTTTGTTGGTGATGTTGAGTTTCCCAAGTGCTTATGTGATTTAGGCGCTAGCATTAACTTGATGCCTTTGTCTATTATGAGGAGACTTGGCTTGTGTGAGGTGAAACCCACTTCCATGCGTCTCCAATTGGCGGACCAAACTATGAAGAAGCCATTCGGGGTGGTGGAGGATGTCTTGTTGAAGATTGATAAGTTTATCTTCCCCGTGGACTTTGTGGTGTTGGATTTCGAAGAGGACAAGAGTTGTCCATTAATTCTTGCCCGACCATTTCTCAACACGGCACGTGCCTTGGTGGACGTACATGAAGGAAGATTGGTCCTCCGAATAGGGGAGGAGAAAGTAGAGTTTAAGATGTCCAATGGAATGCGCCACCCTCTTGATGAAGGCGTATGCATGAAGATTGATATGGTTGAAGATTGTGTCCTCAAGATGGGCAAGGAGAGCATATCGAGGATTGAAGGTAGAATGGAGGAAAAGATTAATGGAGAATAAGAAGAGGATGACTTGGAAGAGTTCGTGGGAGAAGCTAATAAAAAAGGTCTCAATGAGGATTTGGAGCTTGATTTGAAGTATCCTACTCCACCTTCCATCATTAAGGCTCCAAGCTTAGAGTTGAAAGAGCTACCCTCTCGTTTACGATATGCATTCTTAAAGGATGAAGGAAGAATCCCCATTATCATCTCCAACAAGCTCTCTAAGGAGCAAGAGGAGAAGGTGCTTGAAGTTGTTAACAAATGGATTAAGGCCATGGCATGCCAAAAATCTGATATGAAGGGGACAAATCCAGACATGATTATGCATTACGTCCACTTGGAGGAGGAAGCCAAGCCAGGGGTGGAAAGGCTTCATAAGGAGAATACGAAAAAGAAACATGATGCCCATATCGTGAAGAAGGAATTCAAGGAGGGTCATCAAGTGTTACTTTACAACTCCCGGTTAAAACTTTTTCCGGGAAAACACAAGTCCAAGTGGAGTGGACCTTTCAAGGTGGTCAAAGTTTTTCCATTTGGAACCCTCAAATTGGAAAGAAGTAATGGAGGAGTGTTCAAGGTTAATGGCCAAAGGTGCAAGATTTGCCTTGATGTCAATATGGAACGACAAGCGGAAGTGCACTCCGTCACCTCACCCTCCGATGCATGAAAAAGGGGAGTAAAGTCAAACTAATGACTATAACTTAGCATGTGTTTTGTATTGTCTTTATATTTGTTATAGTCTTTTATGTGTGTTCTTTTTATTTATGTGTTGTTCTTATTCCGGTATGTTTTGTTTTGAAGTGTTAGTTCATGCTTATGGGATATCTTTTAAATTTTGAAGGTCGTCTCAAGGATTCGTGGATACATCATGGACGATTGGAAGCTCATCAGGGAACGTGGACGTGGCTAAAAAAAAAAAAGGTTGCTAGCGGCCGCCAGCCCACCCGGCGGCCGCCGGGCGGAATAGGAGCCCCTGTTGTCGGCGGACGCCAGCCGACCCAGCGGCCGCCGGGTGCCTTAAAACCCCCTTCTATAAATAGGCCATATCTTGGTGCTCGAGACTCGGATTGAGGTGATTCTTATTGCTATGGAAAGCTAAGAGATAGACCGACAACTTTGTAGTTGATGACTTCTTCTAGTTCAGGGTAGAAGGGGTATCAAATCCTTTCCAACTAAACCTATTACCCTACCTCCTAAATCCTCACGATTCCACACCTGACCGATGGAGCGAGATCCTTGAGGTAATGCACACCACAAATGCCCAAACCAAATGAATGGAGCGGGAACTTCGACATTAAGGCCACCACAAAACTCTCCACCTCAAGGCTAAGGGAAGTCTCCTAGCACTTGTTTTTCTTGAGTTATTTTCTTGTCTTCGTGAATTCTTTAGTTTGCTATGTGTTTTTATGATGTCATGTTCTTCTTGTTTGTTTGTTTGATGTTCATGCTTGGTTCATAATGCATTTGTTAGTTTAGCTTAATTGTTTAGATGTCTATGTGCTCAATACACCTTGGGGGCAAGGTGTTATTCAAGTGTGGGGGCGTGGTTCCACTTAGGAATCCTTTGTGTGTTAGGTCTAGTATGTCTTGTTTAGGCAATGATTTGGCATGATTCTTTCAAAAATTTGACCCCCTTCAAAATTCTTTAACTTGTGTTAGAAGCTTACCACACACCTAGTTAGGAAATGAACTCGAGCACAAGGCCTACGAACTTGTAGAAATCTCACCCTCGGTTGTTTAGACTAGTGGTCTCATTATGTAGATTAGACTAGAGGGTTGATGAGTGACCTTGTGAGGAACTTTGAGCCGAAGGAGGAGACAACCATCTTCATTTATTCATGAGGTGCCTACATGAGTTCGGTTGATCGAGGTATCCTACTAGTACTTGACATGGTCTTGGTTGTGTGGCGTTAGTGAATGACGGGGGCTAATCTTTTGAAATTGAGCCTAGAGCATTAGAGCCAAGAACCTTTATATCCATTGCTTTAACCCATTGAGCCTAGCCATTCATTGATCATATTATATGTATACCAACTTTAAGCCTTATATCCACCATCCTCCCGACCTTTGGTCATCCGATCCGAGGACACATAGGTTTACACCTTTTGGGGATGTTATGTATTGTGTTTAGTTGGTAGCTTAGTGTTCATGTGGGTTAATTTATTGGGAATTTGGGTAGTTGAGAGGCCATACAAAGAAGCCGAGTTTTTGCCTAGAAAATGCCAAGTTTGTGTTTGTTAAAAGAAAATGAAAAAAATGAAAAAAAATGAAAAAGAAAAGAAAAAAAAAGAAAGAAAGAAAGGAAAGTGAAGGTTGAATAAGGCATTATATATTGGCATTACTCGTGCTACGCGGTCTTAGGAAATGGGTGAATTTTGAGAGTGTGCTTTAATTATTTATGGTGAGGATGTTTAGAATAGACGAGAGACTAGAATGCTTTGGCAACAAGTCCTCGGATTAGGTGGTTTAACTACTATCCATATATTATCTCACCAATACCTTAGCCCCATTACAACCCGATTGAAAGCCCCCTGTTCACGAGCAACCACACGACTTTGAGACACTGTTGAGTAGGACGTAGGATATTTTGAAAGACATCTGTCATGTACGCGAGAGATAGGAAGTTGGCTACTTACAAATCGTGAGCTAAAAATTTCTGAACCTCTGAGTGGTTAACCTTCTAGTGTCTTTTACATAGTGATAACACTTGATTAAACCACTGAGTGGTGAGGTGTCTACCGGGTCTTACTCTTTGTGTTTGGGTTGATGAACTAGCTAGGTAGTGCGGTGGACTTTTGATGTGAGTTTGAGATTTTGAGGGGAGTCAATTCGTGAATTAATCATGCCTAGTCTTGTCCTTATCATGTTTTCTTTCTTATGTGTTTTGTGTTTGTGTTTGTATACTATGGTTGAGTTTTGCTTGAGGACAAGCAATGATTCAAGTGTGGGGGTGTGATAAGTGTCAAAACACTCTATCATCTATGTATGTTCTAGTGTCGATTTTCTATTGTTTCTAGTGTTTTTGTGTGTTATGTATCGTTGTATTGTTATATATTGTGCTTTGAACGTTTTAGTGTAGTTCTTGTAATTTTTATTACTTTTTGTTCATGTTTATTACTAGGAGACTATGTGGTGATGCGAGGAGGATATTGGTGCACTTTGGTGTGTGTCATAGGCTATCGGATCAGCCAGGACGATTGGCGTTTTACGAGACCCAAGAAAGCGTGGAGCAAAACTGACCCCTTGCAACTCAAATGCATATAACTTTCTCATCCGAAGTCCAATGGAGGCAAGCAAGGTGGCGCTAGAAAGAAGACATCTGGAGCTACAACTTTGTCTTCATGGGCTTCTCCAAATTCGGAGTCTAAGTAGGAGGAAAATCGCATCCAAAGTTGACCTTTGAATCTGCCAACAAATCTGACGAGTGGGCCAAACTTTAGGATTTGTTTTGGGCCCATTTTTGGGCATGAATAGTAAATTTCGTTGCTGGCACTTCCTAAGCCAAAAACTTGTATAAATAGCTTCCTTGGCTTATTTTGGAAGCCAACCAACTTAGAACCTTAGACTTTAGATATTTTTCTAAAAAGACTCACCAACTCACCTACTCTCATCTTCCACCTTGGTGGAGAAAACTTTAGCTCTCCATTGTTAAAGCTTGTGTAGAGAACTTGAAGGAGATATTTTGGGAGCTTGAAGATCTTCTTGAGTTTTCTTTATCTGTCACGACCCAAATTCATGGTCGGTGACCGGCGCTAGATCATGTCAAACTTAATATAATAAACCACAACCTAGCAAGCCTCAAATCATAATACATCATTCTTATTACAAGGATTGTCAAAATATTTTTTTTCATAACATTATTTCTTCAAACAAACATATTTATCATGTCCAAAACCTAGTAGGCATTGGAGTACACATCTCCAACATCATATCATCAAACTCATCCTTTTAAATCATAAACATAAAATTTACACATATATTACATATTAACATTAATCTAAGGTCATCCGTCACAGACCAACAAATATGTACAATGGAGCGACCTAGATTATAAAGACAAAGACCATCCGGAGACCTTTGAACGTAGCCCGAGAAAGAAAGACAATGGGCTGAACTCGGATGAAAAAGCTTCTCCAGATGCAAACCACGGCTAAATCTCTTCACCTGTGGATTGAAGTAAGGGATAAGTGCTTTGAAACACTTAGTAAGCAAATATTATAAGTAACATGTATTTAACCAACCAGTCATTCCCATCAAACCCAACCAAATACTAACACACAACTAAGACAACAAAAGACTACTTCACAGACAAGGTCATCAAAGAATTCACGTATCACACGTAATCAAAACTTCAGATAGACTTTCACAGAACATATAACACAATTCGGATGAACTTCAGATAGGTCTAGATAGTGTCACTCCCACTCCGACACGAGGATACCATATCTTAAAGGCGCCATCAGAAACCAACCCCGCCGGCCAAATATCATATCGTATACATATCCAATGTATCCTCAGAATATGTGCACATATGCCAACATCCCCGGTTGGTCACGGGTAGACCTCATCATCCACCATCACACAAATCACATACCAAACTTTTCAAAATTCACATACATACACAGACAATCCAAAAGCAACCTCAAATATCAAATAGACCAAAACCAAACCCAATACCACATTTCAAATTATTCAAAAGTACGCCAAATAAAGCACATCACCCACGTCTAGTTAACTAAACACATGTTACAAAGAATATCCACTTACAAGACAATGGTTGCTCAAACCACTCAAAGAGAAGCTCCTTGCTTCGTTGTACAACTCGTGGCACTCGGATTCAAACGTCAGTTAACTAGTCAAAAGAATAATTAACCACTATCATTACCACACCCTCTTTAGCATATAAAATGGTCTTAGAAAACATAAAACTTTATTTCTTTATTTACAATTTCTATCTCCAGAAATACTTAATCTAATCCTTATCAATTATACAAAATATATCACCTTCATTTCTTTCATTTGGCTTCCTTTTTATATCTTTCCTAATCTCTCTTCATTTAAACATGGATCATAAGGAAACGCTCAATTGTTTTATAGTTTTCTCTCTTTCAATTATATCACTACATATAACTTCACAATTTCAATATCCTTTCTATCAGTTCTTTCATTCCTTTTAGCTTCTAGTTTTCTATCGGTTCTTTCATTCCTTTTATCGGTTCTTTCACCTTTTTATTCAAGTCCTCTCGGTTAATTTCTTTTACCCATTCATTTTTCTTTTGTTTAGTTTACTTCTATACTTTTTGTTTTAATCTAATTAATTCCCCAAGTACCCCTAACTGATTTCTTACTAAACTATATACAAACTTCTCATCTCGCTAAGTTCATCTGATTATATCAACCAAATACAAAAAAAACGTGCCAACGTAATTGACTTACCAAAGCTAGCGACCATCTTCTCCACTTTTCATTTCTTCTTTTCTTTAATTTTCTTTATTGGCCTTCTCTTTACTTGCATTTCATTTCATTTCTTATTTTACTGGTTCGGTGGAACTTGAGGTAACAGAGATAAATTTTAACCTTCTCACACTTTATAGTAAACAAATTGTTTCAGTGGCATTCCTATAACTTGCCACGTTTCTATTCTAATTTTCCTTGCTTACTTTTTTTATTTTGGTGGCTTCGAATTAGGTTCTGGATGAGACCAAGCAAATGTCCACTAATCCATTGTTTATTGCACATCAAATTTTCGTGGCCAACTTAATTGGCTGCCACGTTCTTTTATTTTTTTATTTTTTTTATTGTAAACTAAGTTCACAGCTATAAAATTATGAAATTTCTCCATGACCAAATTATACTATTTTGTAACTTAGTATTTTATTACTTATCGAATATCTTAACATACTTATTAATTACACTTAGTTTACATATGTAAAATACTTTAGTTTTAATGGAGTGACTCGCCTTTTATATTTACATATGTAAAATACTTGAGGTGAAATTCTATATGGTTGCCACGATCCAAATTTTTCATACTATATTTATTTATTTTCCGTATCTAACCCTACAAGCTAAAATTCAACTAGCTCTTAATCCGTGTCAGAACTATTTACAAATCTTGTCACTCGACAGCTAAATATACTTTGCTTAATTTATCGAACTTAATATGGCTAAGCATCATATTGAATAGTAAAGTAAATTCAAAATTTAGGTTAACTTAAATAAAATCACATAACAAATATTTCCAATATTGACAAAATCAGACCTATATCAGAGCACCGAAAATTCTTGATTTGTTTCGGCCAGATTATTTCATAAATCACAAAACTCAAATAACAAAATTATGGATCTAGGTGTTATGAATCCAGACAAATTAGAATCACCTAAGTTGAAGTCCCGATGAGAAAGCTACGACTATTTTACCAAACGACGACAGACTACACCTAAACCCTTCCAAATCAATCTTATTATGTTGTAAAAATGTGGTTGAAGGGTATGGGTATCACAGTCTCCCCTCCTTATAAAATTCGGTCCCCGAATTTGCTTAACGAAAGGTTAACTTACTTGTTATACAAATAGATGTGGGTACTTGGTTTTCATTTCTCCCTCCATTTCCCAAGTTGCCTCAGCCAAAGAACGATTGGCCCATTCAACCTTGACCATCGGAAGCTCTCTATTCCGAAGCTTTCTAACTTCACGATCCAATATTCTTATTGGATTCTCTTGATATGTCAAATCTCCACTTATCTCTACTATCTGCGGCTCCAAAACATGAGTAGGATCGTGCAAGTATCGCTTAAGCATGGAGACATGGAACACTGGATGAATATGTGACAAAGATGGTGACAAAGCCAATCGATATGCCACTGGTCCAACTCGCTCCAAAATCTCAAATGGGCCAATATATCTAGGACTGAGTTTGCCCCTTCTTCCAAACCTCATTGTTCCCTTCATAGGTGAAACCTTGAGGAAAACATGTAGTCCCACATCAAACTCAATATCCTTTCATCTCTTGTCTGAGTATGACTTTTGCCGACTCTGGGCTGTTTCTAGCCTTTGTCGAATCAACTGTATCTTCTCATTGGTTTCTCGTACTAAGTCATTACCCAATAGTTGTTTCTCACCAACCTCATTCCAACACAACGGAGATCTACATTTTCTTCCATACAAAGCTTCATATGGAGCCATCTTGATACTTGACTGGTAGCTATTATTATAAGCAAACTCCATCAATGGCAAATAGCGATCCCAACTTCCTCCAAAGTCAATAACACAAGTTCGCATCATATCTTCTAATATCTGAATAACATGCTCAGACTGGCCATCTGTTTGAGGATGAAAGGTCGTACTCAAATCCAAACGAGTTCCCATAGCCTCCTGAAATTGCCTCCAAAACCTTGATGTGAAATGAGTTCCACGATCAGATACAATTGAAACTGGTACACCATGAAGGCGAATAATTTCATCCATAAATATCTGAGCAAACCTACTTGCATCATATGTACTCTTTATTGGTAGGAAATGTGAAGATTTTGTCAATCTGTCTACAATAACCCATACTGCATCATAACCTCTTGAGGTAGTTGGAAGCCCTACTAACAAATCCATTGTTATCCGCTCCCACTTCCAAATTGAAATCTCTAGAGGTTGTAGTAATCCAGAAGGCCTCTGATGCTCTGCTTTTACCTGTTGACAGGTCAAACACTTTGAAACAAACTTTGCAATGTCCTTTTTTATACCTTGCCACCAATAATTGCTTCTTAAATCATGGTACATTTTTGTAGATCCAGGGTGCATACTGTAGACCGCTCGGTGTGCCTGAGTCAATAATTCCTTTCTTAAATCTCCAACATCAGGGACAACCACTTGAGAACCAAAATACAAGATACCATTAGCACTAAGTTGAAATTTAGGTAATTCACCATGCTTAACTTGTTCCATCATCACAATAACCTCTGGATCCTCCCATTGCAATTCCATAACCCGTCCTCGTAAGGTAGGCCTCATGTGCATCTCTGCTAGAAACTTTGGCTGAATTAAGGATTTGCGACTTAAAGCATCAGCTACCACATTAGCTTTCCCAGGGTGATAGTTAATGGTGCAGTCATAATCCTTAAGTAACTCCATCCACCTCCTCTGTCTTAAGTTCAAATCTCGTTGCTCAAAGATATACTTGAGGCTTTTATGATCTGTATATATATCAAACTTCTCACCATACAATAGTGCCTCCAAATCTTCAGTGCAAACACAACAGCTGCCATTTCCAAGTCATGGACTGGATAATTCTCTTCATGTTTCTTCAGCTGTCTAGAGGCATAAGCAATAACATTCTTGTGTTGCATAAGAATACATCCCAAACCCACTCTTGAAGCATCACAATACACTGAATATCCACCTGATCCTGAAGGTAGAACCAATACAGGTGCATGTGTTAATCGATCCTTCAATTCTTGGAAACTCTCTTCACACCTACCCGACCATTCATACTTGGCATTTTTATGAGTTAACCGAGTTAACGGTGCTGCCAAAGTAGAGAATCCTTTGACAAATCGTCGATAATACCCTGCTAAACCCAAAAAGCTGCGTATCTCAGTAACATTAGCTGGGGTAGGCCAATTCACAACAGCTTCCACCTTCTTTGGGTCAACTGACAGTCCATCTTTAGACACAACATGTCCTAAAAAAGCTACACTTTGAAGCCAAAACTCACACTTTGAGAATTTAGCATATAACTTTTTCTCTCGTAGCGTCTGCAACACTTGCCTAAGGTGTCTCTCATGATCCTCCTGATCAATAGAATAAATCAATATATCATCAATAAACACTGGCACCCATCGTAGCCTGGGAACCGTAGGGAGACAGAGTCTGATAGGGGTTCTGATGCTCAAAGGAGTAGTCCATTTGTAGATGACATACTCGGCAGAAGGCATCCTTGGCCTCATATGATGCTCCTAGGCAGGGGGTGCAATCTCGTATGGGTTGGCTGACATCTGGTTTCTAACTTGGGTTGACGGCATAAGTACTTGCGATAATGAGCTCGACCCTTCGGCCTGGATCTCGGCCATGGAATGATAATCTCCCCATTCCATAGGTCGCATAGCTAAATGATGCATCGTCTCAATCATAGGCAATGGTGTCCTCTTGCTGAGAAGGGTCTTACCCCCTTTATTTCGGGCTCGCCTCTCTTCCTGTCGAATAGCGTATGATGGTATCTCTGCCTGTGTCATAGTTGGTTGGGAGTTCGATAAATCAAGATACCGTCTCCTATCTCCAGCACATCCCAGTGCTACCTCAGACAATGATCTAATATAAGAATTGTCAGATGAGTGGCGTATATGCTCAACAACATCAGCCTGCAAAACAATATTATACCATTACAATTATTAAAGATCATTAGACATTTAATATAAAATATAATTCGTATAATCTTGTACAATACTTACAGTCATATAAAGCCTAGCGCCAGAAAGGGTAATGAAATGCTGGGTACTTCTCCTGAACCAATCCATATAGCCATCATGATAATGCAAGTTTGGCGATGCAGGAACTGTTGGAAGTACATAGCGTAAGCGATCCTGCCATACTGCCATGTGGCTGCTATAAAATTTTGCCCAATCTTGAGCAGTTTGGTTACGACGGTCTGAACTACCATGTGTCCCCTCATCGTTCTCAGGTTCTACCGGAATATACTGCATCATTCCAAATTATCGCAACACCCGGTCGGGATAATGCCACTCCACATGAAGAAAGCTTATCAACGGGACTCGTGCCAACCACAAAGCCTGATCCCGGTGGTATACGGGGGTAACTTAGCAATGATATCTTTAGTATACGGCATCAAAACCACCTACGATTCAGGCACGCCAACAAGATGAAAAAAAACTTTTATAATAATATGTCTAGATACGCAAAATTAGAAAATACAAATTTGTAAAACTTACTTACATCTGAATCTTTTAACTCGTCGAACATGCGGTGGTAGTAGGAGACGTTGGTAATTTTCCTGGTCTTACGTCGATCTATAGGGCCTGTCCACCTGCGAAACTTAGTAATTATGCATTAGATACTAATACATCAACCCGTTATTTGAAAATAAATAATAAAACGAGTACCTGATGCCCAGTGGCTCATCATCAGCTTGCCTTCGAGGCTCACGGTAAATGGGGCAAGTCGAGATTATCTTTTCGTAAGCCCACATACAAACCAGTTGCATAGCCCCGCAAACTAATGTTGCTTTTGGACTTATGGCTTTGCATAACTGGTGGTACACGTGTGCCAAACACGCACTACCCCAACTATATGTGCCAATTTCTGCAAAATTAACAAGCAATGGCAACCAGCAGACGTGGACCAATCGGTCTGAGGACTCGGGAAAAAACATGCATCTAATAAGTCGCATTATGTTTGCTCGAACATATCGTTGCACTAGCTCATCATCAGCATCATCTGGAAGAGCAGAAGGAAAAAAATTGGTGTCAAACCACTCCATTGCAATTCTATTGCATGTGAAAGCTCCTAGAGTATCCTGTGGGCTTATGCCAAATAGGCCATAACACATTTCCTTCCACTGGGAAGGTGTCTG
Organism: Hypericum androsaemum; assembly: GCA_963995505.1. Classification (NCBI taxonomy): domain Eukaryota; kingdom Viridiplantae; phylum Streptophyta; class Magnoliopsida; order Malpighiales; family Hypericaceae; genus Hypericum; species Hypericum androsaemum. The sequence continues at coordinate 4,745,010 of OZ023193.1, forward strand.
TGATCCCGTTGCTGGTTTTCCATCGATAGGAAGACCGAGCAACACAGACACATCTTGGAGAGTAATGGTCATCTCCCCCTCAGGCATGTGAAAAGTGTGTGTTTCTGGCCTCCATCTCTCCACCAGGGCGGTAACCAGTGCAGTATCGACAACGACATTGCCAATGCGCCATGCATCCCAAAATCTGGCATCCTTCATGTACTCAATGAATTTCTGGTTTTTCATGCCTCCTGTTCTCAGGGTGCGACGACGAAAGCTCAACGGCTCATTGTTTGGACTTTGGTTCTCAACCTACACAAAATAGCCAATAATAAAAACATATTTATATATTATTTTAAAAAAATTTACTACCTCACAATTACGTATCTCACAATTCTAAATTTTCTGAGAACGGTGCACATTCTGGTAACGTAACAGAGTGTCATCTATGGGTCCTCCATTCCCCAAATATTGAGATAAGTCTGATTGTGAAGCCATATCTAAAATCGTAACGTAACAAAATTAAATAAAAATTTCAAATCAATAAATTAATTAAATATTTACCAAATGGTACTGTAAAAATATGAATGGTGAAGCCATTATTATAATTGTAGAATCACTAGGACGGGGTAGGTCGGTCACTTTTTCTAGCTCGGTCCGGGTGGTCAGATCGGATTTTGCCCAACCCAAAACAAAAAATTTAAAAATCCTATTTTAAATCGAAAATATATAATGATTTGGGTCCGACCTAGGTGGTCAGACTGGGTGGTCAGACCTGGTGGTCAGACCTGGTTAATTAACTGTTCAATTAATTAACGGTCCAATTAATTAAATCAAAAAATTAATCATTCAATTAATGGTTCAATTAAATCAAACTATTAACTGACGATGATGACGAGCCAACAATCCAATCAATTAACGCTTCAATTAATTAAATAAAAAATAACCGTTCAATTAACGTTATTCACGTTCCAATTTAATTCAAATACATACCGTACGACGACGGGGCGGGGACGTGACGGAGACGACGAGGCGGGGAGCCGGCGGAGACGGCGAGGCGGGAATGGTGAAAGGAAGGATTTTCTCTTGTGTCCTTCTCTCTTGTCGCAATACCCTTTCCAAGTATCCAATATCCGCTTCGATTTCCACCGGAAAGTTATTGGTGGAACGAGTGAGGGGCATGCGACAAACAAGTACCTTGCAAAACAAACAACAAAGGTACTAAGTACAGTAACCAAGTAAACAAAAAATAAATATCCCAATCCAAGTCCGTAAGCCAAATTAAGCGTCTAGTACTTAATCCTCGGCAACGGCGCCAATTGAAAGGAAGGATTTTCACCCCTCTTGCAATAAAGAGTAAGTACGGGATTGTCGTCCCACAAGGACTATGCTAGGCCATAAATTCGACTTCACCACTAGTTTAGGACAATAAGAAATGGAGGTGTCAATTCCAAACACGAATTGGTTACTACAATGACTAAATATAAGAAGATGTAAACAATAAAGGAAAGAGTGGGCTCGGTGCCAATGACAACCTAAATAACCAAATGGCTTATGGGGTTTATTAAGTTCGTGTTATGGTCTGGTTGTTTCGAAGGCAACTAATCAACGCTCTCGCGACAAACTAGTCTAAATCGATTCTTAACTAGACTTAGATGAACTAACCACGCTCTCACGACAAATTAGCCATCTAATCTAACTAATCACCAACTATAATCACCATCCTTTGGACAACTAGTCATCTAAGGTGATCTCTCATCAATAGGCAACTAGTTAACTAGTTAAATGGTCCGTCAATCCTAACCCCTCCCGGCGATTAGCATTAACTTAGTTCATAATCAAGGTGATCAAACAAGATTAAGCAATAAACACATTAACTAGTTCATAAACCTTAATATATTAACCCCACAAAACCATAGGCTAGGTAGATGCCATCAAGGCACCTAACCCACAAATGAACTACTCACACATATTCAACAAATAAAACAAATTATCCATTGAACAATGAGAATGAAACATCAACAAAAAGATAGAGTTTAGGAAAAGCTCAATGATGTCTTCAAGAGCTCCCTCCTAGCTCCTTTTTGGCCACGTTTTTCCTCTATGTTCTTCCAAGAATGGCCACGGTTTTCCTCCTCTCTTCTAAGGGTTGGCAGCCACGTTTTTCTTCTTCTCCTCAAGCTCTCCAATGGTGATGAGCAGCCCCATTTTTCTTCCTCTCCTCTTCAATGGTGAGCCACGTTTTTGGTCCTTCAAAGGGAGAGGGAGCCACGGTTTTTTTTGTTCTTCCAGGGAGAGCAGCCACGTTTTTTGGTTGGAAGGAGGAAGAGCAGCCACGGAATTGTTCTTTGGAGGAAGGAAGAGTGAATGATAGTGAATGGTGGAGAAGTGGAGTAGTGGAGGAATGTGTGGGAAAGTGGAAGTAGTGGGAGTAGTGGGAGACAAAGTGAATTAGTGGGGGACAATGGAAGTAGTGGAGTATGGGGAATTTGTGAGTGGAATTCCAGCCAAGAGGTGGTGGGATGGCAGCCAAGAAACGTCATGGCAAATTCTGGAATGGTCCCGGAATTTTGGCCGATTTTGGTCAGGCGAGTCCTCAGATTTAAAGCTTGACTTCATGTGCATTTTTGACTCTCTTAAACTTCGAATTTGAAGAAGACTATAAAGACAAAGTTGTAGCTCCGGATGTCTTCTTTCCAGCGCCACCTTTGTTGCCTTCATTGGACTTTGGATGAGAAAGTTATTCGCATTTAAGTTGCTCGAGGTCAGTTTGCCCAATGTCGTCGCCTTCCCGATTGTGCACCATTTCTCAAGGCTGATCCGATCGTCGTTGATGCGCTCCAAAGTACACCAATATCCTCCCCGCATCACCACAAAGCCTCCTTGAAATAAAAATGAACGAAACTAATGAAAATCACAATAACTATACTAAAATTTTCAAAACACGAAATATAACAATACAACGATAAATAACACACAACAATACTAGAAACAATGGAAAATTGACACTAAAACATATATAGATGATAGAGTGTTTTCACACTCATCACACCCCCACACTTGAATCATTGCTTGTCCTCAAGCAATTATCATACAAACACAATCACAAAAGAAAGAAAACAAGATAAGGACAAGACTAGGCATGATAAATTCACAATTTAACTTCCCTCAAAATTTCAAACTCACATCAAAAATATCATCACACAACCTAGCTTGTTCATGAACTCAAACACAAAGAGTAAGAACCGGTAGACACCTCACCACTCGATGGTTTAACCAAGTGTTATCACTATGTAAAAGACACTACAAGGTTAACCACTCAGAGGTTCGAAAATTTTTAGCTCACGATTCGAAGGTAGACAACTTCCTATCTCTCGCATACATGATCGATGTCTTTCAAAGTATCCTACGTCCTACTCAACAGTGTCTCAAAGTCGTATGGTTGCTCGTGAAATGGGGGCTTTCAATTGGGTTGTAATGGGGCTAAGGTAAAGGTAAGGAAATATGTATGGTTAGTAGTTAAACCACCCAATCCGAGGACATGTTACAAAAGTACTCTAGTCTCTCGTCTATTCTAAACATCCTCACCGTATATAATTAAAGAACACTCCTCAAAATTCACCCATTTCCTAAGACCGTGTAGCACGACTTATGCCAATAATTAATGCCTTATTCCACCTTCACTTCTCTTTCTTTCCTTATTATTTTTTTTCTTTTTTTTTCATCTTTTTTTTTCTTTTTTTTTCTTTCTTTCTTTCTACAAATACAAACACAAACACAAACTTGGCATTTTCTAGACAAGAACTCGGCTTCTTCGTATGGCCTCTCGATTACCCAAATTCCCAATGAAGTAACCCATAAAGCTACCAACAAAACCCAATACATATCATTTCCCACAACATGTAAACTTACGTGTCCTCGGATCGGATGACCAAAGGTCGGGAAGATGGTGGATATAAGGCTTAAAGTTGGTATACATATAGTATGATCAATGAATGGCTAGGCTCAATGGGTTAAAGCAATGGATATGAATGTTCTTGGCTTTAAAGCTCTAGGCTCAATTTCAATGGATTAACACCCCATCATTCACTAACGCCACACAACCAAGACCATGTCAAGTACTAGTAGGATACCTCGATCAACCGAACGCATGTAGGCGCCTCATGAATAAATGAAGACGGTTGTCTCCTCCTTCGGCTCAAAGTTCCTCACAAGGTCACTCATCAACCCTCTAGTCTAATCTACATAGTGAGACTACTAGTCTAAACAACCGAGGGTGAAGTTTCTACAAGTTCTTAGGCCTTGTGCTCGAGTTCATTTCCTAACTAGGTATGTGGTAACCTTCTAACAAAAGTTAAAGAATTTTGAAGGGGGTCAAATTATGAAAATTCATGCCAAATCATTGCCTAATCAAGACAAACTAGATCCAAACACACAAAGGATTCCTAAGTGGAACCACACCCCCACACTTGAAGAACACCTTGTCCTCAAGGTGTAGGGAGCACATATACATCTCAACAATTGAACTATACTAACAAATGCGTTAAGAAGCAAGCATGAACATTAAACAATCATGAACATCAAACAATCACAAAGACATATAGCAAACTCACGACATCACGAAAACAAGAAAATAACTAAAGAAAAACAAAGTGCTAGGAAACTCCCCTTAGTCTTGAGGTAGAGATGGTGGTCGTGGTGGGATGTTGTATTGAGAACGCAACCACTCAAATTGAGCTTGTTGCGCTGCCTCCATACGAGCATTGTACTCGTTTTGCCTTTCCCAATAGGCTGCATTTGCAGTGGCCAGCTCTTGCACCCGCACATCGATGGCAGCGACGCGATCTGCAAGTTCATTGAGTTCAACTTGGTCTGCCTGCACTCTGGTCGGAGCATCAGCCATGAGGCTGGCTTTGACAGTTTTGCGATCCTCCCAAGCCTTGAAAGAGTACACATCTTGGCCATTCTGCCTGATTTTGTTAAGGAGTTGATAGGAATACAAGCGTTGTATGTCGATGTAGTACAAATCTCACAGGGGCCCTTTGTAATATGCAAAGGCATCAGGAAAGAAGTGCTCTGCGAGCAGTGAAATAACATGTCCAAGATATAGATACTTTTGGTGCGGAGGGGTGATGGTTCGACGAAGCACAGACATTAATAAGGCAAACGTGCTAAACCGTTTCTTGGTTCGCATGCAATGAATGATGTACAGTTGAGTACGAGTTACCTTACTCTCCTCAAACTGACCATTAACGGCTAAACACATAAAACGATGCAGCACACAAATATAGGGTTCAAAGATTAGACCAGCAGGTGCGTCACCGGATAAGTAATGGTCAAAACGAGACATCAATCCCTAAAGTGCTCATATCAACCCAATTAATAGCTACATGCGGGAATTGACCTAGGTTTCGGAAAGAGATATACCTTTCGCCCTCGTGTGCAGAATATATCTTGAAGGGTGCCCCGAATTGGGTAGCCAAGTCTTCACACGGTGGAGACGAAAGAGGTGGCAGAGTGTTCGGAATAGTCACTCCATGCCTGCGTTTAGGGGCGGGTGTTTTCCAACCTCGACGGCTTGAACTTGCTTTGGAGGCCATTGCGGTGTGCAGAGGAATGGCAGAAAATTCTTGACGAACGGTGGCCGGCAGTTGAACTTCGGTGAGCGGCGGCCGGCGGTGGTGGTCGGAGCTGGTTGACTCGGTGTATAGGCCTCGCCCTTTTTAGCTTAGGGAGGCAGCGGGCGGTGGTGGCTGTCGGAGGGAGCTGGTTGGAGCTGCGGGAAGTTGCCGCTAGGTGTGTTGGTTGAGCGGGTTGGTGGTCGGGCGGAATGGTGGTCGGGCTTAGCTTTTTCTTTTGGGTGAGTATGGATGTGTGAGAAGTGGAAGGAAATAAGTAGAGGAAAAAGGAAGAATGGGGGTTATATACCCCCTTTTTACGGCACCCGACGACCGCTGGGTCAGCTGGCGGCCGCTAGCAACGGGGCTCCTGACTTCAGCCTGGCGCCCGCTGGGTCAGCTGGCGGCCGCTAGCAACGGGGTTCCTGATTTCAACCCGGCGCCCGCTGGGTCAGCTGGCAGCCGCTAGCAATGGGGCTCCTGATTTCAGCCCGGCGCCCGCTGGGTCAGCTGGCGGCCGCTAGCAATGGGGCTCCTGATTTCAGCCCGGCGCCCGCTGGGTCAGCTGGCGGCCACTAGCAACGGGGCTCCTGATTTTAGCCCGGCGCCCGCTGGGTCAGCCAGGTCGATCCCAGTTTGCCACGGCGGGGGCTACGCCCCCAAATGTCTTGTCGATCATCAAACTTTCCGAATCACCTTCAAAATGCGAGAGACCCCCGTAAGCATGAAAGTAACACTTCAAAATCGTACTAGGATAAGAACAAACAATAAAAAGGAGAACACACATAAAAATTATGAAAATAAAAGGACAACACGAAAACATGCTAAGTTATAGTCGTTAGCTTGACTGTACTCCCCTTGTTCATGCATTGGAGGGTGAGGTGACGGATTGCACTTCCGCTTGTCGTTCAATATTCCCACCAAGGTAAATCTTGCACCTTTGGCCATTCACCTTAAAAACTCCTCCATCTTCTCCTTCTAACTCGAGGGCTCCGAATGGGAAAACCTTCGCAATTTTGAACGGGCCGCTCCACTTCAACTTTAGTTTCCCTGGGAAAAGTCTCAATCGGGAGTTATAAAGCAAAACTTGTTGGCCCTCCTTGAACTCTTTCTTCACAATATGGGCATCATGTCTCCTCTTCGTACTTGCCTTGTAGAGTCTAGAGCTCTCGAATGCCATGTCCCGAATTTCATCCAACTCTTCAAGTTGTAATACCCTTCGTTCACCGGCCTTTTTGTAATCGTAGTTGAGGGTCTTGATGGCCCAAAATGCTCGGTGCTCTAGCTCTACGGGAAGGTGGCATGCCTTGCCATAAACAAGTTTATATGGGGACATCCCGATAGGCATTTTGAATGCCGTTCGGTATGCCCATAAGGCATCGTCAAGCTTATTTGCCCAATCCTTCCTTGCTCCTCCAACCGTCTTTTCAAGGATCTTCTTCAATTCCCGGTTGGAGAGTTCCACTTATCCACTTGTTTGGGGGTGATAAGGTGTAGCGACCTTGTGTGTGACCCCGTACCTCTTCAATAAAATCTCAAATGGTCGGTTGCAAAAGTGTGAACCACCATCGCTAATGATGGCCCTTGGCACTCCAAATCTTGAAAAGAGCTTTTTTATAAATCGAATGACCACCTTAGCATCATTGGTCGGTGATGCCCAAGCTTCCACCCACTTAGATACGTAGTCCACTCCCACCAAGATATACTTGTTGCCATTAGAGGTTGGGAAAGGTCCCATGAAGTCCAATCCCCAAACATCAAAGAGCTCCACCTCTAGAATTCCAGAGAGCGGCATCTCATTCCTCTTTGAAATGTTTCCTGTCCTTTGGCATCGATCGCACTGAGCAACAAATGAGCGAGCATCCTTAAAAATGTTGGGCCAATAAAACCCGCATTCAAAGACTCGTGATGCGGTCCTTGTTGCCCCATAGTGACCGAAATATGGAGTACTATGACATTGCTCCAAAATAGTCATCACTTCATCATCCGCAATGCACCGTCGAAGCACTCCATCGCTACACCTCTTAAAGAGGTAAGGCTCATCCCATAGAAATAGCTGAGCATCCCTTAGAAATTTCTTTCGTTAGGGATAACTCAAATCAGATGGAATAATGTCGCCAACAAGGAAGTTGGCAAAATCAGCATACCATGGAACCACCACATGATTCACCATCATCAAAGCTTCATCTGAAAACTCTTCTTGAATCTCACCATGAGTCTCCATTCCTTCGCTATGTTCTAGCCGAGAGAGATGATCCGCGACAACATTTTCACAGCCTTTCTTATCCTTGATGGATAAATCAAATTCTTGGAGCAATAAAATCTAGCGCATGAGTCTAGGCTTGGCATCATTCTTAGAGAATAAATACCTCAAGGCTGCATGGTCAGTGTAGATGATCACCTTCGACCCAAGCAGATATGGCCGAAATTTGTCACAAGCGTATACAACAGCCAACATCTCCTTCTCTGTGGTTGTGTAATTAAGCTGGGCGCCCGCCAACACTCTACTAGCATAGTAGATGACATAAAGCTTTCCCTCCTTCTTTTGACCAAGCACACATCCCAATGCGATGTCACTCGCATCACACATTATTTCAAATGGTAACTCCCAGTCAGGAGCGGAGATAACCGGAGCTGTGACAAGAGCTCTCTTCAGAGAATCAAATGCTTGCTGACAAGGCTCATCAAAATTGAAAGGCACCTCCTTAACCAGCAAATTGGTGAGCGGTTTTGCTATAAGGGAGAAATTCTTGATGAATCTTCGGTAAAATCCTGCATGGCCAAGAAAGGCTCTCACTCCCTTGACCGAAGTCGGTGCTCCCATCTTCTCTATTGCTTCCGTGTTGGCTCTGTCCACCTCGATGCCAGCTCGGGAGATCTTATGCCCAAGAACTATCCCTTCATCTACCATGAATGACACTTCTCCCAATTGAGAATGAGGTTCGTCTCTTCACATCTTTCCAAGACCTTGTCCAAATTGGCCAAGCAGCTATCAAAGGAGTCTCCAAATACAGAGAAATCATCCATAAAGATCTCCATAATCTTCTCATTCATTTCCCAAAAGTTAGCTTCCATGCATCGTTGGAATGTCGTGGGAGCACAACTCAATCCAAAAGGCATTCGTCGATAGGCAAAAATACCAAAAGGACAAGTGAAAGAGGTCTTCTCTTGATCTCTTGGGTATATTGCAATTTGGTTATAGCCCGAGTACCCATCCAAGAAGCAATAGTGAGAATACCCGGAAATTCTTTCCAACATTTGATCAATGAATGGAAGAGGAAAATGATCCTTACGTGTGGCATCATTCAACTTCCTATAGTCAACGCACACTCGCCATCCTGTAACCGTCCTTGTGGAGATGAGCTCTCCCTCATCATTGACCACAACGGTCATTCCTCCCTTCTTCGGGACACAGTGGATCGGGCTTACCCATTCACTATCGGAGATGGGATAGATAATTTCAGCCTCTAGCAGCTTGATCACCTCCTTCTTCACCACATCTTTCATGTTGGGATTCAATCTTCTTTGCCGATCCACCTTCGGTTTCGCTCCCTCTTCCATGTGAATATGATGCATCACAATTTCAGGACTTATCCCCTTGATATCGGATATTTGCCAAGCCATGGCCTTAATCTGATTGTTCACAATTTTTAGCACTTTCTCCTCTTGCTCCTTGGAGAGCTTGTTGGAGATAATAATAGGGAGTCGCCCTCCATCCTTCAAGAACGCATACCTCAAATGCGAGGGTAGTTCTTTTAACTCCAACTTTGGAGCCTTTACAACAGATGGTAGAGTGCGATACTTTAAGTCAACCTCTAAATCCTCATGGAGACTTTGCTTCCCATCTTCATCCTCAAAATCTTCACAGTTGTCCACTTCTTGCTCTTCAAGAATCTTATCCTCAATACTTGCCGCGATCTCCTTGCCAAAATCATGGACGCATCCCTCCACCAGATCAATCTTCATACACGTGCTCTCATCAAGAGGGTGACGCATTGCATCTGACATCTTAAACACCACCTCTTCGTCTCCTACTCGAAGGATCAATCTTCCACCGTGCACATCAATATAAGTACGGGCTGTGTTAAGGAAAGGTCGTCCAAGAATTAATGGACAACTTTTATCCTCGACAAAGTCTAGCACCACAAAGTCCACTGGGAAGATAAATTTGTCAACCTTTACCAGGACATCCTCCACGATCCCAAATGGCTTCTTTATGGTCTGGTCCGCCAATTGGAGTAGCATTGATGTTGCTTTCACCTCACTTAAGCCTAGTTTCCGAAAGATGGACAAAGGCATCAAGTTGATACTTGCACCTAAGTCACACAAACACTTTAGAAACTCCACATCACCAACAAGACAGGGAATAGTGAAACTCCCAGGATCTTTTAACTTCGTTGGAAGATTCTGGGAGACAAGAGAACTACAGTTAGCTGTTAGAGCCACCGTCTGCCCATCCTCCCACTTCCTCTTTTTAGTGATGAGCTCCTTGAGAAACTTCGAGTATTGCGGCAGTTGATCCAACATCTCAAGGAAAAAAACACTGATTTGGATGTTCTTCATCTTCTCCATGAAGCCAATAAACTTGTCATCCATCACATTCTTTTTCTTCACTCTTTGAGGGAATGGTAGTCGAGGAGCTTTAGGTGGTGGTGGCACGTAGGCTTCTTCTTCAGCACTCTCGACCTGTGGACTTGTCTCTCTCTCAGCCTCTACTTCTTTCTCCTCCTCATTGGCTTCCCTAGGATCATCATTGTTCTTCCGGGTTGCCTCTTGAGAAGCTATTTCCTTACCACTCCTCAAAGAAATTGCATTCACATTTCCTCGAGGATTTGTTTCTGTGGAGCTTGGCAGGGAGCCAGAAGCTCTATGGGAACTCGCCTTTGCAATTTCTCCAAGTTGAGTCTCCATATTATGCATCGCGGTAGCTTGTCCCTTGAGAATTTGCTCCAAGTTGTTCTGTCGTGCACCTTGTTGTTGTATAGCTGCCAAAATTTGGCTTTGTTGGCTAATCACACCTCCAACTTCGTGCATAAACTTATCAATCTTCTCAAACTTCTCCTCCATAGCACCCATTCTATCTGTCAAGAACGCACATAGTTGGAAACCCGGAGGGGGCCCTTGAGGTTGATACCGAAGAGGAGGTCCTTTATCAGGGACCATCGCCATGTTATCTGCACTACTTCCTCCCGTACCCCTCCAAGAAAAGTTCGGGTGATTCTCCAACCGGGATTGTAAGTAGAGGAATATGGGTTGTTTCCCATCCTATTTGCTCCTTGCCCTTGGCCACCCACGAAATTCACTTGTTCCATAGAAGAGCCCAACATTGCCACAAACTTCACAATTTGTTTGCACAGCAGCCACATTGCTTTTGTTCAAGCTTAATTCCTTCACTTGCTTTGCTAATAAAGATAATTGAGCTTGAATTGAGGAGGCAATGTCAACATCAATCACTTCTACTTGCTCCTTTCTCGGTTGCCTAGCTCTCTCATTAGCCATAAGGATGTTTGTAGCTGCTAATTCTTCCACGATGTGGTAGGCATCATCCCTCTCTCTTCTCAAAAAGGATCCATTAGAGGTAGCATCAACCGTCCCCCTTGTAGAGGGTCCAAGACCAAAGTAAAAAGTTTGGAGTAAAGACTCCTCTGATATATTGTGGTGTGGACAACTCCTTTGTAATCCCTTGAATCTCTCCCAGGCTTCACTCAACGACTCATTCTCGAATTGTTGGAAGTTGTTAATCTCCTTCACGAGTCTATTGGTCTTGGAGAAGGGAAAATACTTGTCAAGGAAGGCATTAGCTAGCTCTTCCCATGTCGTGATTGTTGTCCCAACCAGATTCTTATACCATATCTTTGCTTTGTCCTTCAAGGTAAATGGGAACAACCTAAGCTTCACAGCATCGTCGGTAACTCCATTGTGCTTGAAGGTGTCGGCTATCTCTAGAAAATTAGCAATATGGTCATTGGGATCTTCATTCGGTAATCCATAGAATTGGACCGAAGCTTGGAGCATGTGAATCACCGCTGGCTTGATCTCGAAGGTGTTAGCTTGAATAGCAGGCCTCGGAACTCCAGACATTGCCCCTCTCAAGGTGGGCCTAGCATAGTCCATGAGAGACCTTCGAGGAACTCCAACTCCTTGAGCATCACCTTGCGGAGCTCCTTGTGGAACTTCTTGCTCATGAGGTTGTTGATTCATCCTGTCACGACCCGCTCTCAGGTCGGTGACCGGCGCTAGACTCCACGACAAACATCTGCAAATGTGCAATCTAGCAAGCCTCACACAAATTCATCAATACTCACATCATACAAACCTGAGAAAGATACAACACATGCAAAGATGGTACACAACCATCAACGAAAATCTGAAAAAAATCCATCTCCAAATGACAAATCCAAAATCGGACATAAACCAGGATCTAACCACTACGGAGCATCTATACAGATGTACAAGGAAGTACAAGTCTGGAGACCTCAAAATGTGGCCCTCGAACGAAGAAGATGGGCTCGAAATACAGACTCTAGAATCAACGCTACTATGGCACCTTGGAACCTGAGATAGATTAGTAGGGGGTAAGTGTTTGGGAACACTTAGTAAGAAGATAGAACATAACATATTAGTTATGTCTGAGATATACGTGCCACAGAACTCAACCATGTTCGACGTAACTGAACTCGAAATGCATGATGACCATATGATGCACAAATTACCATAAACATAAATATAAACACACAGACACATAGAGCCATGAACAGGTTTTGAAAGGCCCCTTCCTCTGACTGCCAAGGGATATCCAAATGGCCAAATGAATCTCCGTCCACACGAACACAAAGCTAGCTTACATACGTAAACTAGTGATATCCCCAAACTATGAGCTCATAGACTAACATCCCCGGTTAGTACGGGAAAGCCTGTTCATCTCTCTCACAAAACACATATCCTAACAAACATATGACCCAACGGTCCAGAATCATATCCCTCACACATATGCCAAACGTATCACATATGCACAATCTCATCTCATAACCAACAACATATGCATGAGACGCACATCAATCAAGATCTGAAACATGCATATAACAAACACAACCAACATATCATGGTCTATCCGCTTACACAACGAAGATCCACCGATCACACTGATTTCTGAATCCAATGCCTTTCACTCAAAGCTTTTGAAATGATTCTCCTTCACCCTCACACCTTGCGGATGTTCTGTTCATAATCCCAAATCACAATAACGAGGTTAATCTCCGAATTCCGAAACCAAATCGCTGCCAACGCTTCAGAACAATGGATAACGACATAATCACAACACATCGTCTAAACAAGCATCAAACATGTCCAAATATCTCAATCTCTTTCAATCCTTACTTTCTTGACAAATATATCACACATGTATAATCTGTTTAGAGCCTACTCATGGTCATAAATGTCATCCAACAATCTGTTTTGGCAATCACAACACAACCCAAACACAAGAGAAGCTCAACCACTTCATCTTCAACAATTATCACATATAACTCAATCTCAGATCATAACCACTTCAAATAACACTTTACATGACTTTCCCTGTATGTCCTTGATATCTCATAATCCACATATTCACTGAAATTTCCAAACAAACCACTTACCAAGTCTCTATTCTTGACCCCCTTCAATCTGAACACAGCAGACAAGTCCGAAATTCAACCAAGTCTTGAAAAAGATTTCTTCATCCAAACAAGGCATATGATATACGGTTAGAAAGCTTATAGAGTCCTCTATAAACTGTCAAAATTTCACGTCCCAATTCGAAGCCTAAGTATGCTTACCAATCACGTTTTCCTCAATAATCTCAGCTGTGTACTTCTTCAATGACAGTCTGATTCAAAATGAATTTCCCGTCGATCCTCTAATCCAAATTCCACATATGATATACCAAAAGAAAGGTATTGAAGTCCTCTACAACTCTCTTCAAATATTCAAAGTCTAAATCGGAACGGAATTAGTCTTACCGCTTAATTTTTATTGAGCAGCTTCTTTCTCTTTCCTTCAGCTCTCTCTCTCTTCTTCTTTTCAATTCTGTTTTGTGGCTAAGTGTGAAGACGTTTTGCTTCTTAAAGGAAGTCTCTGAGACATAGAAGGAGATGGGTGAGGTCCAATAGCATTTCACTCACCTCTTCAATTTAATCTATGGAGCAAACAAGTGGAGTGTTGCAATTGGCTACTTAAAATTTGGGGTCCAATCAGATTCATTCACAAGCAAGCAGCTCAAATATGGCGGCCTTCCTCTGGTTTTTATCCAATTTGATAGTCAACTTATTTGTTCCTCTATGTTTCTAGTTTCTGGATCAAGTTCATTTGTACCATTTGAAGCAATATTGAGAATGTTATGCCCAATTTACTAAGCAAAGGTCAATCTGTCCAAATCTGTCCAAGTAGCTTCTCAAGAAAATAAATTCACTAAGGATTGTTGTGGTTGAAATGGAACTCCAATGACACCAATTCACATCTTAAACACTTAAAATCACATATCTCATGTAACCATCTCGATGCGATGCATTCCGACCAACCATTTTTCCGAATGTCACAATTCTCCCCCCCTTATAAAAATTCGGTCCCCGAATTTACTTGTAACTAAGTTATCAAACGAAGAACTTACTTGGTTATTCAAACAGGTGCGGAAATCTTCCTCTTATATCATCCTCTAACTCCCATGTGGCTTCTGATGGAGAATGATTTTGCCACAATACTTTTACGAACGGTAACTCCTTAGTCCTTAGTTTTCTTACCGGCCTATCCATAATCTGTAGTGGCTGCTCATCGTAGGTTAGATCGTCACGAAACTCCACATTTGGCTGATCTAATACATGTGAGGAGTCATGTAAATATCTCCTAAGCATGGAGATATGGAATACCGGATGTATATGTGAGAACGTAGGTGGTAATGCCAACCGATAAGCCACTTGACCAACCCGTTCTAAAATCTCGAATGGTCCCACATATCTTGGACTTAGTTTACCCTTCTTTCCAAATCTCATAACACCCTTCATCGGAGATACTTTGACAAATACACTTGAACCCTTTTCAAATTCAATGTCCTTTCTCCTTTTATCCGAGTACGACTTCTGTCTACTCTGAGCTGTCATTAGCCTCTTTCGAATCACTTTGATCTTCTCAACCGTATCATCCAAGAATTCAAGATTCACATTCTGTTTCTCACCAACATCATCCCAATATACCGGTGATCTGCACTTCCTGCCATACAATGCTTCATACGGTGCCATCTGAATACTACTCTGATAATTATTATTGTATGAGAATTCCATCAAAGGCAAATAAAGTTCCCAACTACCTCCAAAATCAATCACACACGATCGCATCATATCCTCGAGAATTTGTATTGTCCGCTCGGACTGTCCATCTGTCTGAGGATGAAAAGCTGTGCTTAAATCCAAACGAGTACCCATGGCATCTTGAAATTTCTTCCAAAACCGAGACGTGAAATATGTCCCTCGATCGGAGACTATTGAGACAGGAACTCCGTGCAATCGAATAATATGATCAATGAACAACTGAGCAAACTTAGCAGCATCATACGTACTCTTTATCGGTAGGAAGTGTGCTGACTTTGTCAATCTATCCACGATAACCCAAACTGAATCAAATCCTCGTGGTGAAGTCAGAAGGCCTACTAATAAATCCATCGTAATTCGTTCCCATTTCCATTCCGGAATATCCAGCGGTTGCAACAAACCCGAAGGTCTTTGGTGCTCAGCCTTCACCTGTTGACACGTTAAACATCTAGCAACGAAATCCCCAATGTCCTTCTTCATACCATTCCACCAATAATGAATCTTTATATCATGGTACATCTTGGTAGAACCTGGATGCATGCTATAAACAGTCTTGTGTGCCTGAGCCATAATGTCTTTCCTTACGTCTCTTACATCAGGTACGACCAACCGAGTACCGTAGTATAAAACACCATTTGAACTGAGATGGAATTTAGGCAATTTACCTTCTTCAACTCTTTCAATCATCTTCATCAACTCAAGATCATCTCTCTGAAGTTCTACAACCCGACCACGTATAGTTGGTTGCAGATGTAACTCACCTAACATCATAGGCTGATTTCCATCAAGCACTGTTGTCAACTCTAACCCTTGGTCGACTATCTCATGTATACTTGAAATCAAATGCCTTCGCGTCACTAACATATGTGCCAAACTACCTGCTGACTTCCGACTCAAAGCATCGGCCACAACGTTAGCTTTACCTGGATGATAGTTAATAGTACAATCGTAATCCTTCAAAAATTCCATCCATCTCCTCTGCCTCATATTCAGATCCCTCTGATCAAAAATGTACTTCAAACTCTTGTGGTCAGTAAATATGTCAAACTTCTCACCATATAGGTAATGTCTCCAAATTTTTAGCGCAAACACAACTGCACCCATTTCCAAGTCATGTACTGGATAATTATGCTCGTGTTTCTTCAGCTGTCTAGAGGCATACGCAATCACATTCCTTTCCTGCATCAATACACATCCCAAGCCAATCCTAGAAGCATCACAATACACCGAATACTTTCCAGTTGCAGACGGTAAAGCCAAAATCGGAGCATTAGTCAACAAGTATTTCAACTCCTGAAAACTTCTCTCACAATCTTCTGTCCATTCGTACTTCACATTCTTTTGAGTCAATCGTGTCAATGGAACGGCCAAAGTGGAAAATCCTTTTACAAAACGTCTGTAATATCCAGCCAAACCAAGAAAACTTCGTACCTCCGTAACATTGGCAGGAGTTGGCCAATTCACCACAGCTTCTATCTTCTTTGGATCAACTGACACTCCATCCTTGGAAATAATATGTCCTAGGAATGCCACACTTTGTAACCAAAATTCACACTTGGAAAGTTTGGCATACAACTCATTATCCAACAACGTCTTCAAAACCAAGCGAAGATGTCTCTCATGTTCTTCCTCAGTCCGTGAATAAATCAATATGTCATCAATAAAGACCACTACAAACTGATCCAGGAATGGTTTAAACACCTGATTCATCAAGCCCATAAAGAAAGCAGGAGCATTCGTAAGACCAAATGGCATAACCAAGAATTCATAATGCCTATACCGAGTTCTGAAAGCTGTCTTGGTCACATCTTCCTTTCGAATCCTCAACTGATGGTACCCCGACCTTAAGTCAATCTTTGAAAACCACTTGGCATCTCGCAACTGATCAAACAAATCATCGATACGTGGAAGAGGATACTGGTTGTGGATCGTTACCTTATTGAGTTGGCGATAATCAACGCAGAGTCTCAAACTTCCATCCTTCTTCTGAACAAACAACACAGGAGCACCCCATGGTGAAACACTAGGCCGAATATATTCCTTATCCAACAAATCCTGCAACTGAATCTTCAACTCTTTTAACTCAGCAGGTGCCATACGATATGGTGGTATCGAAATCGGCTCTGTTCCTGGCATCAACTCAATACAAAACTCAATCTCTCTCTCTGGTGGTAAACCCGGTAACTCATCTGGAAAAACATCAGAAAATTCTTCCACAACGGGAATATCATCAACAGTTACCTTTTCCATATTAGCCTCTTTAACAATAGCAAGGTAACTTACACAACCCCTCTGTAACAATCTCGAAGCCTTCAAACATGAAATAAGCCTTGGTGGAGTCAACATCCCATCACCCCGAAACATAAATTTTGGTTCACCCTCAGGCTTGAACTTCACAATCTTATTAAAGCAATCCACCGTAGCATGATAGCACGATAACCAGTCCATCCCCAAAATCACATCAAAATCATCCATGTCTAACACATGTAGGTCAGTCAACATCTCATGACCATCCACAACTATCACACACGATGTAAGAACTAAATGCACATGAATGATATGACCTGAAGGAGTACAAACATCTAACGGCTCCCTCAATGACACAAGTGGACTATCAGAGGATCTAGCAAACTGGGGTGACAAAAACGAATGTGTCGACCCTGAATCAAACAAGACTCGAGCATTAGACAAGCCTATAGGGAGTATACCTGAAACCACATTATTAGACGCTGTAGCATCTTTCCTGGTGAGAGCATATACACGAGCAGGACCACCTTCACTCTGCTCCATCGGCTCCTTTCCTCGAAGAACCAAAGTCTCTCCCTGATGGCTCTGACTAATTAGACTCCTATATTGTTCTTGAGGTCGTCCCGATAAGCTAGTAAGCTGCGCATATTCTCTTGCCTTAGCCACACGACAATCCTTAAGATGATGTCCAAACTTATCGCATCCAAAACAAGCTCTCGATTGTCTGTAGCAAGGTCTTCCAGGATGTTGCTTCCCGCAACTAGAACAATTCACTGGGCCTCCGGATTGGCCTCGACCTCCTGCTTGACCGCGAGGGCCATTTCCTCTCCCAAATCCTCTACCAATTCTTCCAAATGCTCCTCCACCTCTCGAGAAATTAGTTTGAAAGTTTGGCCTTTGCTGCTGTTGTCCGAAACTCTGGTTTGAACCATACTGCAATGGCCTATCAAATCGCTGCACCTTAGCTTGCTTCTGTGCTGTAAGCCGCTCATTATCACGCATCTCCAATGTCCTCGCACAATCCACAGCCGCTGAATAAGATTGGAATCCACGTGGGTACATCACTTTAAACATCGCATCATCGAGTCCTCGAACAAATCTCTTCACCTTCTTCTCCTCAGTGGGAATCAAATGCTTTGCATAGCGAGAAAGATAATCAAACCTCTGTTCATACGCCATCACCGTCATCTCTGGCGTCTTCAACAATCTTTCGAATTTGAACGCACGAGCATCTCTCAGACTTTCAGGCAAGAAGCGATCCAACAGTGAATCGCGAAACTGATCCCAAGTCCATCCAGTTGATTCTATAGTTTGTAACCATACTCCCGCCTCACCTGTTAATTTAAATGCTGCTAGTTCCACCATTCTTTTACTATCACAATTCAGAATCTTCCACCTCTTTTCCATCTCATCAAGGAACAACTGAGGATCATCTCGCACACCAAAGAATGTGGGTGGGTCTAGCCTCAGAAACTCTGCCAATGTATCATCTCTAGGTGTCATAGCGGCTTTCTTCTCTGCCTGACTTTGTTGAGTAGCGATAAACTTCTCCATTGCCATCATCACTCTGTCTACAGCATCACCACTCCGCTTTCTACATCCAGAAGTGCCACTAACTGGTTGACCTGTCTCAGCTGGCGTGGCAGTAGCGGTAGTAGTATGCTCAACTGGATGTGTAGGCTCTAATGTAGCATCATCTCTAACTCTATCAGAGCTCTCACCATGCTCCCTCATCGTAGCGTTAGAACCTTTACGTGTCACAGGCATATCCTCCCTACTAGAACAAGTCAACATTTAAGAGGCCAAATAAAAAGATTATCCAACAGAGGACAAAGACACGACAAATCCTATGCTCCGTAGGGTACAAACAAAACACATTCAACGACAAACCAAACAAACATAATCAAGCTCTGATACCAACTTTGTCACGACCCGCTCTCAGGTCGGTGACCGGCGCTAGACTCCACGACAAACATCTACAAATGTGCAATCTAGCAAGCCTCACACAAATTCATCAATACTCACATCATACAAACCTGAGAAAGATACAACACATGCAAAGATGGTACACAACCATCAACGAAAATCTGAAAAAAATCCATCTCCAAATGACAAATCCAAAATCGGACATAAACCAGGATCTAACCACTACGGAGCATCTATACAGATGTACAAGGAAGTACAAGTCTGGAGACCTCAAAATGTGGCCCTCGAACGAAGAAGATGGGCTCGAAATACAGACTCTAGAATCAACGCTACTATGGCACCTTGGAACCTGAGATAGATTAGTAGGGGGTAAGTGTTTGGGAACACTTAGTAAGAAGATAGAACATAACATATTAGTTATGTCTGAGATATACGTGCCACAGAACTCAACCATGTTCGACGTAACTGAACTCGAAATGCATGATGACCATATGATGCACAAATTACCATAAACATAAATATAAACACACAGACACATAGAGCCATGAACAGGTTTTGAAAGGCCCCTTCCTCTGACTGCCAAGGGATATCCAAATGGCCAAATGAATCTCCGTCCACACGAACACAAAGCTAGCTTACATACGTAAACTAGTGATATCCCCAAACTATGAGCTCATAGACTAACATCCCCGGTTAGTACGGGAAAGCCTGTTCATCTCTCTCACAAAACACATATCCTAACAAACATATGACCCAACGGTCCAGAATCATATCCCTCACACATATGCCAAACGTATCACATATGCACAATCTCATCTCATAACCAACAACATATGCATGAGACGCACATCAATCAAGATCTGAAACATGCATATAACAAACACAACCAACATATCATGGTCTATCCGCTTACACAACGAAGATCCACCGATCACACTGATTTCTGAATCCAATGTCTTTCACTCAAAGCTTTTGAAATGATTCTCCTTCACCCCCACACCTTGCGGATATTCTGTTCATAATCCCAAATCACAATAACGAGGTTAATCTCTGAATTCCGAAACCAAATCGCTGCCAACGCTTCAGAACAATGGATAACGACATAATCACAACACATCGTCTAAACAAGCATCAAACATGTCCAAATATCTCAATCTCTTTCAATCCTTACTTTCTTGACAAATATATCACACATGTATAATCTGTTTAGAGCCTACTCATGGTCATAAATGTCATCCAACAATCTGTTTTGGCAATCACAACACAACCCAAACACAAGAGAAGCTCAACCACTTCATCTTCAACAATTATCACATATAACTCAATCTCAGATCATAACCACTTCAAATAACACTTTACATGACTTTCCCTGTATGTCTTTGATATCTCAGAATCCACATATTCACTGAAATTTCCAAACAAACCACTTACCAAGTCTCTATTCTTGACCCCCTTCAATCTGAACATAGCAGACAAGTCCGAACTTCAACCAAGTCTTGAACAAGATTTCTTCATCCAAACAAGGCATATGATATACGGTTAGAAAGCTTATAGAGTCCTCTATAAACTTTCAAAATTTCACGTCCCAATTCGAAGCCTAAGTATGCTTACCAATCACGTTTTCCTCAATAACCTCAGCTGTGTACTTCTTCAACGACAGTCTGATTCAAAACGAATTTTCTGTCGATCCTCTGATCCAAATTCCACATATGATATACCAAAAGAAAGGTATTGAAGTCCTCTACAACTCTCTTCAAATATTCAAAGTCTAAATCGGAACGGAATTAGTCTTACCGCTTAATTTTTATTGAGCAGCTTCTTTCTCTTTCCTTCAGCTCTCTCTCTCTTCTTCTTTTCAATTCTGTTTTGTGGCTAAGTGTGAAGACGTTTTGCTTCTTAAAGGAAGTCTCTGAGACATAGAAGGAGGTGGGTGAGGTCCAATAGTATTTCACTCACCTCTTCAATTTAATCTATGGAGCAAACAAGTGGAGTGTTGCAATTGGCTACTTAAAATTTGGGGTCCAATCAGATTCATTCACAAGAAAGAAGCTCAAATATGGAGGCCTTCCTCTGGTTTTTATCCAATTTGATAGTCAACTTATTTGTTCCTCTATGTTTCTAGTTTCTGGATCAAGTTCATTTGTACCATTTGAAGCAATATTGAGAATGTTATGCCCAATTTACTAAGCAAAGGTCAATCTGTCCAAATCTGTCCAAGTAGCTTCTCAAGAAAATAAATTCACTAAGGATTGTTGTGGTTGAAATGGAACTCCAATGACACCAATTCACATCTTAAACACTTAAAATCACATATCTCATGTAACCATCTCGATGCGATGCATTCCGACCAACCATTTTTCCGAATGTCACACATCCTTGCTTGTGTCCTTCTCTCTTATCGCAATACCCTTTCCAAGTATCCAATATCCGCTTCGATTTCCACCGGAAAGTTATTGGTGGAACGAGTGAGGGGCATGCGACAAACAAGTACCTTGCAAAACAAACAACAAAGGTACTAAGTAACAGTAACCAAGTAAACAAAAAATAAATATCCCAATCCAAGTTCGTAAGCCAAATTAAGCGTCTAGTACTTAATCCCCGGCAACGGCGCCAATTGAAAGGAAGGATTTTCACCCCTCTTGCAATAAAGAGTAAGTACGGGATTTTCGTCCCACAAGGACTAAGCTAAGCCACAAATTCGACTTCACCACTAGTTTAGGACAATAAGAAATGGAGGTGTCAATTCCAAACACGAATTGGTTACTACAATGACTAAATATAAGAAGATGTAAACAATAAAGGAAAGAGTGGGCTCGGTGCCAATGACAACCTAAATAACCAAATGGCTTATGGGGTTTATTAAGTTCGTGTTATGGTCCGGATGTTTCGAAGGCAACTAATCAACGCTCTCACGACAAACTAGTCTAAATCGATTCTTAACTAGACTTAGATGAACTAACCACGCTCTCACGACAAATTAGCCATCTAATCTAACTAATCACCAACTATAATCACCATCCTTTGGACAACTAGTCACCTAAGGTGAACTCTCATCAATAGGCAACTAGTTAACTAGTTAAATGGTCCGTCAATCCTAACCCCTCCCGGCGATTAGCATTAACTTAGTTCATAATCAAGGTGATCAAACAAGATTAAGCAATAAACACATTAACTAGTTCATAAACCTTAATATATTAACCCCACAAAACCATAGGCTAGGTAGATGCCATCAAGGCACCTAACCCACAAATGAACTACTCACACATATTCAACAAATAACACAAATTATCCATTGAACAATGAGAATGAAACATGAACAAAAAGATAGAGTTTAGGAAAAGCTCAATGATGTCTTCAAGAGCTCCCTCCTAGCTCCTTTTTGGCCACGTTTTTCCTCTATGTTCTTCCAAGAATGGCCACGGTTTTCCTCCTCTCTTCTAAGGGTTGGCAGCCACGTTTTTCTTCTTCTCCTCAAGCTCTCCAATGGTGATGAGCAGCCCCATTTTTCTTCCTCTCCTCTTCAATGGTGAGCCACGTTTTTGGTCCTTCAAAGGGAGAGGGAGCCACGGTTTTTTTTGTTCTTCCAGGGAGAGCAGCCACGTTTTTTGGTTGGAAAGAGGGAGATCAGCCACGGAATTGTTCTTTGGAGGAAGGAAGAGTGAATGATAGTGAATGGTGGAGAAGTGGAGTAGTGGAGGAATGTGTGGGAAAGTGGAAGTAGTGGGAGTAGTGGGAGACAAAGTGAATTAGTGGGGGACAATGGAAGTAGTGGAGTATGGGGAATTTGTGAGTGGAATTCCAGCCAAGAGGTGGTGGGATGGCAGCCAAGAAACGTCATGGCAAATTCCAGAATGGTCCCAGAATTTTGGCCGATTTCGGTCAGGCGAATCCTCAGATTTAAAGCTTGACTTCATGTGCATTTTTGACTCTCTTAGAATTCGAATTTGAAGACGACTATAAAGACAAAGTTGTAGCTCCGGATGTCTTCTTTCTAGCGCCACCTTTCTTGCCTTCATTGGACTTCAGATGAGAAAGTTATCGGTATTTAAGTTACTTGAGGTTAGTTTGCCCAATGTCGTCGCCTTCCCGATCGTGCACCATTTCTTCAAGGCTGATCCGATCGTCGTTGACGCGCTCCAAAGTACACCAATATCCTCCCCGCATCACCACAAAGCCTCCTTGAAATAAAAATGAACGAAACTAATGAAAATCACAATAACTATACTAAAACGTTCAAAACATGAAATATAACAATACAACGATAAATAACACACAACAATACTAGAAACAATGGAAAATTGACACTAAAACATACATAGATGATAGAGTGTTTTCACACTCATCAAATGGCGAGGAAGCGGGGAGGACGGACGGCGGAGACGGACTGGACCGGGAAGAACTTGAACGGCGGGGGTCGAAAATTTTGTGGGTAAGTAGGTGTTGGGTGGTATTTGTAGTTGGACCTAGGTCGAAACATTTGTTCGATCTGGGACCAATCTTGAACTTCTGCAATCTGCTTGGATTGCGTTTGGATAAGGCCATCCTAAATCGAAAATTATTTTCGATCTGGATCCTAGGTCGAAAACTTTTTTCGATCTGGGTCCCCAAGTCGAATAGTTTTTTCGACCTGGGCCAAATCGAAATATTTTTTCGACCACGGAAGTCGAAATTTTTTTTCGATTTTGGTCCCAAGTCGAAAAAAAATTTCGACCTGAGGTTCGTAGGTCGAAAAATATTTTCGATTTTGAAAAGCAACACCATTTTCGGAATTTTTTCAACAGTAACACCATTTTGGGGATAAATTGGTACTGTAACACCATTTTGGGCAAAAACCCCAAGTAGACGGCTTTACAAATCTGCAATAATCAATTAGTTGAAAAGTTTGTTCTAAAATTAATAAATTTCGAGCTCGAACTTTAATAATACAAATATGTTATTTTTTTTTTGACTCATTTTACAATCCAACTAGATTTAAACACAAAATATTAAGACGATGAATATGTTATTTTATCACATTTATATAATATTTTTAACACGCTTCCTCAAGCGAAGATCATTAGCACAATTGTGATAAAATTTGAAAGTTTAACATACGCATCGACAGAAGTTTGAAAATTTTGCTTCACATATATTGTGAAATCGGGATCGTATATCCCATTCATCGAATGCCATATTAAAGTCTTCATATGTGACACATTTTAAAACAATGACACGTGTCCTTCCGCAAAGTTTGGCCTTAGAAAGAAAAATGGGCGTTTACTTGTCCTCTTGTAAGCAAAAAGCATCAATCTTTTAACCTAATACGCATTCCTCTCTCTCTAGAAAACAGGGACACATGTTATTCAATGATGTTAGATAATTACACGTATACGTGTCTCCTCCTGAATGAAAAGTGCCCAGATGAGAAAAGAAAATAGGAAAGGGAAATTGGAGAAGAACCCCCACACCCATTAAAATAATGGCAGAATTCCCACGTATTGGAATGGAAAGGAAACCTCAAGCCTCCTCCTTGTCCTGGAATTAAAGAGGACACGAGGCCTAACTATTCTCAATCTTCTTGAGAGGCGTCCCCAAGTCTCTTGCTTCCTCCAACTGGTAAGCAACTTCTCAGCTCTCCCCCTTCTTTGGGGTGGAAAAAGCTTTATCAAGATTGCGCCTTTATGTGGGAATTTTAATGTTTTGATTGGATGAGAGGGGACCAAGTTCATATGGTGTAGGGAGCTGATCTGGGTAGGCCTTAGATCCTTGTGATTTCAAGATTTGAGTGGTAAAGATTCCACCTTGAAGTTTGGTTTTTCTTGGAAGTTGTTGATTCCTGTGCTCTTGATTTGTAGCTGGAGAGCCCAGTTCGGGGGTGGTTAGGTGGGGTTTGGTTGGATTCTTGCTGGTTATTTTGGAAAAAAGGTGAAACTTTGTAAGCTGTGAAGCTCTGGATTACTTGGAGAAGAAGGGTTTGATCCAGTTGCAGTCAACGGATCTACAGTTACCCAGTTGCATGCTTTTTTAGTTTAGCTGTTGGAATTGGAGCTCGGATTCGGCCGGTGTTAGTAGGCTCTGATTCATAAAGATTCTGGTTGATGATGAGGTTTCCTCCAATGTTAAAGGTAATTGGTTAAAGAAAGAAATGAAGAGGAGCAGATTCCGTTGGTTGTAGCAATTGGTTGGTGCTGAGAGTGAGCTGTTGGCTATTGTTGTCTGAGGAAGCAAATTGATGGAAGAAATGTCTGGTGCTGTTGCAATGACACTTAGTAGTGGGAATTCTATGTGCGAAAGCTCGGCGATTTCTAACCACGTGGAAATCACGCGTCTGAAGCTTGTGACGGATGCTGCTAACATGTTATCTGATAGTGTTAAGCTAATACCGGAGGAGTCTGTGATTAACTCGTTGAACTTTTCGCCTATAATTGCATCAGACGATGGACTTGGAGGATCCGACTTCTCCATGCAGTTGGAGGATGGTGGAAGGGGTTCAAGCCCTGATGTTTCGATGGTTCCTGAAAGTGAAGAAGACGAGGTGTTGTCTGCAGTGGAAGACACAAGTGGGACCATAACCGATGCATTGTTGGCATTGGAGGCTATTTCTGAAATAAGTCTTCAGAAGACAGCCGAAATTGAGAACGCAAAAATCGTTCCTCAGGCTATTATTGTTGAAGAGTCAAATGAGGTGCAGGTTCCTACAGCTAAGCTGGTTATTGCAGCTGCCAACCCAAACTCTGAAATTTCTGATGTTTCAGAAGTTAAGGCATCTGCAGTGGTTCTTAAGTTGCCGAGCGAAAAGAATGTTGTTAGAGGAGCTATTCGAAGCGTGTTTGAGCTTGATTGCATTCCCTTGTGGGGATCTGTGTCTATGCGTGGACGGAGGCCTGAGATGGAAGATGCTGTAGCGGCAATTCCCCGGTTTGCCAAGCTTCCCATCAAGATGCTGATTGGTGAGCGCGTTGTTGATGGAGTGACTGAGAGTTTGACCCATCTGACAAGTCATTTTTTTGGGGTTTATGATGGCCATGGGGGTCCTCAGGTATATTCATTGAACCGATGTTGACTACGATCTCTCTTTGCATTTGTGTAGGTTGACATAACTATTGCAATCAGTTTTGTGCTTGAGGCTCTTAAATATTATTGGTTTAGGGTTTAGGTTGCTGTAAACTACTATTTTCGCTCTCTTCCGCATAATTGGAAACTCCAATTCTGTGTTCTCTTTGAATGACCAAATATGAGCCTTCTTTCACCTTAATCAAGCAAGATGCAATTGGTTGTTAGGAAACACGCCCGGGAGCCCTATTCGTCCCCTAAGCCTACCGTTTGACCTGTACGCACTCCGTATCCGAAACCTAAACTTGTATAAACTATAATTCTAATTGCTTAGACGTTTCCATGTGTAGCAACAAAATTCTTAAAAAGTAATTTTTTTTTAAATTTTGCTTATGGGCAAAGTAACAAGGACTAGATGGATGAATCCTTTTTAGTCAATTCATCAAATGATAAATCACTACAAGTGACATATATACGATCTAGACAATGAAAAAAGATTTGAGTGGTGCTTGCCTTTATCTAGTCATTCAATGATGTGTGTCCGAATTGGAGGGCACTAATGCAGGTTGCAGACTATTGTCGTGACCGGATTCATCTGGCATTGGTAGAAGAGCTTGGAAAGTTCAAGAATGATACTGGGAGCTCTGGAGAAAACATGCAGGTTATGTGGGAGAAAGCTTTCACCGGTTGCTTTCAAAAAGTAGACGATGAGGTTGGAGGAAAGAGTACAAGATGCATTACTGAAGGGCTTGGAGATGATTCCAATGTCAATTTGGACCCCATTGCACCTGAAACAGTAGGATCCACTGCCGTGGTTGCCTTGGTCTGTTCATCACATATTATAGTTGCAAATTGTGGTGATTCGAGAGCTGTTCTCTATCGTGGCAAAGAAGCAATGGCGTTATCAGTTGATCATAAAGTATAACACTTGCTTCGTCTGATAATGAAACCCTTTTTCTTCCATTTTGGATGTCAGCATTAATGATCTTTCTCTATTTCCATTGGTCATTGATCGCAGCCGAATCGAGATGATGAATATGCAAGGATTGAGGCTTCTGGTGGGAAGGTGATACAGTGGAATGGCCACCGGGTTTTTGGTGTTCTTGCCATGTCCAGGTCAATAGGTAGGTGTTAAGATCTATTATAGAATAGGCTGCGGTATTAACGGAGCACCACGGCATGATAGGATCATATGGCTTACATTATTCGATTAGATAAGGCTTGAATGTTGCTACTACATCATTAATGATGATTATATTCTTCGATGCAGGTGACAGATACTTCAAACCATGGATTATCCCCGAACCAGAAGTCATGTTCGTGCCTCGGGTTCGAGAGGACGAATGCCTTATACTAGCAAGCGACGGGCTGTGGGACGTAATGACCAACGAAGAAGCCTGCGAAGTCGCACGGAAGAAGATTCTTCTTTGGCACAAAAAGAACGGGCCAGCACCTCTTGGCGAGAAGAGCAATGGAGTCGATCCCGCAGCGCAAGCAGCGGCCGATCACCTCTCCATGCTGGCAGTCCATAAAGGGAGCAAGGACAACGTATCTGTAATTGTGGTGGACCTGAAAGCTCAAAGGAAGTTCAAGACTAAGCCTGCAACGTAGTAGCCAAGGTTCACCAGTCACCATCAGTAAATCTATACGCTAGGAAAGGTACACCTAATCAAATACATAGGTCGGGTCCATCCCTTTTTTTAATCATGGGCTTAACGTGTGTTCGACTCACAATTAGTGTGTACAATAGCAAGTGTACCTGAACGATTTACTAGAACTATCCATCTTTCTTCTGTATGCATTTACGATTTCCTATATCTAGTTGGTGTTGTTCCATTTTCTTACATCTGATAATCCGTATTCAAAGTTGAGCGTGAGTGAATCCAAGTCTTTTACCGATTAAATATGATTTTTACATACGTTAACTTAATACATTATGCAAATTAAAATTTTGCAGTTGATCCCTTTTCCTCCCTTGGATGTTACAAAACTTTCATTGGTCCTAACGCACAAAAACACACCAGTGTTCTAGCTTGTAACTATGTTAAATCAATGAATAGCCAAATACTAGGTGACAATGTTAACAACTTTTCAAACCAAGATTAGTTGACTCAATATAAATCTAAATATCTGGTATAAAAAAAAAGAAAAAGTCCACTTTAGTATTTTGTAGTTTGAGCATTTGACACATAAATGTTTGTGGTTTAAAACTCATCAAAAAGGTCTCTTGTGGTTTCACGAGCTCATCAATTAAAGGCTTAGATAGTTATCCGAGCCTAGTCAGCATCCTCGTCGCTCGCCATGTCAGAATGATGCCATTTTCAGTCCTACGTGGCGATGGAATCATTATCTGAAATTGCTGACGTGGCTAGTCGAAAAAAATTCGAAACAATCACTCATTTTTTTATATTTATCGAAAAAGCCTTCTTCTAACCTTCAAAAAAAAAAGCCTTCTTCTTCCTCTTCACCCTTTGCTCTCAAATGATTAAATAATTAAATTATTTGCAACTAGAACAAAATAATTATATAAGTTGAAACCAAGAGCCCAGGAGATGACTAGATCCGCAACCAAAATGCTTGGTGAGGACTACACTTGCTTTGGCCAGATTTTTTCATTTGTTTCGTTTTAAATGTTGTAGTTCTATAAATTATATAAGTTGTGGGTGCTTGCTTGCTTACAAGAATTGGCCTTTTATGTTCGTTTCTTTCCCAAATATTTTTTAATGGGAGAGGAAGAAGGATCGTGGAGTTCTTGAAGCGTTGTGGGTTTCTTCTTGAAGGATGGAGGGAGGAAGAAGGGGTTGTTTGGAAATGGGGGGTTTTTGAAAAAAAAAATTATAGGTATTATGTATTAATGGATACCATCACCTACTTTTCCACTTCACCTAATTCTCCATTAACAAGTTTAGTGGCCTATAAATAGTAGGTAAGTAATTCCTGGAATATTGGCCTATAAATAGAACTTATGCCATTACCATTTGGACACACAATTCTTGATCTATTAATGAGAACTTCATTCTCTATTCTCTTCCATATTATTCTCTATATTCATTTACTTAGATTATAGATAATTTATAACACGTTATCAGCACGAGTCTCTACCAAGTTCTCAGTAATTTCTTGAGAAGAATTGAGCTTAATTTTTGTAAGTATTCTTACAATTTATAATTATTCATTCTTGTTAGATTCTCATTTATAATTATTCATTCTTGTTGGATTCTCAATGTTATTGAAACATATGAAGTTTAGTTCTGGCTTATAAATGATTTTCTCAAAGAAAATGATTTTGTAAAATTTTCTTTGCAAAAATCGAATTTATTTGGTAAAGATTTTTCATTAAAAAACCTTCTGTTGTCCTTTCATAAAATAATTAGAAACTTTTGAGGATCTATATGTAATTTGCCTGTGTAACGCGGATTAGGATTATGCCCTTATTCGCACACGCGAGAAAATTCTAGGGACTGAACTGTAAGTTTACATATTGAACAAGGATTGCGTCCTTGCTTGCACACGCTTCAAACTAATAGGTACTAAACAGATATTATGCGCGCTGAGAAAAAAAAGGTAAAGGGAACAGAATTACAGATTAGTACTTTATATTTTTTTATATTTTCAAATAAGGACAGAATATCATTTTAATCATTTGTTTCTTTATATTTGTGTTATGTCTATATAATAATTTTATCTCAATTATATTTATCTATGATAAATCAAATATAATATGTTAGAGAATATATTCTCTAACATTTTGGTCCCTGGATTAATTGCAATTAGATTTCTGGACTAAAATTTAATAGTTATGCTCCATTCCCTGAAGTGAATGTGACAAATTTTAATTATAGAGGCCCGTCCAACTGGTTATGCTCCATTCCCTGAAGTGAATGTGACAAAATTTAATAGGCCGGTGTCACGGTCGTGGACATGATAATGATTGTGGAGGATATGGTTACTGTGGTAGTAATTTTAAGAATACGTCTCGCCACCTGAAGTGGGAGAAGAAAGAAAATAAACCACGAAGAGATGGTGATAGTAGAATAAAAATGGAAAATTTATGTCATCGTTGTGGATGCAAAGACCACTGAGCTCACACCTGTTGTGCACCAAAGTATCTAGTTGAGCTTTATCAAGATGATGGCTCTGGCATTATGAATATGGATGGTAGCCCTGAATTTGGCCTAAATGACTTCACTCATTTGGATGTTGCTGATTTCCTTATTGAATAGCAGTTTAATATCCATGTTCTTGTTCATTTCTTAAGTATATTTCCTGGCTTTTTCTATTATCATATTTTCGTTGCTTAAATTTTAATATAAATATTTTTTTATAATGATTATGGAATTGGCACGAGTTGCCTCATCTACTCGAGAAAGAGATCTGTCTTTAGCAGATAGTGCCACAACGCACACCATACTTAAGGATGATAAATATTTCCTTCATTTGCAAATGCTAGAGGCAAATGTTAGTACTATATCAGGTACTACAAATTTAATTGAAGGCTCCGCAAGAGCTAATTTATTATTACCTGGAGGTACAAATTTTTGCATAAATAATACATTATATTCTCCTAAGTCTCAAAGAAACTTATTAAGTTTCAAAGATATACGCCAAAATGGGTATCATGTTGAGACAACAAATGAAAGAAATAAAGAATATTTGTATATTACAAATATTATTTCGGGTAAAAAGTGTGTGTTGGAAAAGCTACCCGCTTATTCATGTGGTTTATATTATACATATATTAGTGCAATGGAGGCACATGCAACAATAAACCAGAAGTTTACTGATTTTACAATTTGGCATGACCAGTTGGGCCATCCCGGGTCAATAATGATGCGAAGAGTTATTAACAATTCATGTGGACATTCTTTAAGGAACCAGAAGATTTTTCAATCCAATAAATTGTCATGCTCTGCATGCTCTCAAGGCAAATTAATAACCAGGCCATCACCAGCAAAAATTGGGGCTGAATCCCTCGGATTTTTGGAACGTATACATGGTGATATATGTAGACCTATTCATCCACCATGTGGACTATTTAGATACTTTATGGTATTAATTGATGCATCAACTAGATGGTCACATATATCTTTATTATCAACTCGTAACCTGGCGTTTGCGAGATTACTAGCTCAGTTAATTCGATTACGAGCTCATTTTCCAGATAATCCCATTAAGACCATTCGTCTTGATAATGCTGGTGAATTCACTTCTCAAACATTCAATGATTATTGTATGGCCATTGGTATAAACGTTGAACATCCCGTAGCTCATATTCACACTCAAAATGGTCTTGCCGAATCATTTATTAAACGGATTCAATTAATTGCAAGGCCATTACTAATGAGAGCGAAACTCCCTATATCTGCTTGGGGACATGCTGTTTTATATGCAGCAATGTTAATTCGCATCAGGCCAACAAGTTATCATGAATTCTCCCCATTACAATTAGTTTATGGTCAAGAACTAAATATTTCCCATCTAAGAATTTTTGGATGTGCAGTTTATATTCCAATTGCTCCACCACAACGCACGAAAATGGGACCCCAAAGAAGGTTGGGAATATATGTTGGGTTTGAATCTCCATCGATAATAAAGTACATTGAGCCACGTACTGGAGATATATTTACGGCACGCTTTGCCGATTATCATTTCGATGAATCAATATTTCCAATATTAGGGGGAGAAACTAAGCAGCCTCAAAAAGATATTAGCTGGAATGAATTATCATTGTATTATTTAGATCCTCGCACAAAGCAAAGTGAACTTGAAGGTCAAAAGATAATTCATCTGCAGAATTTAGCTAATCAGTTGCCAGACGCTTTTGCTGACCCAAAGAGAGTGACGAAGTCACATATTCCGGCTGTTAATGCTCCTTTTAGAATTGATGTCCCTGAAGGACGATCAATTATTGCCAATGAAAATAAGGCACAAATTAAACGTGGTAGACCTATTAGTTCCAAAGATAAAAATTATCGTAAAAGAAAAGGAGCAAAATATCAAGATGGTCAAACCGAGGATATCTTGACTCCTGAAGAGTCCCCAGTCAATATTAATATCAAGGAAGGGCAGACTCTAGATGAGTCGCTTCCAATGGAAGATCAGATACCTGAACATTGTGATAATCATGAGATCTCAATAAATTATGTTATGACTGGAGAAAAATAGAACCGAAATAAAGTTATCGTCGACGATATTTTTGCCTAGAATGTAGCGCTAAATATTATGGAAGATGAAGAGGATCTAGAGCCAAAATCTATTGAGGAATGCATGCAGAGAAAAGATTGGCCAAATTGGAAAGACGCAATGAAATCTGAATTAGATTCACTTGGGAAACGTAAAGTTTCCGGACGTGTAGTCCGCACGCCCAAAGGTGTGAAACCCGTAAGATACAAATGGGTATTTGTGCGTAAACGAAATGAGAAAAATGAAGTTGTGAGATATAAAGTATGACTTGTCGCACAAAGTTTTTCTCAAAGACTTGGTATTGATTATGAAGAGACATATTCTCCTGTGGCGGATGCAATCACGTTTCGATATTTGATAAGTCTGGCAGTACATGAAAAGTTGAATATGCGACTTATGGATATTGTCTCAGCCTATTTATATGGTTCACTGGACAGTGACATTTATATGAGAATCCCAGAAGGATTCAATGTACCAGAAGTACGTGATTCTAGTCAAAAGGGACTATACTCGATTAAATTATGTCGATCTTTATATGGATTAAAACAATCAGGACGCATGTGGTATAATCATCTTAGTGACTACTTATTAAAGGAAGGCTATAAGAATGATCCAATCAGCCCATGTATTTTTATAAGGAGATCTGAACCTGAGTTCGTTATAATTGTAGTTTATGTTGACGATCTCAATATCATTGGAACTCCTGAAGAGCTCCAAAAGGCATTTGATTATTTAAAGAATGAATTTGAAATGAAAGATTTGGGAAATGCTATATTATGTCTCGGATTGCAAATTGAACATTTTAAAGAAGGAATTTTTATGCATCAATCATCTTATATAGCAAAGGTGCTAAAGCGCATCTATTGAACACTTTGTTCAACGACTTCGTTCAAGTGACACTTTGGCATATCTGCTCACAAAATCCCTGCCCAGTACAATTTTTGAGAAGCATGTTCGTAATATCGGTATGAAATGACTCAGAGATCTCAAATGATGTAGACATGAGGGGGAGATATCATTTTACACTGTACTCTTTTTTCTTAACCACGGTTTTATCCCAATGGGTTTTTCGGGTAAAGTTTTAAGCAAGATACAGTTCTTCACCTACAAGAAGATATTGGACTGGAGTAAAACAAATATTGCGTTATCTTCGAGGTACAATGGATACGAGTTTGTATTACCCTAGTATCTCAGAGGCAGAAGTAATTGGATATGCAGATGCAGGATATTTATCTGATCCTCACAATGGTCGATCGTAAACTGGATACTTATTTACATATGGAGGTACTGCCATTTCATGGCGCTCCATGAAACAAACTATAGCAGCCACCTCATCTAATCATTCTGAGATTTTGGCTATTAATGAAGCAAGTCGAGAATGTGTTTGGTTGAGATCTATTGTCAAACACATTCGAGAATCTTGTGGATTACCTTTTCAAAAGGGAATACCTACGACCTTATATGAGGATAATGCTGCATGCATCGCACACTTAAAAGAAGGATATATTAAAGGTGATCGGACAAAACATATATCACCAAAGTTCTTTTTCACACATGATCTTCAAAAAGATGGGGAGATAAGTGTTCAACAAATTCATTCAAGTGACAATTTGGCAGATTTGTTCACGAAATCCCTGCCCACTGCAGTTTTTGAGAAGCATGTTCGTAATATTGGTCTGAAACGACTCAGAGATCTCAAATGATGTAGACATGAGGGGGAGATATCATTTTACACTGTACTCTTTTTCCTTAACGACGGTTTTGTCCCAATGGGTTTTCCGGGTAAGGTTTTAATGAGGCAGTAATTTTATGATGATGTACTCTTTTTCTTTTGATTAGGATTTTTCCCACAGGATTTTTCCTAATAAGGTTTTAATGAGGCATATTATTCAAATGGCATCCAATGGGGAGTATTATGTATTAATGGATGCCATCACCTACTTCTCTACTTCACCTAATTCTCCATTAACAAGTTTAGTGGAATAGTAGGTAAGTAGTAGGTGAAATATTGGCCTATAAATAGGACTTATGCCATTACCATTACCATTTGGACACACAATTCTTGATCTATTAATGAGAACTTCATTCTCTACTCTCTTCCATATTATTCTCTATATTCATTTGCTTAGATTATAGATAATTTATAACAATAGGATTATTTTGATTTTTTTTAAGTTGTCATGTCAGCAATTTCACTAGGCTTGGATAGCTATCAGAACCTTTAATTGATGAAACCACGAGGGACTTTTTTTGATAAGTTTTAAACCACAAATCTTTATGTGTCAAACACCCAAATCATAGGGGACTTTTACCAAAAAAAACAATTCAGGACCAAAAAGTTTCTGGAGTTGGATCATGAGAATTCCACGGCACAACTTGAGCGTCTTTATAGTAATCAGTTTCGTCCCTCTGGTACATAGACGTCATCGGATCTTACAATTCCGGACTGAATTTTGTGTGTGAACAATATGGCACCCAGCAAACATCAACATGGATAGGAATGTACTACTATATTTGCCGCTTAATCCACTTCCAACAGACTCAACATAAATACTCCCATTCTTAAAAAAACACAAATACTCCCAGCAGGGCGCCCCACCTCCCAAGCCCCCTTAACCCAGGAGGCCAATGATATCACAGACGAATGCAGCGCTTCTTCTTCTACATACCACGCTTCTTCTTCCTCGGCCTCTGCCGTGGAAATGCGAGAGGTAGCGGGAGGGTCAAGACTTGGGACTCCTTGTCCTTCACCAGCTTGCATCCCAGTCCTTCATAGATTCCTCTTAAACCCAGCAAGCGCATCCTTAAATCCCTGCATATGTCATGTGGCAATGTTCGGAAATCATCCGAATATAGAGTTAACACTAACACGTAACTCACTAAGAGACTCGTTGATTCACTTGACATAATCTTTTCTGAATTGGGAATAAACATCCCCTTGAATTTCTGCTCTAGAATACTTGGAATCCTGTGCTTCTTTGTCGAGGATATCCCTTCCAAAGTGTGCTGATCCTTGAACTTGACGAGGTGGGTTATGTATGAGAAAATACGCGCGAGGGTCCTCTGCTTGGTCTCATCCTACATATGCCATCATTCGAAAGGAGAACAAGTTACAAAAAAGTAGTATCTCATCTCATACTGCAAGTATTGGATTACCATGATTTATGAGTTGAAAAATTTGAAGTAGAATAAGCAGCATGTTTTGATCGTTCACTCACCTGAATACTCTTTAATTTGTGCATCCTGTTGCGCACGAATGACGGGTATGCATCTTCTGCCATCTCTTCATCCGCTTGCAGTTTCTGATAAACATCGTCCAGGAAGTCCCACTCTCCAGTGAATATGATCTTGTCCAGAGGGTAAGCCTCTTGTGGTGTCGTGGCCGAAATGTTGTGCGGTGGGATATTCTGAGCAACATGTGCGCTAGTGTCTCCAAGAGCTTCCTTGTTCACTGGTGCGTTTTCAATCGTCCTGCTCAACTCGTCTAAAGCGTCAGGATTAGTTCCCCTGTTCATAGCCTCCATTTTTCTATCCTGCAAAGAGGAAAGATACAGATACAGTGTTATTTCCAGCCAACACTGCAAGTGATTTTGGCCAGCAAGAGAATACTCTATTCTGCTCCCTCAATGAGCAGAATAGGCCAACGAAAAGTTTATCAACAAAATGAGCAATCAAAATCGAACCTTGATTTGTGACCTCTTTGTCCCATACTTTCTAGTAGCCTCTTTAAGCTTGGCCCTCATGTCCTCCTTGGAACTCTCCCCATTCATTACCTCTGACGGTTCAGCAACATCTGTTCGATGAACCTTTGGGTCCAACCTGAATATCTACCATTATGCACCCAGAAAACCGAGCATTAGTAGCCATAGATTACACCACAAAAGAAGAGGCAACAGAAAACACACTCCAACCCCTAAACAATTCTCACAATATTTCCACAATGTCAGTCACCAAACTTCAATTCCCCCGCACTGTCTAAAAACAAATAGCAACCAACGACTACCCGATATCAAAGATTCGAACTTTACCTTGTTCCCAGAAACAGGGACAATCTTCAAGGTCCCGTTCTCCTTATCAAGCACCCCAAGCGCGTAAGTGCAGATCTGGCCCGACGCAGCCTCGCCCCGATACGTGGTCCCCACGAACTCCACGTTGGACTGCCCGGGGGGCCGCACCACCAGCTCCATCCTCTCCGACCCCTTCCGCCTCTCCTCCACCTTCCGGTAGAACTCAATCCCCGGCTCAGCCCTCGTCGGGTCGTACCCGGACGGGAAGTACCCCACGATGGGGAGGGACCGGTCCGGCCGGTCGTAGACCACCTCCACCTTGACCTTGATCGTCTCCGGGATCTGAGGACGTGGAGCCGCAGGAAAGACGGCGTCTTTGGGCTCCGGTTGGGGTCGGTCGCGCTTCTTCTTCTTCTTGGGCTTCTCAGGGCTGACGACCGGAGAGACGGCGTCGTTGGGCTCCTCCGGTTGGGGTCGGTCGCGCTTCTTCTTCTTCTTGGGCTTCTCCGGGTCGACGACCTGGGATCCCAATTGGGAGCTCGAAGCCATGGTTCGAAATGGGGAGGGAGAAAGGGATAAACCCTAGAGAATCGGATTTATTAGGGTTTTTGGGAGCTCTCGCGGTTGGTTACATTGCAAGTAGACGAGCTGTCGTCTATTTCCTTTGAGCCGGTCAGTCGGTTCATTTTTTTGGGGTAAAAGTATTATGTACATGACACTACTTGGAGATGATTTACCAACAATAAATAAAGTTGTTCTATATTAGTTTAGAATTTCATTTAAAAATTCAAAGTTCTTCATCATTTTGCCAACTTTTATTGATTATACCTCGGCCATCCATCTCAACCACATAAAATTTTCGCTATTAGATCGCCAATTTTGTGGTAATTTTTATATACCAAACGACAATATTTAACCTTTCAATAAAATTTAGAAAATTAACTTTTTATGAACGACCATAAAATTGTTACATAGTTAAAATATTAGTTATAAAAAATTATATTTGCGAAATCATTAGTTATAGCAAGTTATACCATTATAAAATTTTCCGGCCAATCTCGCCTACTTCCTTTTTTGTTCTCTTTAACTTCCTCTTTTACGGTATGAAATAATTACGGCCATTTTGAAAATTTGGGCTTAATGTGGAAAGAACTGAGATTATGCCCACCTACTCTTATACTACTTACCATAATACTATCTTTAACTTCCATAAATTGAACAACTTAATTAAAAAGTCGATCTGACAATATTAGAAACAAATCCCATTCAAGAAGGAAATTCCTTGCTTATCACGATTGCTTCCAAATTAGATACAATTAACTAATTTGGGTTTAGTTCTTTTTCTCGGTGTGCCTTACAATATATAAGACATCAAGAAGCATAAATTTTTTCAGAGCATTGTCAAGTTGAATATTATTTGACTTATTTAGTAGACAATTCTGAAAAATAGCTTGAAGCGTCGGAAAAATGTCACCACGCACTGTAAAAGTATTCTTTCTAACTTTATAATTTTGTATATTACTTCTTCATTGATATTCAATTATTTTGTTTCACCATATTTTTATTAAGACTGATCGTTTGTATGAACTTGTACGTATTGTTATTTTTTAATTGAAACTTCTATAAAGATAGATACCTAATCGAACATTGTTGGGTCTCGTGTTTGCAGAAGATGGTGTTTAAGGTGGAAGTCAATGACCTCGTCGAGAAGAGGAAAGTCATGAAGAAAGTTTCTAAAGTCTCGGGGATCGATTTCGTAAACATTGACATAGCGAAGAAGGAGATGACCATAATTGGAACAGTTGACTTAATAAAAGTCATGTCCAAATTGCCAAGTTTTTGCAAGGCCTACATACTGACTCTAGGGGAACCAGACAAAGATGAGAAGGATGATCCGCCGCCGCCGCCACCGCCGCAGCAACATGTACAGCCGCCACCACCGCAGCAACATGCACCGCCGCCGCAGCAGCAATATGCACCGCCGGAATGGATTATGGCTCATTATTATGACCCTTCTGGACCTTATTATAATAATTATAATTATAATAATGGTCCGTATCCTGCAAATAATAATCCCCAATTTGCAAATTATCGCCCGGTTTCGAACGAGGAAGAGAACCCGAATTCTTGTGTTATTTGTTGAATTTAAGGGTCTTGTTATGGAAGAAACCCTATTTAGGAGACTTTTTTTGTTATGGACATTTTTGCTATAGTTTGTGTTTACATTGATTTGTGGCCTTGTTTTATGTTATTCTATGTTTGCTTTTTTGTCTCATCGCAGAAGATTTTAGTTAATCAAATCACATTACTACGATTAAGATTCTAATTTGCTAGTTACTAGGATGTTTGACTTGTTTATGATTGAGATTTATTGTGTTAATATTTTGAGTTGTATATAAAAATTTTAATATAATTTTAGAGCAAACTGATAGTGTCCTTGTACGATCATATACTATGGTATGTTGACGAAGTTAAAATTTATACAAATAAATTTTAAATTTGGATACACGACATGTTTTTCTTATACACGATCTGTATTATAACACGTTGTCGAAACTAAAACCGAGCAGAGCGGGGAGGTCCGGGCGGCAACTTCACCTTAGGACAAAGGGAGGGCGAACGAGTGCAAGCTACTGCCAACTTCACATTTATGCATGACCAGTATCTAAATTGCTCGTACTAATTTCATGTTTCAGTATGGTACAAACACATTTATGCATTTTTTTAATAAGTAATTATTACTTCAAAAACAAACCCACCATGGAAGTTACAACAAAGGATCACGCCAAAAGTATCAGATAACGTCTATTAGACGCACAACAAATGATAAGCGACATCTAGATACGGAAATAATTGAGTCACCAAAAGTAATCTAAAACAAAGTACTCCACTATACACCTATACAAACCACCAAGAAAAACCAGAATTATGGAGGGTCAAAAACCCGGTGGTGATCCAGACCAAAAGTCGCCTCCTTGATAGCACAAAGATTATTCGAGGCATCAACCTTCCAGGAAAAGCCCGCGATGATTGCCAGGCGCTACGCCACGATCGAGAGTGACTCACGTAGGGCATCATCCTGTGATTCCAAACCCACCAAAATCGAGGGAAGGCAAAGCTCCAATGCTGGCTTCAGAGGCTTTACTTTCAATTTAGGGATTGAAGCTTACAAAAGAGTGGCGGCTTTGATTGTCGGCTTCCTAACTTGGCAGCTTGAACGGGTCAGAGTCAGCAGCAGAAAATTTCTCAATTTAACCTTTTTAGAATCCGGGACACCAACGGAAGACTCCAGCGGAGGACCAACAGTTTGGGATCTAGGCACTGGGAGGAGGCAAAAATAGGAACATCTACTGAAGAAAGAAACTTTTCTAGCCAATCCGCATCTTCACCAATAGGGGGCACAACACCGTCACCGGTCTACCTCTTCGTTCCCACCCCAGAAGCAGCAACAGCCAGTCGCATCCCCCCCCCCCCCTCGACAGCATTGGCATAAGCCCCCAGCTCTGAACCAATGACAAGACCATTCAGAACCAGCTCTGAACTAGCATCAAGATCACCGGTAGTAGCATCACAAGCAATGACATCACAAGCCACCTAAAAAATATCC
Organism: Hypericum androsaemum; assembly: GCA_963995505.1. Classification (NCBI taxonomy): domain Eukaryota; kingdom Viridiplantae; phylum Streptophyta; class Magnoliopsida; order Malpighiales; family Hypericaceae; genus Hypericum; species Hypericum androsaemum. Next base: position 4,784,950 of record OZ023193.1, read on the forward strand.
CCAATGGAAGCTGCCACTTGACAAAAGCTAGCAACGTTAGGTGCGTTAGGAAGCTGCAATTCAACAACAGAAACCACATCAACCTGCAAAAGAACATCCTCCAAAGGCAAAGTGACCAAAGCATCACAGGGAGAAGCATAAGCAGGAGCAACAGGAGACTGCGCAGCCACCACGCCACATTCAGAGATCACTTTCGCGTCCATAATCTCATCACCTAGGTTAGCGACATCAAAGAGGCAATGAATCTGATAGCTTGACTCCCGGTCTGGTAGCATGAGAAGGCGACATCACTCCCACAAGAAGAGCGGGACAACCAACAGCGGCGCATAAGTTATTTTTCCACATAACCTTGAAAATAGGCTTCAAAAAATGTACCCAACTGCGCGTAGCCTAAGCCGAGCATGAATGTCCCGCATTAAGAAGAGCCACCACTGCACAGTGAAATAACCAACCGTCTACTAGCTCAACTGAAGGGTTGGGCGTAGGGTCCAGACGTACCACAGAAAGAGAGGCAAAGGAGGACCCACCTGAGATTAGGGCCGGCACCTAGGAGAAACCACAATAGGAGCAGCCAGAGGAGTGGGGGTACCAAGGAGCCACCCCAAGCGAACGTCGCTCTGGACACGAAGATACGCTTATTCTCCACCCATGAACCGTTGACCTTGAGGACCAAAGGATTGACATCAATAACCCACTCAATAAAGCAAGACTCAATAGCATCTCCAATCGTCTTACCCTTATGATCCACAATTGGGCAAAAGTTAAGCACCCTTTTTTGATAAACCCAATCTTTATCAATCCAATGTCCTGTCAAACACATATAATTCAAATTTTGGACTGATGTCCAGGTATCCGTGGTGAAACACAACCTCTAGTTTTTCAAAAGCCTTTTCAACTTTACCTTCTCATCTTCATACAATTTCATGCAATCCTTGGCTAAAGTTGTCCTATGGGGTAACATAAACCTAGTCTGCAAATATCGGCTATAGGCATTAAATCCCTCTCCTTCTACTATTCTAAAAGATAACTCATCAATAATCACCATTTTAGCCGATTGAAACCGAGCCTCATCCTGATTAAAAGTAACCACCTTCAACTTACCTACACCACTTCCAAATTCAGCCTTTTCAAAAGATAAAACAGTTTGTTTTAAATCTTCCTTTGCAAATTTCGGGCACATTTTCTCTAAGTGAAGTCTCAAAGTGGTGGTTCCATTTGTCTTACTATGACATGCATACAGTTTACCACAATAGTTACATGTAGCATAATCTTTCCCCTCTTCTATATCTGAAATTCTTGTAAAATATTCCCAAACATCACCAACTTTCCTCCTATTCTTAGTAGCATTCTTTGCTTTGAATTTCCTTTTCAAAGGCAAAGGATGTTTAGGATGAAGCATACCAAATGAATTAGCCGCAACAATAATAATCAGATCCTCTACGGCCTCACTCGAGATCTCACTCGGCACATTAACATCCTCATCTGCCTGTAATTAAAGAAAAATAACAACAAGACTCTACCACAGAATGTTTAGTAATGTTCAAACAAGACAAAGTGGGCTCTAACTAAAAAAATAGCATATCACAGTAATCATGTAAACAAGAAGTAACCCAGAATCATGTATGATGCAAATCATAAAGCAATGGATCAGATTGGCATGGGGTCTAGCGGAGCTGCAAATGATGTTGTTCAAGTGCCAATTGGACCTGTTATAAGAGCACGTGCAAAGTGCTTCAAGTCACAACTTAATGGCTGATTTCCAAGCTTACATCGGAGAGTTGGGCCTAAGCAAATTTATTAAAGTCCATGGACCAAGAGCCACGAAATTCAGATGAGTTTATGACATTAATACAAGTTCTAGAAGATCTTTTCAGCAGCAAAGATCTAGAAAAGTGATTCCCTCTGATTTGGGCATTCTATTTATGTCACGACCCAACCTAAGGTCGGTGACCGGCGCTAGACCTCATGATATACAAATGACAAAAGATGGATCTAGCCAGCCTCAAAACATAACACAAAGTTAAGTCATATAGATATGCCTCTCAAGGGTAAGATATACATGGATGACATAAGAACCATCACCAAAAATCTAAACTAGACCCCTGATGATACACGATCAAACAAAACATAGATCAGGATCTAGCATTTGAAAAACTACTACGGAGCATCTATACAGGAGTACAGAAGACAGCATGATCCAGAGACCTCAAAAGTAGCCCTGGAAGGAAAGAGGTGGGCATTCACCGCAGACTCCGGACCCGAAGACAACCTAGGGTAGCTCGGAACCTGAGATGGATTAGTAAGGGTTAAGTATTTTAAAACACTTAGTAAGAAGATAGAACATAACATATTGATTGAGTCAGATACAAGTGGGTGAAATAGAACTTAACTACGTTCAACATCAGATAAGGCCACAAAAAGAAATGCATGCCAACCGTATGATCTCACACACACTCAAACAAAAACAGTCAACAAACGGTGAGCTATAGACAGATTTAGTCGGGCCACTTCCTCTCCAGCGCAGGGATATCAACATGGCCATCAAATCTCCATATCATATCACATACTAAGTTTATAGTAGTAACTAGGATATCCCTAGTCTATGTGCACATAGGCTAACATCCCCAGTTAACACGGGAAACCTGTCCATTTCTCACCAAAAAATAACACAACATATTCCTCGCACAATCAAAGATCCAAGACCACATCCAATACATATGGACATGTCACAACCTCACAAATTGGTCCCAAGCTAGCAACACATACTCTCTAGCTGGCCACACACACACATATACCACATATGTCACCACCCAATCCAAACATGACCAAACATGTCACTTAAGCACATGACAACTTTATGAACAAACTCCATATGCATGAGACGCACATAATCAAGGTCTAAAACATGCACATGCACCAAACAAAATCAATCTATCATGTTCTATCCGCTTACACAAACGAGTATTCTTCAATGGTGTTGATTTCTGAGTCTTACCCTCCCTTCACTTTAACCTTCAACCGATCTTCCAAGTTGTGAAGAAGCCTTATATGCTCTGTACAATAATTTCCAATCATAAAATGAAGTCAATTCCTCACTTCCCCCACCAAGTTACACACCAAACACACAATAAGCTCAACCGCTTCTAACTTTGGTAGATACCACATAAAACTCAATCTATTTATCCATTGTACTCAAACTCCCCTGTAGTTCTTGATAACTTAGAGTTCAAAAATTAACATAGAATCCCAAAGAATCAACTTACCCAACGTTTACTCTTGGTCCCCCTTCAATACCGAACCCAAACTGTCAGCCTGACATTTGATATAGCTTTTAAGACAAACTCTTCATCCAAATAGGGCGTAGGATATGGCGTTAGAAAGCTACTCAAGTCTTCTACAATCTGTAAGAAGGAACTAAAGTCCAATTCGGAGTCTAAGTACGCTTACTAAGCACTTCTTCTGACACACGCTCAATTGAAAACTACAGTAATCAGTCTGTAGTTCGGAACTGATTTTCTATTGATTCCTTGATTCAAATAGAACATATAATATATCATTAGAAAGATATTTGAATCCTATACAACTTTTATGAAGATATAAAATTTCGAATCTGAGTGGAAGATAGCTTACCAAGCTGTTCTTTCTTCCCCTATTTCTTTTCTCTTTCTTCTTGCTCTCTCTCCTTTCTCTTTTCTAATTCAGTTTTGAGACCTTTTGCCCTTTGTTTCTACCTTTTTCTAGATATTTTCATGTATTATAAGCTCCTTCAATAGATAATCTTCCCTCCATAAAAGCCCTTGTGTCAATTTGTAAGGAAAGCAAGTGTTAGTTTGTGATTGGTTCCACTTTCCATGTGGCCTAATCAGAATTCAGCCATTTGCATCCCATTTTTCACTAACTTTCGTTACTTTTTGGAAAATCTTTTCAACAGATAAAATTGTAGCCACGTGTGTCTAGTTTCCGGATCATATTTATTTGTAGTATTCGGAGCAAAATTGAGAAAGATATGTCCAATTAACTGAACAAAGGTCATTCTGTCCGAAATTGTACAATCAAATTCATCAAACTTGGAAACAATTCGACTAGACTTTGTTATAGTTGAACTAGAATTCTAATGAGACTAAATGATATATAGAAACACCTCCAAAATCATATCACATGTCGATAGCACAATAGAATACCATTTATTCCATCCGATCATTTTCAATATATCACAATTTAGGAAGTTTATTTCAGCCATTAGTTTTGATTAAAAAATTATATTCGAGCAAATTTTAGTTTATTTATGATTGGTAATCAAGTTTGTAGCCTTCCTAAAAGGCAGAGATTTGTTTCCTTTTTAGTTTCTCTTTCTAGCCAGATTTTTAGGAGTTGCTTGATTTGGAATCTCTTTGTAATATTGAGCCTATTTATAAAGGCTTATGCAATGAGAATAAGTAGACTATTATTGATTGAAAAACGTGGGCTTTGCTCTCTTGGTTTTTCGGAACTGTCCGAACACAAAAGAGTGATTTCGTTGAGTTCTACTTCGACTTATCAAACCGCTCTTCATCACCGTTTGTGGCGTCATCAACATATCAAGGTTCTTTGTTTTAACTCAAACAGCGGGTAGCGGTCTTAATACCAAAGTTATCGTTTGGTTGTGAACATCGGGTCGAGATCTCCATAACGAACTGATCTAGAACGATCTGGGATTTCACGCTTTGTGGCCGGGTCTTATCGCATCATTGGCGGGGTTCGTATCATTTGGTATCAGAGCTTAGGATTCTATTTCATTTCTATCTATCCTTTAATTTTATTTTTTATCATTAATTTTCAGTTAGTTGTTCTTATTGTATTCTCAGTTGGAGAGAGAAAAAAAACATACAGGACACAATATCATAAGAAGAAAAGATCTCAGAAAAGAAGATAGATTATTCACACTTCGAGAGACAAAAACACCAAAAAAACCAAAACTAATTACCATTGTACAAACAATGATTTTTTAGACTAGAAACCGCACAAGGAAGACGATGAACGGCTTGTTAAAACCTGCAATCACAGACGATAAAAACTTGTTAAACGTTGTTAATAAATACACTGATGAACAAAAAAATAACAAGGAACATGTTATTTATAAAAAATGACAGAAAGAGTAGAGGACGGGGAAGTACCGTATAGGGTAAAGAGTTTGAGCCGCTGGAGAGGAAGATTATATGAGCGAGGACAGAGAACGGTGGAGGAAGATTTTAGTCAAGGCGGAGGGATTCTCGAACAATTTGGGATTTTAGGGTTTATATTTTCTAATGATTTGAGTTTTAGGGTTTCTGCAATTTGGTGAAATTGGAGAGAGAGGAAAGGGCGATTGGTAAAGGAAGAATGGTGGCCGCCTGGCCGGCAAAGGGTGGAGGAAGAGCGGTGGCAGCTGGATAAAAACTGGAAAGGGAGAAGGGGGGTTTCGATTCAGAGAGAGGAAATGAAAAACTGAAAAGGGTTGGGCGGCTAGCTGAGTGGGTGGGGTTGTGGGAATAGGTTTTAATTTCTGGGTGGGTAAGTATATATTTATATTTTTGACAAAACGACGCTGTTTTGCCTTCGGTTTGACGGGCTCACGGTATTGTTAAAAATGACACTGAATTAAACCCGATCGGTCAGTTTAAACCGACTGCGAACCCACAAACCTGATTTTTACATCGGGTTGAGTTCTGACCCTTCTTCGATTTGGTCGGTTGGTCGATTTTTTGAGTTTTTTTGATTTAAATCTCACCCCTAACTGTCACCACCCAACCTTCCTACCAATGGAAGGAGGGAGGTGGAGACGGTGGGGGCAAAAGGGCAGAGAGGGTCTCACGGGAAGACAAGATTTTGGCTTGATTTTTGGGTTATTTTGGGGAAGAAGATGAGAATTTTGAAATTTGAAAATAGGAAGAGAGAGCGGATAGAGAAGGGAGACTAATTTTTTTGAGTCGAACACCTATAATCATCTCTCCATTTATGCAAATCTTTAATATCTGATAATTTTTTAATAACTTAAATTCAAGAAATAATTCTTTAAAAAAATTCAATAATGGATCTAATTTTTTTATCGTCTGAAATAAACAAGAAAATGATTTGAGTATGACTATAATAATATTAAATAATTATTTAAAGAGATTTATCACCATTCAAAAATTTCTTTCTCTCAATTATTGCATGGATAAGTTACAAGTCAATTAGCTTCTTTGCTCGTTTCTCAACTGGGTCCATTTACTAGCTCCTGCCTTCATGGGAACTACTCTGCCAGCTACTTTCTAGGTGATAAAGTTTGCATCTTTTTCTTCACAGTGTTTTCTTCTGATGAAGTTGAAGGGACCCATTTTTACCCGCTGACGGGATTTTGGTCAATGACCCTTAAATAGGTAGGGTTCGTGCTATGACTCATATGTTCCTTTAGACAAATTATTTCTATGTTGTCTCAGTTGCATTCTGTTTTATTGGGGTTAATTATATGTGCATTGGGAATTAGGAATTCCAGAATTAGTGAGTTATAGAAATCTTCAAGTGAGGTGTCTTTTATGCTTACGAAGTGCTGTGTGTTTGTTGTTCATTTTGACTTTTAAGCTGGTTTTTGGTATTTCTTAGAGACACTGACCCTTCAGTTCTTTTTGTGGATGGAAAATGCTCACATGGTTCTAGTGTAATGAAGCAGTTCTGATGAGGGTACACGGTTTTTATCCCAAATTGGCTTATGTTAGATTGTTAAAAAGTAATATTTTGGTTCTGGTCCATCCCTTACACATCAATTTCTCAATTATTGATCATCAGTAAATATGGGTTTGAAGCATAGGCTTTAAAGCTATGTGGTCCATTGAGGTTTTAGGGATACATGCTTTTTTTGAAGGAAATAGGGATACATGTTGTTGTAATCCGGAGGATTATGGTATATTTGATTATGATCTAAGTCGAGGCAAGAGTTCAACTCTTTCTCTGTCAACTCTTTCTCCGTAAGACGAGATTGCCCCGTATTCAATACTTACGGTCTACGATAATCATCCCCAAGATACAGCAACTTTACACTTCAAGTTCAAAATACAACGACCCTTGAAGTCTCGGCGAACCTTTGGATACTCAGAACTTTTCTCTCGAGGAAGAAAGTAGATATTAGAAATGCTAGAAGAAGCGATATGCAATTGTAGTGGGATGATAGTATATGAGGGTAGGGGGCCTATATATAGGCGTTGGAGGCTGGAGGCTAGCCTGCGGTTTCAGATGTGGTAATGCCACTTTGGAATGGACCTCCCACCATGGGCCTTATTGGGCCTCCACCTTGGGCCTTGACCTTGGGTCTTGCCACTTGGGCCATACATTGAATTATCATTCAATTCCAACAATCCCCCACATGAATGATGATTAATGCATGCAGACACTTTAAGAAAAGTTCTGACGAGGTATCATTGCATCGAAATAGGTGGCTTACGGCTTTGAACCTTCTCTAGTAAGATGTCATCGGATTTACTTACTGCTCAGTGAATGCGATTTCTTAAACTAGTCAGCTTTTTTATGTACACCAAGACAATGACATTTACACAATGATAGCTCTAATATCCTTTGGTTCTCACGTTGTGTCCGTTTCGGCCATGGACCTTATCTCTGATTCATAAGTGTTTGTTTCATTTGAAGCGGGCTCACTTCACACTTATATAGGTGATCTCCTATCAAGAGTATCCTGCCTTACTCTACTTTTATCTGGTATAGGAATCATTAAAAGCGTAGACGCTTAACTTTACCACACCTCTGCACTTAGTACTTGGGCAGCTTCTGAAAATAGGATGGGTTCCAAGTGATCATCTAAACCATCCATAACTTAGTTGTCTCTTTGAACCAAATTTGTGGGATCTCCACTCATCATGGTTGAGTTACCGCTATGAACATTTTTTAATGTGTGGGTTTTAACCCCATTCCCCTTACTACATTATACATTTGATCTCTGTTGATTCCTTTTGTCAAAGGATCAGCTATGCTGCCTTTCGACTTCATACAATCAATGGTAATTATACCACCAGAGATTAATTACCTAACGGTGTTATGTCTCCTACGGATGTATCGAGACTTACCATTGTACATCGTACATCATACTTTGTGCTCTCTCGATTGCTGACATGCTATCACAATGTATCAATACAGGAGACACAGGCTTGTTCCAACTGGGAATATCTTCTAGGAAGTTTCTGAGCTATTCAGCTTCTTCCTCTGCTTTATCTAGTACTATAAACTCTGACTCCATGGTGGATCGAGCTATGCACGTTTGTTTTGAGGATTTCTAGGACACAGCTCCTCCACCTATGGTGAACACGTAACCACTAGTAGATTTGGAGTCTTTATTGTCCGATATTCAATTTGCATCACTGTATCCTTCCAATACAGCTGGATATCTTGTATAAAATATTCTATAGTTTAAAGTATATTTTAGATACTTCAGATCCCTTTTCAGAGCTAGCCAGTGATCCAGTCCTGGATTGCTTGTGAATCTACTAAGCTTGCTAACTGAATATGCAATATCAGGACGTGTACAATTTGTCAAGTACATCAGGCTCCCAATGATCCTTGCATATTTTAGTTGAGATACTGGGTTTCCTATATTTTTAGCTAAGTGTAGACTCAGGCCTACCGGAGTCTTAGCCGGAGGTTTGACAAAAGCTTTGAACTTTTTGAGTACATTCTCAACATAGTGAGATTGTGACAAGACAATTCCTTCAGTCATCCTAGAGATTTTGATCCCTAGTATGACATCAGCTAAACCCATATCTTTCATGTCAAAGTTTTTCTTGAAAATGTTCTTAGTTTTCACGATAAGATCATTACTGCTTCCCGTGATTAGCATGTCGTCTACATATAGACATACAATTACGTAAGCATCAGGTGTGCCTTTAATGTATATATATTTATCACACTCATTGATCTTGAATCTATGTGACATCATTGTTCTGTCAAATTTCTCATGCCATTGTTTCGGCGCCTGTTTCAGCCTATACAGTGACTTGACCAATTTGCATACTTTATGTTCTTGTCCGGGGCAAGAAATCCTTTAGGTTGTTTCATATATATCTCCTCTTCTAGTTCTTCATTTAGGAAAGCTATTTTTACATCCATATGATGTATCTCAAGATTATAGAGTGCTCCAACAGCTATGAGCACTCTAATGGATGTGATTCTTGTGACCGGTGAATACGTGTCAAAGAAATCATATCCTTCCTTCTGTTTGAATCCTTTAGCTACCAATCGAGCTTTATACTTGTCGATTGATCTATCAGCTTTATATTTCCTTTTAAGGATCCACTTGTAACCACAAGGTTTGCAACCTGGTGGGAGATCCATGATTTTCCACGTGTGGGTTTGCATGATGGACTCTATCTCATAGTTGATAGCCTCTTTCCACAGAGGAGCATCTGGACTAGATAATGCCTCTTGGATTGTACTGGGTTCATTTTCTAACACGTAGGTCAGAAAATCTTGACCAAAAGATTTGGCTACCTTGGCCCTCTTGCTACGTCTAAGTTCTTGAGCATCTTGATCAGAACCTTGTGCAGCCTTAAAAGTTCTCTTATTAGAGCTTGCTTCTTTTCTTTCATTTTTAGGAAAAATATTTTCAAAGAATGTTACATTTCTTGATTCCATGACCATTCCCTCATTGATGTCAGGATTTTCTAACTTGTGCACTAGAAATTGGTATGCACTACTGTTGTAGGCATAGCCGATAAAAATGTAGTCAACGGTATTGGGTCCTATTCTCACCCTTTTAGGTGTAGATATTTCTACCTTAGTTAGGCACTCCCACACTTTCATGTAATCGTAGGAAGGTTTCCTACCTCTCTATAATTCAAATGGAGTTTCATCCTTTTTTTTGTGTGGTAATTTATTTAAAATGTGGTTAGCTGAGAGCACAGCTTCCCCTCACATGGTCTGAGGTAAACCCGAGCTAATCAACATAGCATTCATCATCTCTTTGAGAGTTCAATTCTTGCGTTCAGCTACGCCATTTGATTGAGGTGAGTATGGAGCAGTTGTCTGATGGATAATGCTATTTTGTTGGCAGAATTCTTCAAATGGAGCTACAAATTTTCTCCCTCTATCGCTTCGAATCATTTTGATTTTATTGCTAAGTTGATTCTCAACCTCATTCTTATATATTTTGAAGGCTTCTAGAGCTTCGTCTTTCCCTTTCAAAAGATATACGTAGCAAAATCTTATGCAATCATCGATAAATATGATAAAATATTTATTCCCACCTCTAGTTTGCACGTATTTTATATAAAAAATATCGGTACGAATTAACTCTAAAGGTGTAATACTTCTTTCTACTGAATGGAAAGATGCCTTGGCCATTTTTGCCTCAACACATACTTCACATTTACCATTTGAGTTAAACTCCATCTTAGGTAATAAATTTAAACTTACCAACTTTCTTAGTGAGTTTAAATTTACATGTCTCAATCTATCATGCCATAGGTTAGAACACTCATCCAAGTAAGAAGAATTAACAACTTTATTTTGGCCCTCAAAGGCACGATGTACAGTCATTACATTCATCTTGAAGAGTCTCCTATCTAGGTAACCCTTTCCTACAAATAGACCAGCTTTGGTCAATACAAATCTATCTGCCTCAAAAACTAGCTTAATTCTGGCTATGCATAATAGGGAGTCGGATACTAGATTCTTGCAAATGTCTGGAACATGCAGCACATCTTTGAGGGTCAGTTCTTTTTCGGAGGTCAGCTTCAGGACTACCTTACCCAATCTGACTACCTTGGAAGTTGTGGAGTTATCCATAAATAGCTTTCGTCCGGTGATCGGGGTATAAGTCAAGAATATCTCCTTGTCTGAGTAGATGTGGCAAGTTGTCCCTGTATCGACGAACCACTCTCTTGGGTTATCCACCAAATTGGCTTCAAACACCGTGGCAGATAAATCTAGCTCAGACAGATCTTCAGCCAAATTTGCCTTCTCATGATCACGATTGTCCTTCTTTGGTAGACGACAATCTTTGGCTATGTGTCCGGGCTTATCGCATTTGAAGCAGTTGCCCTTGATCCTTTTGAACATCTTTTTCATTGTTACTTGCTTCATCTGCTTGTTGTCGGATTTTTTCCTCTTCTTGCCATTATCTCTTTCAGCGAGATATACATTGGCTTCAGAGTCGGTCCTGTTGTTTTTGACTTTGGACTTTCGGTTGTCTTCCTCAATCTTTAGTCTCACAATCAGGTCCTCAAGGCCCATTGTCTTCCTCTTATGTTTGAGGTAGTTCTTGAAATCCTTCAACAGTGGTGGTAGCTTTTCAATCATTGCTGCTGTTAGGAGGGATTTTACACCCCTCTTATAATAAAGAGTAAGTACGGGATTGTCGTCCCACGAGGACTAAGTTCTAGGCCACAAATATGACTCAACCACTAGTTTAGGATTACAAGTAAATGATATGTCAATTCCAAACACGAGTTCGTTACTACAATGACTAAATTATAAGAAGATTTAAACAATAAAGGAAAGAGTGGGCTTGGTACCAATGACACCTAGATAACCAAATTGCTTATGGAGTTCATTAAGTTCGTGTTATGGTCCGAGTATTTTTAAAGTAACTAATTAATGGTCCCGCGACTAATTAGTCTAAATCGATCATTAATTAGGTTTAGTTAAACTAATTACACTCCCATGACTAATTAGCTACCTAATCTAACTAATTATCAATTATAACAATCACCCTATGGACAACTAACTACCTAATGAGATCCCTCATCAATAGACAACTAGTTAACTAGTTAAATGGTCCATTAATCCTAACCCCTCCCGGCGATTAGAATTAATTGAATTTATAATTAAGGTGAGCAAGCAAGATTAAGTATTAAACTCATTAACTAGTTCACAAACCTTAATATTTTAACCCCACTAAACCATAGGCTAAGTAGATGCCATCAAGGCACCTAACCCACAAATCAACTACTCAAACATATTCATCAAATAACACAAATTATCCATTGAACGATGTAAATAAAACATGAACATAAAGATAGAGTTTAAGAAAGCTCAATGAGTCTTCAAGAGCTCCCTCCTAGCTCCTTCTTCAAGTTCCTTCCAAGCTTCTCTATAAGCCTCCTCTCTAAGCTCTCTCAAATTTTCTCTACACTTACTCTCCAAACTCTCTACAATGGTGAACCAAGTTTTCTCTACAAGCTCCTACAATGATGAGCCAACATCCTTTTCTAAAAGAGAGAGAGAGAGTTAATGGAGTGAAATGAGTGAATTAATGGGTAGTGGAGTGCATGAGTGAGGGTGGTGGAGTAGGTAATGGAGTAGTGGAGTGGAGTTGGTAAGTTAGGTGATAGAATACCAGCAATGAAGTGGTGGAGTGCCAGCCATGAAAAGTCATGGGCAAACCCGGAATAGGCCCGAAATGGGCCATGAATTTCGGCCCATTTCGTCTAGGCAAGTTCTCAGTTTTAATACTTGAATTTGGACGCATTTTTTACCCTCTTGGACTCCGAATCTGAAAAATACTATTAGAGATAAAGTTGTAGCCACGGATGTCTTCTTTTTAGAACTGTCTCACTTGTCTCTATTGGACTTCATATGCGAAAGTTATCTTTATTTGAGTCACTCGAGGTCAGTCTGTCCACTGTCGTAGCGGTTGCGATCGTGCACCATTCTTCACAGCTGATCCAATCGCCTAAGACACGCTCCAAGGTGCACCAAAATCCTCCTCGAATCTCCGCAAGGTCTCCTAGCAATAAACACAAATAAAACGCAATAAAAATCATAAGAACTATACTAAAATATTCAAAGCACGATATATAACAATACAACAATACATAACGCACAAAAATACTAGAAACAATAGAAAATCGACGCTAAAACATACATAGATGATAAAGTATTTCCACACTCATCAGCTGCCACTTGGAAAGATTCACTTAGGTGCATTCCTTCGGTATGGATCTCATGCAGAATTAGTTGTAACTCTTGCACTTGATCTATGATCTTTTTAGAATCTACCATCTTGAAGTCAAGAAACCTCCCGACGATGAATTTCTTCATCCCGGCATCCTCTATTTTATACTTCTTTTCCAGAGAATTCCACAATTCTTTTGCAGTCTTCGCTACTGAATAGACATTGTAGAGGGTGTCGTCTAATCCATTCAGGATGTAGTTACGACATATGAAGTCGCTATGAGTCCAAGCCGCAAGAGCATTGACTTTTTGTTTGTCTACCTCATCCTTCTCCACCTTAGGGGCTTCTTCTTTCAAGAACCGTACTAGGTTGAGAGTTGTTAGGTAAAAAAATATTTTCTGCTGCCACCTCTTGAACTCGATCCCATTGAACTTTGCCGGTCTTTCGACGTGGACAGTTCTTGGGACCGGTGTTACAGCAGTGCTTAGTGATGCCATCTTCAAATACACTTAATCTCATCTTACGATTGTTGTAATTCGGAGGATTATAGTGTATTTGATTAGGATCTAAGTCGAGGCAAGAGTTTAACTCTTTCTCCGTAAACTCTTTCTCTGTAAGACGAGATTGCCCCGTATTCAATACTTACGGTCTACGACAATCGTCCCCAAGATACAATGACTTTACACTTCAAGTTCGAAATGTAACGGCCCTTGAAGTCTCGGCGAACCTTTGGATACTCAGAACTTTCCTCTCGAGGAAGAAAGTAGATACTACAAATGCTAGAAGAAGCGATATGCAATTATAGTGGGATGATAGTATATGAGGATAAGGGGGCCTATATATAGGCGTTGGAGGCTGGAGGCTAGTGTGCGGTTTCAAATGTGGTAATGCCACTTTAGAATGGGCCTCCCACCATGTGCTTTATTGGGCCTCCACCTTGGGCCTTGACATTGGACCTTGCCACTTGGGATTTGACCTTGGGCCTTGCCACTTGGGCCATACATTGAATTATCATTTAATTCCAACACATGCTTGGAACGTTGCTTCCAACTTTTTCTTTTGAATCACTGGTATTCGAGGTTCCGGTTAGGACCTCTTACTTCCAACATTAAACATTCAATATCTTGGTTCAGATATCCATTGTCAACCCTTAACCAAAAGCTAAAAGATGATCATGGCACTGAACTGTCCTAATCTTCTTGACTTTTGTTTATCCGCGTAAGCTACGTACATTATTTGAAGAACATCGTAGGAGAGGCAAGGACTCGCGGTTTTAATAATTTTTGGCATTTTTGGGTTTTAATCAACTATCCCACTACGTGCATTAAACGTGATTTAAGTTTTTCCCTATAAAATACCAAAGTGTTTGGAGGAGAATGACTACGTGGAGAGCAACTATCTGATACATCTTTTTAAATTTGGACATCTACCTGACTCGTAAAATAATCTCAAACACCGTCCTATTCTCTCCCATCCCATTTTTGTTTAAAGGTAGAATTTTATTAATATTATGTACACAATACATATACAACAAGGGTGGAATTCCTCTATAAAAATACGAGATTCTAGTCACAAATTTCACTAAAAATTATTGCTGTAAAATTTTATGAGAAAAAACACGACGAAAAAAATATCCGAAAATACTGGTGGGATTAACTCCACGCCTTCAAACGTCACCGTGATGGAGCCTGTTACAAGTCTAAACTCCTATTACATATTTAAGTCTCCTTCTAAACTCCCATCCCATGTTTCTAACAATTACTTGATCCTTTTTTTTTCAATTTCGGAGAAGCCAGTTGTATGTGAAAAAATTGAACGAGCACCACACACAAACAACCCTACGCCAACTACTATATTTTTGTTTTTCGGTTTAGACCATTTGGTATTCGATCTGTTGGATCGATTAGCCCATTGAACTAAGTAAAATTTTTGGAAGTTGGCAAAGCATTCCCAAAAACTTGAGCCAGGTATATTTAATACTTTTGTTTTGTCTCACTAATTGCTGCCAATCTGTCACCGAGTTGGCCAATTTTTCCGCTTAACAACCTGTTAAAATCACCGAAAACTTGCTACAAGTTTTAACTTATTTGAACTCTAAACCATTTTCCAAGTTATCCGCTGGTTTCTCGTAGACTTTTCTGCTAATATCATCGCTGTACTAGTTTCTTTAAAATCAAGGCACTTGTGACCCTACGATTTTATTGTGGATTTAATCCGAAATTTTATGACAATGACCAAGTAGATCTCTTAAATTTATAAATAAGTTCACGTGGTAACACCGTTATTTTCCTTTTTTAAATAATTATTGCTAGCCATTTCAAGGTGATACCTCACTCTTTACAAAAATTTCTTACATCCATGATCTCATGGTATCCACTATTGCTGCGGACTTTATAAATAAAGGCGACTATTAACCAAGTTGGTGTGTTTCAAAATTCTCAAGCTAAACCTCCAACTTCAAGCAATAAATTAATCAATTGGTACCAACGATTACTAAGATCAATTAGTATGATAGTTATTTTAAGTTAACCACGAGGTCTCAGATTCGAGTCATAGTATTAAAATTAAATATTTATTGGATGAGTTTTATCACCATTCGAAATCCTACAACTCAAATTTGGATCAATTAGTCCAGTAATTATTTAGAAATCAAGTAGTGTCAACCAAAAATCAATTCAATTACCTTCATGACATTGTTACAACTTGTATTGGTGGTCCATGTTTTGGGATACTTAAAAAGGTATGATCATGTACCATGCAACGGCGGCTAAGTGCTTTCTTAGTTTTAGACAGCGTGCAAGAAATGAAACCAAACAGTTGTCTTTGACGCTTTTTTCCAGTTGTTGCAATTGTATTACGTATATGACAACGACGTCCTCCCATTTAACAATTCAAGATTCCAGAAGAAAACGCGTATTTCCTTTACCTAAAAAAGGATTAAGAAACGCGGAGACTTTATACATTGACCACACTTTTTCTTCCATCAATTTATATTAGTAACGTTAAATAATTATTCGGATCCGGAGTATTTTCAACCATGAAATTAAGAAGAATACAATTATTATCCAAGAAAAAAACAACAAAAATAAGAATATATTGCTTATCATTGAATGAGTAGAGGAGCCAATCATTTTCCTCAATTTCGCATGATCTCATGGGGGAAGAATCGCAACGATCACCTCACACTTGGTTATCAAGTCTTAAAATTGGTCATCAACTTTTTTTTGATAAATAATGCACAAATTACCAAAACCTTGACTGCGAAATGTCCGCATGGAAAATACGCCAATGTCAGAAACACTTAAATCAACTCAACGGATAGAAAATTATTCTAGTTAATTAAGATATTTCGAGTTTGAGTATTTAAAAACTAAAAAAATGTTAAATACTATATAAAAGAGATTTCTCACAATTCAAAAGTCATAAATTATAACTGATTTGAAATTAGATTAGTCGACCACTGAATGAAATTAGATTAGTCGACCACTGAATATCTACCGTCCAGATATTAAGTGGTCTAATACGCCGCCTGTTCTTCCACAGATGTATTGCTGGCATTCCAACAAGGGCAGGTTTATGATAATCCGACCCTTCAATGATTAAGAAAGGAATTTGATCTTGCACACAACAATGCATGAAATTAAGTGCTTTACCATACACATTTAATACCCATCTAGATCAAATTAATTAAACCATTAAATAAGATTAAATGGTCCCACAACATATACCATAAAGTACTCCATCCCTCGTTTTAAATAGACAGGAGCACAGAAAAGCACAGCATCAAAACCAATCAACCAACCACAAAAAGGCATAAAACCAAAGCAAACCAAAGGCTTTCTACTTTCTCCCAAAAGCAAGCCACTTTCTTACATTATCAATCAGCAATGGAAGAAGATGAAGAGATGACACCATTTTGGCTCCAACAAACTAACCGTCGCGGCCGCGGTTCCGGCAGCCAAATCTCCTCGACCTTCTTGAACTCCGGCCTATTCCTCATTGTATCCGTGCTAGCCATAGCCTCGGTCATTGTGTTCATCATAATCCCTTCAATTGTGGGCTTCACATCCCAGATACTCAAACCACACAATGTCAAGAAAACCTGGGACTCCCTGAACCTTGTGCTGGTCCTTTTCGCCATTGTCTGTGGATTCCTAAGCAGAAACACCATCCAGAACAACAGCAACAGCAGCTACAACACTATCCAACAGCAAGAGGAAAGGCGGAAATCGAACCCGACAACGCCTCGCAGGTGGAACTACGAGTACGATCAGGATCGTACGGCTTACAACACTACTAGTAGTTATAGTACCAGCTCTATGAGCAGGCTTAGGAGCTTCAGGTCGTACCCGGATCTCAGACAAGAATCCGTCTGGGCGGAGTCTGGAGAGGAACGGTGGAGGTTCTACGATGACACCCATCTCAGGAACCACCATCAGGGTCAGCTTCACCGGGAATTCCATCCGGATCGTCCACGTCAGCAGCTAGACCAATATCAGGCAACAGAAGAAGAAGCAGCAGCTACACCTGAAGAAGTACTAATAGAGACCAAAGACATAGCTGTTGATACCTTCGTGACCAACCCGGAGGAAGTCAAAGATCCTTACTTTTCGCCGCCGTTGACATCACCGCTTCCAAAGTCAACTCCTTTACCTCCTCCTCCGGCGACCGAGCTGGAGAATGCCGGGAAGAGGAAGGTGAAGAGGACCTACCACGACCCGGGAAGTGAAAAGAGAGCTCAAAGGAAGGAGGTCCAAAGGAAAGAGGTGCAAGTTCCGATCTTTACGCCGGCGCCGGCGTCGGTGACCTTTTGGAAGAGCGAGAAGACGAGGGGGAAGAAGAAGAAGAACCAAAGGCAAAAGAGCGTCGAGAATCTCGGAGCCTTCTTCGACCCGCTTCGGCTGCCGTCGACGACAGTTTCCTTCCTCCCGCCGCCGTCTCCCCCGCCGCCGCCTCCGCCGCCATTCTTACAGAATCTCTTCACCTCTAAGAAGAAAAAGGCCAAGAAAATCACCTACAAGGTTCCACCTCCTCCTCCGCCGCCGCCGCCGGCGACGACATCGTCCCGCCTGTACACCGTCCCGGGGAAGACGAGCATCCCTCAGAGGGTCGAGGAGAGCTTGGGAAGCGGTGGCATGTCCCCGATGAGACCGATTCCCCCGCCGCCGCCTCCGCCGCCGTTCAAGATGCCGGCTTGGAAGTTCGTCGTCGAAGGGGACTACGTCCGGGTGGGGAGTTTCGGCAGTTCGCGGAGTGGGTCACCGGATTTGGACAGCCCGGACGACGTGTTTTCGGATAGGGAGTCGCCGGTGGCCGGCGCCGGAGCATTGTTCTGCCCGAGCCCGGATGTTGACACGAAGGCGGATAATTTCATTTCCCGGTTCAGAGCTGGTCTTAAGCTGGAGAAGGTTAACTCTATTAGGGGAAGATCCAATCTTGGCCCAAGCCCAAGTGATTTTGGAATTAAAACCCAAGTTAGAACAAAATAGCCCAAGAAAAAGAAAAAAAATATTCCATTATTCTATTTATTTTTGATGAGAGATTTGTTGGTTTCACTTTGATAGAGTCACATGATGATGATATTGTAGAGTTTTTTATTTTAAAAAAGGGATGTGTTTGAGATTGTGTATTTAAAGAACTCGGTATTCCCAGTCGTACCACGGATAATGAATGATCTGGAGTCGGGTACGGTCATATCTTATATTCTTCCTTGTTTTGTTTTGATTGATCAGAATTGTGTGAATGAGAGATCTTCAGTGACATAACCTTAAGGGGGGAAAATGATGAATTTTCAATGAGCTTTGTGCAACAAGTTTCTGCATTTATTTATCTGCGACCATTCATCACTTGGCAGCTATTTGATTGATTATATCTTCAAGTGAATCCTCCTGTCTGATGCTCTCAGCCCACCTTGCCTTGACCCTTACATTCTCTATGCTTTGCTTCACGATCGTAGCGAACGAAGGGCTACCCCGGGTGGCGAAAAATTCTGCAGCTTCATCAGCTATTTCGCTGCTGCTAAGCTGTCAGAACAGAGTAGCCATGTTGATGCTCTAAAATGTTTCAACTTATGGAAGTGATGCGACTTCGCATCTTGCAATTACCTTAATCCTACTTTAACTCATCTTATTTGTCTCAATGAATGGGCAATATCACTTACCGGAGAGATGATATCCCTGATGAAATTGTGGATTACGCCATCGGGGCCATAATGGTTCAAGATTCTGTCCCAGTTCTCCTGCAGCCACAATCAAGGTGTCATGTCTCTGAAGCAGCCAAGTAGTGCCTGTATAGCTTTCAACAATCTTAACTTGTTAGTCCTTGAACATCAAACACATGTACCTTTAACCATCTCCAAGCAGCTTCACGACCCTCTAAGCTCATAACAAAAAGTCCGTAAATAGCATCCTGATCTCGAACCTGAAAAGGCGTCGTCAATCTCAATAACCATAACACAGCAGAGAAAATTGTGGAGAAAGCAATGCCAAGAGAGGCGGAAAAACAATGTGATACCTCATCAGATATCAAAAAGTCAAGAACCTCCGTGACAATATCTGGGTCCGGGCTAGACGCCAGGCAACCTGAACAAGGTGAAACAAGTTCGATGATTACATGTATAACTTTTAGCTGGTAGAATAAGAACTTAATCGGCCTGAATGCTGCTTAAGACTCACGCAAAATCCATTCTTTTTCCTGCAGGACATCAGTCTCTTTGTAGAACTTCAACAAGGATTCAAAACCGATCCTGTTAGTGGAGCTGGTATTCCTCATTACTGATGTATATGTTGCCTGGCATTGCAGAAGACAAGTGGTCATATATTCTGCAGTGTGTATAAGGGAAAGGTTCCATAAACGGGATAGAAACATTGAAATGACCGAGGCTCTACACCTTCTTCAGGTCAGCTGGAATGACAGAACTATCCTTATCGTCCAAGAATGCATGGAAGCGCCGGGATGCCTCGTTATGAGTGGGGTCATGGCCTAAACTAGCCAATGCTGTATAGACTTCACCTCTTGACAATGCATCTAAATGACCTTCACCAGGAACTGCTTCCCAGCCTAATTTCCTGTATCACATCACACGCTATCATTTGCTTTGGCGATCACAGTGTTAACTAAATCTAAAAATCATATTACTCTAAATCTGTTCAAAGGAAATAGCTCCAAACCCACTGATTCCGCTGGCATTGTACTTACTCGGCAGATGGCAACAGGAGACTGATGAAGAATGATTTCAGCTTATCAACTGCAGCAGGAACAACATCTATGCAGACCTCTAACACTCGATCACAAACCTGTTTATACATTCACTTGAAAGATGAGGTGATACAACTGCAGGGTTTTAGTCAAATATTCGAAATCTTTGGAAAGTGAATTGCGAGAAAAGATGTTTCACTGACATCGATTAGTTTGGATAGGACTACATAATCTAGCTCTTTCCTGTACACATTGATCAAGGCGAGCAAAGATGACAACGGCACTTCGCATGCCAAACAGAGAGCTAGCGTGTCATCCAGAATGCCTAAACAGACATCAGAAGAGGAACCAAGTACATATTGCGAATCAGAAAATCATAACCTTCCCCAGTAGTAACTGGCAACATCAAGTCCACTACTGTTAGCAAGTTTGACGTACCAAATTGATCTGTTGCAGACAAGCAACCTTCGTCGACGGCTCTCCTCAGTTGAGCTGCCAGCTTATCTTCGTACTTCACTCTATAAAAGCCACTCTGCTCAATGTTAACCTTGACCCACATACTCTCATCAGAAGACCGAAACACATCAGTTAAGTCAACTCTCTGAGATTCTGATTCCAATAGGAAGTTCATCTTTTTGTTGTGTGGACCAATGAGGAAAGTTATCGGAACAATCCACTTTCCGTTGCCCTTCAGACCAGAAGTCAGAAATTGTGACTGCAACAGAAATCAGATTTATTTTCATGAACGATCGTGCAAAATAACGAAGAATGTCTGCAAGTTTTCTTCCATGTGTTTGAAGTTACCTGTTCGAACACCAGGAAATGATCTTCAGCTTTCACTGTGATAATTGGATATCCCTGTTGCTTTGTCCAACCGTCCATGATCGAGTTCACCTGAATCCCTGACACCTCGGAGAGAACACTCCACAGTTGTTCGGTTTTCGCATTTCTCCATGCATATCTTTTCATGTACAAGCTCAAGGATTTCTGAACATTAACAAAGTTCCATAAGCAAGAAAGTGGAAGCAAGGATTGGAGCTCAGTTTTCTCACCTGGATTGTCTCATCCCCTAAGTAGACTTGTAACATTCTCATGACAGCTGATCCCTTCTTGTAGCTGACCAGATCGAAAATTTCCGCCACTGAGCGAGCATGATGTATTTCCACCTAAGAGTACAATCTTATGATGCCTGACAGATCAAAGGATTGATTCATTCGACGAAGCATTTGTGATATATACCTCTATAGGATGTGATCCTTCTAATGCATCAATTTTCAAGCCACGGGCAGTTTGTTGCTGGAACTGCGTCCATATTTTCCACTCTGGGAAATAACTCTCTGTTGCCAAGTAACTGACCTGGAAAAGATGGCAATATTAAGTCAAGTTACGACGCTAATAAATTGTCTTTGATGCATTCCAAGTGGAAGAAGAAGGCGAAGAAGAGTTCGGAGAATGGAAACTACCCATGTCGCGAAACCTTCGTTAAGCCATAAGTCAGTCCACCACTCCATGGTTACAAGATTGCCAAACCAGTGGTGCGCAACTTCGTGCATTGTGACGATCACCAGCTGCAATCCAACGAAAGAAGATTTACACCTACGAGATTGCTTGGCATTTGCAATTCAAACCAGGAAAAACCAATATCTAATTCTGAAAGGAAGAGCATTCCATGAATCTTATCACTTTCAACTGTATACGAGACGAGGAGATGCTAAATTGAAGCTAAAGCATTATCATACGAAGCCCGGGAATTGCAGATCATTGTTCTGTCTTTGAATGCTCAAAGAATCTCTAAAGTGGATGCATAACTTACAGTCTGCTTCTTTGAAGCTGGAGACTGCGCATCACCGTAGAGAAAATTTTCACGATATGTTATCAGCCCGTAGTTCTCCATAGCTCCGTCGGAGAACTCGGGGACAGCAACCATATCCAGCTTTGGAAGTGGATATGGCATGGAAAAGTATCTGCAATTTCCAATGAAGGTTAGGATACAATCATTGGATCGTCATTTTCAGATGGATTAGTACTCATTCTTACATCCACAAGAACGATGGTTCGAGATAGAGAGAGCGCTACTCACTTGCTGTACAGATCAAGAGCCTTGACAGCGATGCTTAAAGCATACTTGCATTTGGCACTCTGACCCAAGGCACAGTAAGCACGGACCTTAATCCCTGCATAAAACATTGCAGAAGATTTGCCTTCAAGTTATTACGTGAGACCACCCGGAGTGGATTAAGCAATTTGCAGATACGGAATGCATAGCATACCATCAGCCGACACATCTTCTATGTAATCAAACAAACCAACAACAAGGGCCACCAAGTAAGTCGACATAGGCGG
This sequence comes from Hypericum androsaemum, assembly GCA_963995505.1. Taxonomy (NCBI): domain Eukaryota; kingdom Viridiplantae; phylum Streptophyta; class Magnoliopsida; order Malpighiales; family Hypericaceae; genus Hypericum; species Hypericum androsaemum. Next base: position 4,807,385 of record OZ023193.1, read on the forward strand.
AGATTCTTCAAATGCAACGGTTTTAATGTCCCCATTGACCTTTTCGTCAACAACAGGCATGTTGGACAGTGCTGTCAATTCTGCAGGAACATCCACCGTGATTTTGAAGGTTGCCTGTGATTGCAAGAGAAGTCAATCACTATGTCATATCCGGTACTCACTTAAGACGAAAAGTAGAAGCAAATGAGCAAATTATTGCAACAGACACTAGACCTATTTGTCGACACGAAACTGTTCATGTAAAAGCTTCAATTCAATACGGCTAGTACCTTGAGGGCCGGCTCATCCCAGCAGGGAAAACACCTCCGAGCATCTACTGCTTGAAATTGAGTAACTGCCATGTTCTTCTTTTCTCCTCCATCATCATAATTACTAACAATACAAGACAAATATCAATCAGATGAAGTTCAAAACGCGCATAAAAGTCAAATTCGTCACATTCCAGTAACCGAAAAGCAAGGAATTCAGCATCAAAACAGCTAGGATAAGAAAGAAACAATGATTACCATCTGTAAAACCCCTTCAGCTGCTCATTAAGCTTCCCGGAAAACTTCATCTCCAGCTCACCATTTCCAGCACCTATCTCTTCACCAAAGACCAAGACAAGAATCTCATCATCTCCATCCAAAACAACCTCACATGGATGATACTCCTGAAACACCAACAACCCGAAAACCGCAACTCGTCAACCGCCTTCAAAGCAGATCAAAAACACACAACAAAAACAATCAGACAACAAACCAAAGTACCCACTTGCTTGATGGAGCTTGTGAACAAGGCTCCACTGACATCCAACTCAAGAGCATTCAAGACAATGAACTTGGTGGGTTCACTGACTTGAAGCCTGATCTTAACAGTACCACAGAAAGTGCATTCCTTTAGATCAGTTTTGAGATAAAGATCATAACTTTGAGGAACAGCAAATCTGGGCAGCCTAGTTTGACCTTTGAACTGCTCCATCTCATCAACCAGAATGCTCTTTACTCCTACTTAACTCATTCTAACAACAAAGGTTGAAACTTCAAAGATCAATTAGAGTTAAATTACTTAACTAATAAAGGGTCCAACTCCAGGCCGGTCGTTTTCTCCTAGTCGCTGTAGATACCAATAATAGCCAAATACAATTCGTTCCTTGCTTTTATATTATATTGGAAAGTCCGTATACAACGGACCATCGAGCTCAAATTTAGATTTATTGGCGGAATTAGTGTCCGACCAGTAGGCGGTAAAAATCGAATCCCGGGCTTTTCATTTATGGGCTGAGCTAGTCTGAGAATTGGGATCAGGGCCCATGGGCGAAAGTTATGTGGGCCTTGGTAGTCAGCCAAGAAAATCCCAACTGCAGTTCGCAACAGTCAACACCATGGTTCCGTCCAATTGCAATTCTCTCGTAGAGTTTGAGCTATTAAAATATAAAAATATTAAATATTTGTTAGAAAATTTTTATTATTTCGATAGGCTTTTTGATGGCAATTGATAACCAATGAAGAAGAAATTGATATTCATTTTAAACTTAAATTAGTAGGTTTGAGCAGATGTTTCGATATAATAGAATAAATAAATAAATATCACTTTCTTAAGGCATTAACTTATAAAGGGCGGTATACTAATCTAATACCATGACATTGTCTTGTCGTGAAAGGTTGAAAAACTGTTAAATTAAGTAATTAACACATCACGCACCTCCCAAGACATCGTAATTACAGAACGGCCCCTTCATTTTGCTTCTGGCTTCCTCCTTTATGCTCCTCATTCCTATAAATTGTTAAGGATTTGATTTTTTTGTTGTTGGTAGAAATCGAGGGGCTAAATTGCCCACTAATCTTTATTAATCACGTGCTGTAGCATCAGTTCGAGTACAACGAGAAAGGTTAACCCTCTTCAGGTCATCTACATAAACATCAGAGCAAAAGTTAAAAGAAATATCAAAAATAACATAAGCATAATTTATAGTCAATGCATGTTTGAAGAGAGAATTTGACACCTGATTACCCTATCTGAATGTGTGCTGTATGTGTGTCTAAATGAACCGTGCACTTTTTGAATATTCATATTACATTTTAAAAATATTTAAGTTGGATTAATAAATTATCTACAAATAAACTCTTGTAAAGCAGCGTCTCTCGTACAGATCTCAATAATGTTTGAATGTAAATTAGTTCATGAATATAGTTTTTTTTATCCAACGGCTTAATTGAGCACTAAGTTGTGAAAACATGATAATTGATATTTGATTTTGGTGAGTATAATATGGAAGCTCTCATGCTCAACCTGTTAAAGATCACATGGTCTAAATACTTGCTAAAGTGACTAATTCAAGTTTACAGAAAAAAATTTCCCATCAAATCTAAGTTGTAGAATTAAAATTCGAAGTTCCTTCTGAATTTAAGTAGTCCAAAATAACTCTACAATGTACAATGTACAAACTAGTTGGATACACCTGACAGCCATGATCTACCAAGAGAAGTACAAATGGTATGCTCGTAAATAAACTAGAAAAAGAGGGTTCAAAACTCACGAGGACCCAATTAATTGTTTCTTAATCTAGCTTAATTAGTCAATAATGAGGCAACCAGGGCAATCCATTTCCAGAGTCCTTCCTTCTCCCTCGTGTCTTGCGATCGTCCCAAACCAGCTGACCAAACTATTAAAAAAATAGAATTAATTTAATCAAAAAATTTCGAGTTTTAGTCGAGAATCATCATTCAGAATACCCAATATCTAAACAAAAACTATCAAACAAAAAAGTTTCAAAATTCAGAGAGAGAACCAAAAAACCAAACCCAAAACCAAACCAGAAAAACTAGGACGACTTCAAAAACACAACACACAAACATCAACTCCTGGAGAGAGAAACACACGAAAGAACACAGAGAGACAAACCTCGGAGGGAGATAGAGAGTCACCAGCAGGCAGGCAGAGCTCGCTCCCAAGAAGATACGAAGATTCCAAGACCTGGGTTGGGCCCGTTCTGGGGTTTCAAAGCTCCGAGCTTCATTTCTTGGATAGAGAGAGAAGGGGAGGAGAGAGAGAGAGAGGGTAGGGGAGGGGAGGGGAGGGTGTAAAGGCTAAGGCTTTATTGGTGGGGGATTGTTGGAATTGGAAGTTGTTGTGGATGAGCTAGAGAATCATTTTTCTAAAGAAAAGGATCTACCTTGGAGTTGTTAAATGGTAATTTTGAAGCTAAAAGCTTGCTTCTTGAAGCTTCCCCTTCTGCTTCTTTCTGTTTTTCTTTGGTGGTTCTTGTGATGTTTAATGTCTCATTTAGAGTTTCTTTTATTGGGGTTTCTCATGCTTTCTGGGACTTTGAATTTTGGTTGAATTTGGGTTTACTCTGCTTTTATTGGCAATTGAGGTGCAAAAGGCAATAATTTTTCGCAAAGGAAGGTCAAGGGGTCAATAGAGACCAATTTTTTTTTGGCTATTTGACATTCAAGAACTGGTCTGTCAATCAATAGATGGCTGTTTAAGCGTTCGAGGAATCTGACTATCCATGCCTAGTACCTTGCTCCGAGGAGCTAAGATGCATCAGACATATGCTTTTCGCAGTGGCGTAGTTAGGCTGAAATGTGTACCACTGGCTACGTTTACTTGATTATCTCCCTGATATTATGAGGCAACAAATATTTGCAGGCTGCACCCGAAAATATCGTTGTTGGTTCACACGTTTGGTTTGAGGATCCTGTTTTGGCATGGATCAATGGTGAGGTTGCTCGAATTAATGGCAATGATGTTCATGTTAGGACCAGAAATGGCAAAACTGTAAGTGCCCTTGTCAGTTATTTTGCATGGCTTGAACCAAGGATGTTTCTAGGCTCTGTTGCAATTTGGCTAATTCGTGGGACTTCTCATCCTTCTACTTGTTGTTAGGTCAATAGATTTTCTTAGAAGTTTTTCTTCGTTTTTTTATTTACTCCCTTGCTGACTTGGACATGTTAACTATCTTATGTTCTTTTTAGGACTTTCTCATAGTTTCAACTAGTCAACTATCAGGGAAAGATAGTTCAGAACTATGATAGAATGAGATTGCTCATATTTTACAACTTCACTTTCAAAATTGTTAGGATTTGGTTGGAACTGATTTGATAAAGGTAGTTCGAAAGAATAATACAAACTGTACTGCTGGTAAAATGCATTTGATAAAGCTCTTGGTTGAAGACATATATTCGTAATTTGCAAGAATTTTGGAAGCTTGTCGTAGATGAGAAAGTGGTCATCCTTATTCTCAACCTGTATATGGATATGCATTTTTCCTCGCTACTCACATGACCACTCAAGGCAACCACCAATAGTAAAGGGACTAAAGGCCTATCGCTGATTAGTATTTAACTGTTTTCTTTCATCGCGGGGCACAACTAGAGTTAGTTTCTTATTTATTAGGTTACATGACCATTCTTTCTGTTCCTATCTTGTCTTGAATCTTTAGGGAGAATCTGGTTTAAACAAAAAAGAACTAGTAGTGACATGCTGCGACCATTTACAGGTGGTCACAAAGATGTCTAAAGTATTTCCAGAGGACACCGAAGCTCCTCCCGGAGGTGTTGATGACATGACCAAGCTTTCATATTTGCATGAACCTGGAGTTCTGCAAAATTTAGCCGCTAGATATGAACTCAATGAGATCTATGTAAGTAGATTCTTCTTATCATTGTGGTTTTTGGAAAATATTATGAAGGAACTTTTCCTTTAAAAAAGAAAGAACAATTCTGGAAGAAACTTCAGAAATGTCTCATGATGCTTGTCATTATGTACTTTTTTCAGACATATACTGGAAATATCCTCATTGCAGTTAATCCATTTCAAAGATTGCCTCATCTGTATGATACCCATATGATGGGGCAATACAAAGGAGCTGCACTTGGGGAGTTAAGTCCACATGTTTTTGCAATTGGTGATGCTGCATACAGGTGATTTGTTATTTATCTCATCCATGTCACTAGTTTTAAACACCTTCTTTCCTAGTTCTTACTGACTTGTTATGGAACAAAAAACAGGGCAATGATTAATGAAGGAAAAAGCAATTCAATTCTTGTTAGTGGAGAGAGTGGAGCGGGTAAAACTGAGACAACAAAAATGCTCATGAGGTATCTTGCTTTCTTGGGAGGCCGATCTGGAGTAGAAGGAAGAACAGTAGAACAACAAGTCTTAGAGGTAAAATGTAGTTGTTTCCATACATGTCAAATAGTGCAAGCTTAATATTTTCACATTTTGTGTACTCCATTTTTTCTCTGAAAAATTATAAAATGGCTAAGAAGATCTTGGCCATTGGCTAAAAATAGAAAATAGCTACTTATTGTCGAATATAACACTTCTATCTCATGTTGAATTTTACAGTCTAACCCAGTCCTGGAAGCATTTGGAAATGCAAAGACAGTGAGAAACAACAATTCAAGGTGTGTTTCGGCCTTAATGCTCCTCATAAATATTGTAATTTCTGTTTTGTTACAGTGGCATTTCTTGAATTTGTCTTCAAAGTCTAATTATTAACATGTATGCATCGTTTTTTCTTCTGGCGCATTATGGCATGGCTACATAGTCGGTTTGGTAAGTTCGTGGAAATCCAATTTGACAAGAGAGGGAGAATATCTGGAGCAGCTATTAAAACTTATCTGCTTGAGAGATCTCGAGTTTGCCAAATTTCTGATCGAGAGAGAAACTATCATTGCTTTTACCTTCTTTGTGCTGCACCGCCCGAGGTATTTTGCACTTCTTTGTTTTGTTGTACGCAATAACTTTAGTATTACTTGTTCCTGTTGTAATACGTAAGTGTTCTATAAGATTTTTTATACAATTGGCAGGATATTCAGAAGTACAAGCTGGGGAACCCACAATCTTTTCATTACTTAAATCAGTCAAAATGCTATCAGTTGGATGGTGTAGATGACGCTCACGAGTATCTTGCTACTAGACGAGCCATGGATATTGTTGGAATCAATGATGAAGAACAAGTATGCACCCCTAAAATACATATATGTATTTTATGATGCATAGAATGCAATGTTTATCTCCTCTAATTGTTGTTATGGTGGAACCGATTTCTTTCAGGAGGCAATATTCCGTGTAGTAGCTGCAATTCTTCATCTTGGCAATATTAACTTTGCAAAGGGAAAGGAGATAGATTCTTCTGTCATCAAGGATGAAAAGTCCAGATTTCACCTCAACATCTCTGCAGAACTTCTAAAGTATGCATCATAAGTGTTTTCTTCTCTGGATCATCTTCTTTCCCTTGACCTCTGTTGCCTTGATTTTGGCTAATCTCTGCCAAAAATTTGTTGGTAGGTGTGATGCAAATAATCTGGAAGATGCACTAATCAAGCGTGTGATGGTTACACCTGAAGAAATTATAACAAGAACCTTAGACCCTGAAAACGCAATTGCCAGCAGGGATGCTTTGGCAAAGACTATATACTCTCGTCTGTTTGACTGGTACATGACTATTTAGATCAAGCTTGTTTTCTCACATCAAAGGCATACTTCCTTTGTTTGGATGACCACTTTTCTTGTGCTCATCATCATCATTTTCTCCAGGCTAGTGGATAAAATCAACAATTCGATTGGACAAGACCCAACCTCAAAATCAATTATTGGAGTATTGGATATCTATGGCTTTGAGAGTTTTAAGTCCAATAGGTGAGTCTTCATGTTTGTATTTTGAGCAACCGGCTACCTTCTTTAGTTTGATTTGTTTCTCTGATCATGTAGAAATGATGTTCCCAATTAGTGAGTGTAAGAATCAACTTGAATAATCTCAACTATGTTAACATAGATTTCTTGTGGAATAGTTTTGAGCAGTTTTGTATCAATTTCACCAATGAAAAGCTGCAACAACACTTTAACCAGGTGAAGCTGATTCATCAAAATCAACATTTTGTTTGGCCAAAAAGTTGTTTTGTTATTTAGAGAAAAAGTAATTTGTTTTGTTTCTCACAATTGTACTCTCCAGAATGTTTTCAAAATGGAGCAAGAAGAATATTCCAAGGAAGAAATTGATTGGAGCTACATCGAGTTTATTGATAACCAGGATGTGTTGGACCTAATAGAGAAGGTACCGTTTCTTTTCACATGCAATATTTCTTTTTGCTGAGTCGCATATTCAATCTTTTAGTTGTACAAGTGCCACTGCTTCTTAGAATATGGCATCTTGGAAGTCGGGTTTAGTATATTAAGCTGCAATCATTTTGATATTTTTCATGTAAGTGGTTTGATCATTTCAGAAACCAGGAGGGATAATCTCTCTTTTGGATGAAGCCTGGTAAGCTGCTTTCTTCAATTTACATTTCCATTGCCCTGGCTGCTTGCTTTTATTGTTCTATATCATTTTTTTTGCATTAGGTGTCTAGTTGCAATTAATTTAATTTGATTATTTATGCAGCATGTTTCCGAAATCCACACATGAAACTTTCGCTCAAAAGTTGTATCAAACGTTCAAAAACCACAAGCGTTTCATCAAGCCAAAACTCTCCAGTACTGATTTCACTATTGCTCATTATGCAGGGGAGGTAAAATCTACTTTTCCATATTATTTCTTGTTTTGTTATAATGAATGTTTTCAATGGAATTTTGTTTTTATCCAATACTTACAGGTAACATATCAAGCAAATCAATTTTTGGACAAAAATAAAGATTACATAGTGGCTGAGCATCAAGGGTTGTTGACTGCCGCCAAGTGCCCATTTGTAGCCGGTCTCTTTCCTCCACTTCCTGAAGAATCATCTAAATCATCTAAATTTTCTTCAATTGGTTCTCGCTTTAAGGTAATCCTCATATATCTTTTCAAATCTCAAGTATTGGTAGAGAGCTCGATGCTGCAACCTTCTTTTTTTGTTTCCATTTCAGCTACAACTTCAATCTTTGATGGAGACTTTGAGTGCAACTGAACCACATTACATCAGATGCGTGAAACCAAATAATGTCTTGAAGCCAGCTATTTTTGAGAATTTCAATGTTATCCAACAATTACGATGTGGTGTAAGCATATCATACTTAAATGTTGTCTTTACATACTATTCTGTCAAAGGTTCGCCCTCTCTACCTCTCGCATGCAACTGATAACATCAACTTCTTCAATGTAGGGTGTCCTTGAAGCAATTAGGATCAGTTGTGCTGGATATCCTACGAGAAGAACATTTTATGAGTTTCTTAATCGTTTTGGACTCCTTGCTCCAGAGGTGTTGGAGGGGAAGTACGTTTTAACAAGTTTATTAACATTTTCTCGCTATCCAGAACCAAGTTAATCATTGCCATTCTGGTTTCTCTTAGTTGTTTGGTGGTGGCTTCTGTATATCATGATGAATATATTACTTCACTTAATCCCCTTCATTTAGAAATAATCTTATGTAGCTTTATATTTTTTTCCACAGCTCTAATGACAAGGTTGCATGTAGAATGATACTTGATAAAAAGGGACTGAAAGGATATCAGGTGACAAATTTTTACTTTCATCTTTCCCACTCATTTGCTTGTCTCGTGTTTGGCTAGGCATACTTCTACTTTTGTTTCTGTTTACAGTCTTCCTTAAGCTTTATCTTTGCTTTTCTTTTATGACTTAGTCAGAAAAGAGCACGAGGAGTGCCTTATTGGTTTCTGTTATCTTCTGTTAGCTCTACTAGACTAGGAACTTATTTTCTTACAGTTTCTCTTAGAATATGACATTTTCATTCTTCAATGCTAACAGTTAGGCAAGACAAAGGTGTTCTTGAGAGCTGGCCAGATGGCCGAACTAGATGCCAGGAGAGCAGAGGTGCTTGGAAATGCTGCTAGAATCATTCAACGACAAATGCGAACATTCATGGCTCATAAGGAGTTTGTTTCATTGCGGAATGCTGCTATTAAGTTGCAATCTTGTCTACGAGGTTATTTATTAGCATCTCTTGAATTTCTGACTCACTGATTCAATCCTATTTTCTCTCACGTTGATACCATTCCTGTCTTCTAAGTCAATAATATTGTGATGTTGAACTCTTTGAATGTTGTCTAGGTAATATGACCCGCAAATTGTATTGGAAAATGAGGCGGGAAGCAGCAGCATTGAAGGTTCAGAAGAATTTCCGTCTTCATGTTGCTAGGACCTGCTTCGTGAGCTTGAGGTTGTCTGCAATAAGATTACAGACTGGTCTAAGGGCAATGACAGCTCGAAATGAATATAGGTTTAGAAAACAAACCAAAGCTGCCATCACTATGCAGGTATTGTCCGAGAAATGCAACTTGACAATTTTCTTTTCTATTTTGCTTTTTGCAAGAAATCAATGCCTGCTCACCAGTCCAGTGTTATTAATTGATTTTTTTCTGGCAAGTGAAACTGTGACGATTCTTAGTATACGGGCGTTTGCAGGCTCATTGGCGTTCTTACAGGGCCCATACTTACTATAAGCATCTTCAGAAGGCAATACTGGTGTCTCAATGTGGTTGGCGGTGTAGAGTTGCCAGACGAGAGCTCAGGAAACTTAAAATGGTCTGTCTTTAATGAATGCATTGTTAATAACTTTCAGGAATGAATGCTAACTTCTATTGGTAATGGTTCAGGCTGCTAGAGAATCAGGGGCTCTTAAAGCTGCAAAGGATCAGTTAGAAAAGCGCGTGGAGGAACTGACATGGCGCTTGCAACTGGAAAAGCGTTTAAGGGTAATGAGATTATATATTAGTCTCTGGTTGGAGTCATATCGTCCTATAAGGCCAGACCAAAAAAGAATCATCCTATAAGGCGGTTTCGAGAAGCAATAATGTTTCAACTGTACCATGAATCACAGGTGGATCTGGAGGAGGCAAAAGCTCGAGAAATGGCCAAGCTGCAGGAAGCATTGCAAGCTATGCAGTTACAAGCAGAAGAAGCAAAATCCATAGTTGTTAAAGAACGAGAAGCAGCCCGAAAAGCCATTGCAGAGGCACCTCCAGTCATTAAGGAAACCCCTGTTTTAGTCCAAGATATGGAAAAACTCAATTCGTTAACAGCTGAAGTTGAAAGGCTGAAGGTGGGATGAACGATCTTCTAGCATCCAACCGAACAGTTTTCTGTTTTTGAATCTCCACAGTTAATAGTTTATCATTTGGTCAATTAGTACATTATGGGCGAGTCTTGGCGCAACGGTAAGTTGCTCCACTATTGAGCTACGAGTCATGGGTTTAGACTTTTAGTGCGTTGGCATATTGTGGAATGCTGACTAAGGTGACCTTAAATTTCTAGGTCATGTTAATCAAGAGGATCCATCAAAGCGCCTGAGACTTGGTCTGCATACTCACCTTTGGTAAACATGCATAATCTGTTTTTCTTTTCTCTGTTGATTTAGGGTTTGGTGGCCTCAGAAAAGCAAACTGCAGAAGAGGAGAAGAAACATCGTGCTGTCGCTGAGGCTGAAAATAAGAAACTGATGCAGAAGCTTGAAGACACGGAGAAAAAAATGCGTCAAGTTCAAGATTCAGTGCAAAGGTAATAACGTGTTGTTCCTTTTGCTTCCTGACCGATGACAATGAATGGTTATTCGCAACTCTTCTTTATCCTTGTGAAACCTTCGGGATTCTCTCTGTTTCTGCAGACTAGAAGAGAAGGTCTCAAACTTAGAATCGGAAAATCAAGTACTCCGTCAACAAGCACTTGCTATATCACCAACTGGTAAACCGCTTGTTAGTAGACCCAAGACAACAATCATTCAGGTATAACAACACGCCATCCTATCTAGTGGATACTTTAGAATCAAATATGACAAAATTGATATGATGCAATCTCTTTGAATTGCAGAGGACACCAGAGAATGGAAAGCATCCCAATGGAGAAGTCAGTATCTCTTTCTTGTGTATCCATTGTATAAATGCTCAAGGAATTGACCTCTCTCTTTTTTAATGTTAAAGGATTCACCAACTGTACAAAGTTACTCTCGAGAGTTTGAAAGCGAAGACAAGCCTCAAAAGACCCTTAATGAGAGACAACAGGCAAGTCGTCTGGAGACTTGGACAGATACCCTGCAAGTAGCATATGTGGGTTGTTTATGTTAGTGTCATGAATATTTTGTTATGTCCATGGTAATTCACACTTGTGTCATGCTGGTGCAGGAGTATCAAGAACTACTTATTAAGTGTGTATCGCAAGATCTAGGATTCTCCGGGGGGAAACCTGTTGCTGCTTGTTTGATATACAAATGCCTTGTGCAGTGGCGATCATTTGAGGTTGAAAGAACCAGTATTTTTGATCAAATCATTCAGACGATTGGTTCAGCAATTGAGGTAACTTATTCCCGGCCAGGTCTTTTGCCGCATGTCAACACTACTGATCCCTGAGATGCATTGCACAGGTTCCAGATAATAATGATGTGCTATCCTATTGGTTGTCAAATTCATCGATGTTGCTGTTGCTACTGCAACGGACACTAAAAGCAAGTGGAGCAGCAAGCTTAACTCCACAACGCCGAAGAACAACATCTGCTTCCTTGTTTGGTAGAATGTCTCAGGTGAAACAATCCTCAATAGTCGAGTAATTTTTATGTGCATGTGCTAATCTTTCATCATTGTCTTTTTGTAACTGAACTTAAAGTCTTTTTTCATTTTTGACTTATACTATAGGGGCTTCGAGGTTCTCCCCAAAGTGCTGGATTCTCGTTCCTCAATGGTCGGGTGCTGGGTGGACTTGATGATCTGCGGCAGATTGAAGCAAAATATCCTGCTTTGCTTTTTAAGCAGCAACTTACAGCCTTCCTTGAGAAGATTTATGGAATGATAAGAGACAATTTAAAGAAGGAGATTTCTTCTGTTCTCGGATTGTGTATTCAGGTAGTTGAGACTGAAAGGGTGATACTCACGGCATAATCGTTTTCATGTAAAAAAAATCAGACCATACTCCTTGTTCATTTGATACAAGATCATCCGCTGCATCAGCATACTAGCTTTGTCTCATTTTCATATGCCATATTTTCTGTCGTAATTATGTTGGAACTTATCGAATCATGCATGCAGGCCCCTCGAACATCACGGACAAGCATGGTGAAGGGACGTTCTCAAGCAAATGCTGCTGCTCAACAAGCTTTGATTGGTCATTGGCAAAGCATTGTGAAAAGCTTAAACAATTGCTTAAAGACAATGAGAGCAAACTATGTGAGTGGAACTTAACAAGTTTGCTACCAACTCCATTTGCTGATCAGTCACATTGATCGTTTAATTCTGTGAAACTGTAGGTTCCGTCGTCCCTAATCCAGAAGGTGTTTACTCAGATATTCTCTTTCATCAATGTTCAACTATTTAACAGGTAGCTGTTTTCAGTTTTATTTACTTCCTGTCCTCGTAAACATAACATTTCAAGCTAACTCTATAAGTTTGCAGTCTTCTCCTGCGACGAGAATGTTGCTCGTTCAGCAACGGAGAGTATGTGAAGGCTGGGTTGGCTGAGTTGGAACAGTGGTGCCATGATGCCACAGAAGAGGTAACTTGGAAACTATCGCAAGGTTGTTCTTGCATATGATCTTCGAGGTACTAATTCATTTTCTGCAACTTCAGTTTACTGGCTCTGCGTGGGAAGAATTGAAGCACATCAGACAAGCTGTTGGTTTCCTGGTTCGTTCATTATCTAGTCCTTTGCGCTCCTATCTCCGTCATTCAAAATTTTAAGTATTATCATTTTTCATCTTCCAATTTGCCTGCTTGTTCAGGTCATCCATCAGAAGCCTAAGAAGACCCTAAAGGAAATAACCAATGATCTCTGCCCGGTAAGTAGCCTCAATCCCTCTCTCTCTCCCGCTCCCCTCCCCCTCTCTCCAGTCTTCTCACTTTCTCCTTCTATTCCGTGTCAGGTTCTGAGCATTCAGCAATTATACAGAATCAGTACCATGTATTGGGATGACAAGTACGGCACGCACAGTGTGTCTTCAGATGTAAGTTTTAGATTCTTCAAATGTAAGTTCCAAGTTGTGTTAGCGAAAGTGCCCGTTTCAGATGCCTTCCCATACACTATCTGCAAGCGTGGTTGATCTTGCTTGCATTGAATTTCATAAACGACCCGGTTCATGATGAGAAATGCCTTGGAAACATCTGCATAGCCTGCCCAAGCAAATAGGCGTGCAGCATGTCGTCGGCCATCGATTGTTTGGGACAACTTTCACATGGCTTGCAAACATGTCTGATTAAAATCTTGTCCTTTGCTTTCACTCCATTTGGACTTCGTTACATTTGCTTCACAACAAAAAATGTCTACATTTGCTGACCAGCTAACGACCCCTCTCCAGATCATTTCAACCATGAGAGTGATGATGACTGAGGATTCGAATAACACGGTCAGCAGTTCGTTCTTATTGGACGATGACACAAGGTAAACAACTGGAAACCTCGTTTGTTTTTGGCATCCGAATTGAGTCTTAGCACCTAACCAACAACGTTGTCGCATGATACAGCATACCCTTTACAGTGGATGACATTTCAAAGTCAATGCAACAAATAGAAGTCACCGATGTCGATCCTCCCCCTCTGATCCGCGAAAACTCAGGCTTTTCGTTCTTGTTGCAACGTCAAGACTGAGACCCGTCTACGATCAACTCGTCTCTTGTGTACATAAAATCTTCCTTCATTTGGCCCCCCGTGTAGTAGCAGTACGTAGCTTTTGCCCCTCGGCCAGCACTTTGTCTGGTGAACCTTAGGTGGTTCTTTCAGTGATTGTTAGGAATTCCCGTGGGAAGGAGCCACCACAACAATGGCTTGTTTTATTGGCCATTGCCTTATTCTTCAAGTCATTGTTTGATTCTCTTCAACTTGTCAATTGTAGCAATCTGGTCGTCCTATTTTTTTCTGGCCAGCTTTTGTATTTGATTAGATAATGAAATTTAATATAAAACTCGTCTAAGTTCTTTAAATCTTTTGTAACAGAAGTAAATTCTACCGAATTATATAATATTTGCATGTAAATTTCATGAACGACCAAACTCGTCCGAAATCTTACAGGCCCATAATAATCTATGCAGTTTACAAGAGCCCATTAATGTACAGCCCAGCCCACAATTAAACTTAAAAGGCCCATACAATATGTTTTTTTTACTTACACAGTATTCTATTTTTTTGACTAATTTAAATTCGAGTCGAATAAAATTTTACAAAATTTTTTCAAGTATACTACTATTATATTATCAAGAATTCGAATTCGTTAAACTAAAAATATATGCAGCTCAAAAGAGCCTACCAATCTTGTAGCCCAGCTCACTACTCAATTGCCAGCTAAGCCGAAGCTAAGCCGCCGACTAACCGGGAGTGTTGTGTCCTAGCCCCGCCAAGCGGCGCCAGGGAAAAAAATCCTATATAAAGGAACCAAAAGGACATTTTTTGACGTTTAAAAACCTCCCTAAAACCCTAAAAGGGTGGAAAAAAATTCAAGGGTTCTGGGTTTTAAGACAAGCTTCTTAAACCCAAACAAGCAACCCAATAGAGCGGAGACCCTAATTCGGCTAATTTACTGCGAAGCATCTGTGGCCGAGGCAAAAAGTTTCGAACTTTACTAGTTTAAAGGGTTGAAGTTCACATTCGGGGAGGTGGGTGTGTGTTGTTTTTTGCTCCTCTTGTCTGTGTTTGATTTTTGCAGATAGACATGGACGGAAGATTCAGCCTTGGGGCTGCGGTGGAGAGGTTCCTTACCCGGTGCCCGGAGCTCCGGGGCGTGGAGAAGCTCGATGGTCTTTTAAAGAAGGTACCTTTAACGATTGCTAAACTTTAATTTGGTTGGAGAATTCAGGTTTAGGTTAGGCCGTCACCTCGTTGTTTGAGGGGGGTTGATGGACCGTGGTACTTGTTCTTGGTGCAGGGGAATTTGGTAACAGCGAAAGAGGTGGTGAGCTCGATGGCTGAGTTGTTTCCGAATCCAAATTACACTATCCCCTTGATCGGATCCTTCCGACCAATATCTAGAGATATTGTTGATGAAGCAGTGTCTTTACTCCGGTGTTGCAACTTGAGGTCCGACAAAATTGTTGATAATCCAGATGGGGAGCCTGGATCCCTTGTTGATCCTGAAGTTGTATATGTGATTGAGCATTACGAGAGGATGGGAAGGGGCTTATATCTTCACGAGTTGGTTTGCCTTGCCTTTTGTCGTGCCCTTGACCTTAATAGTTCTTTATTCAGGTAAAACTATTGCTCACATTGTGATATTTCTTCCCATCATGCTTTGATCTTCGTTGCTTCATGAGATATGCTGTGCTTGCTTGTTGTGCCAGGTCTATTTCAGCTTACTTCGAGTTTGCTCCTCCTCCTTTCGAGCGTTTCTCGATTGGTGCGAGAGTTTCTGAGTTCAGGGTAATTACTCGATCTTTATGTTTTTATTGTATTTATTTGATGCCCATCTTACATACTTTTTTATGTTGAAAATTTCCATTATATAGTGCCTCCGTCTTGTAACAAGTTTTGCTTTTGAAGATCTATTCACTCTCTCTTCAGGCACCCACATCTTGTCTCTTTTCTTAATTACAACTTGTTGAGTATACCTCCTCCTGAAGTGATTGTATCCAGCATAGATTACTGGCACGGAGTTCAGTATGCTTGCCGTTAGTGGCGATGCATAATTTTTGTTGCTCATAGGCTTCTAAGTGGCACATGCTACTAACATAAAATACTCAAACTACAGTGCTTGTGAGTTCATATGCCAAGAGTTCCTACCCAATTAAGTAGATCAGGGGTTGATGATACGTTTTATGCCTTGCAACTAAAAGCTATTG
This sequence comes from Hypericum androsaemum, assembly GCA_963995505.1. Classification (NCBI taxonomy): domain Eukaryota; kingdom Viridiplantae; phylum Streptophyta; class Magnoliopsida; order Malpighiales; family Hypericaceae; genus Hypericum; species Hypericum androsaemum. Next base: position 4,823,056 of record OZ023193.1, read on the forward strand.
AACTGTTTCTGTATGACATTTACTTTCCTTTGTATCGTGAATTCAGATTGAAAATTTTCCCTTTCAACTAAGTCGATGGAAGTTCCTTATCAGGTTACAGCTCATTGTTTACTTGCTGTACGGGTATCTTACCGTCTCCTTGTCTTGGGGATAGAGTTCCTCTCTAGCCATTGGGATTGGTCTTGTTTCTTAGACCTTTTGAATGATACTACCAACGTTGAAGGTGGTATCACACATGGGGAAGATAATGCGGACATAAGATGGTGTGGAGTTCAAATTCTTTGTATTGTAATGAAATTGAGTGACAGAGCAGTGGAGAAGTTTGGTCTCGAAGCTGGGGAAGCAGCTGCCTCATTTCTACGGTATGTTTTCCTTGGTTCTGTCTAATGAATTTTTTATGGTTTTGCGAGCTTAGCTCCTTAATGATTTAGCAAAATAATTGCATTGCTCGTCTATTTTCCAGCTGGGAGGAGTTCTGTCAGGATGTGGCTATAGAGAAAATTAGCTCATTTGTTGAGCCATCAAATCAAACTGGCGTGGATATCATGGAGTGGGAATGTGATTCAGATAGACACGGCTATGTTAAGTTGGGCTGTGATTCTCCTAGGAGGTCAGAGTATCCTGAGACCGAGCCAATTTCCAAGGCTCGAAAATTGGGGTTCTGGTATGGATTAGAAGTTGCAAATTAGTTGTGGCATAAGGACCCTTCTAATTTTATATAAAATTTTCTTTTTCCTATATCTCACAATTTTTTAATGAAGATGCGTGCTGGTTGATTCTTAAAATTGCAGGGGTGGTAAGTCTCCTAGCGGTACATTTGTGATGACATCTAACATTGAGAAAAGTTTCGAGATGATACTTCTTTCTGTTAATCAAAGGTGGCCGGTTCTTCTCTATGGTCCTGCTGGTGCAGGAAAATCTGCCCTAATTAATAAGTTAGCTTCAGATGTTGGGAGCCAAGGTGCTTCCTTTCTATCCTCTCTTCTGGATAATTCTTCTAGACTATCCACTGATAAAACAATTTAGGAGGCTGTTTTTATAATGTGTCCTGAACTTTGAGTTCTTTTTTCTTGACTTCTTCAGTTTTGTCTTTACAAATGGACGATCAAATTGATGGAAAAACGTTGATTGGGAGTTACGTCTGTGCTGAGCAACCTGGTGCGTTCCGATGGCAACCTGGGTCTCTTACACAGGTACAGTCTTTTTCGCTGTCTTTAGTCACTCAATTGAGATTTTATTTTGTTGGACGATTAACTTGGACTAACTGCAAGATCTGACCATTTTGATTCTTTAAAGGCTGTTATGAACGGATATTGGGTTGTGCTCGAGGACATTGACAAAGCATCTCCAGATTTGCAGTCTATTTTGCTTCCTTTACTTGAAGGTGCAACTACCTTTGTAACTGGTCATGGGGAGGTAGCATCTTTTTTCTGACCATCATTCAAATGCAAATGTTGCTTTTTTTTATGAACAAAATCAGCAATTGTCTCTTTTAACTTCTGCATCGATATCCATAATTTCCAAATGTTTTGGGTTAGCATCATTTCGTCATTGTGAGTGTCTGGCTCCTTTCATTAATGGGGTTATTGGAGTGGCTTTCATGCATCGTCTTCTTTTGATTGCATGATATGGACAGCTATGCCAAAGTCTATTCCTATCTAGCACACCTTGCCTTCTTTTTGCTATATCTTAAACTAACGGTGCATAATATTTGGGGGTTTCAGGAAATAAAGGTAGCTGAGAATTTTCGACTTTTTTCTACCATTTCTGTTTCCAAACATGATTCTTCTGGAATTCAAGGTTAGTCACATTGCTTCGTGTATTATGACCACTCCTCTAAGTATTATGACTGGTTTTCTTGTAATTTAAGGTTCTTTATGTAAATTTTTTGAAGGGTATGAGAGAACATTTATGCTCCATTTGGTTGATTATTCATATCATTTAATGTCACAGCTTGGAAATTGCTTAGCAATCTCTGGAGGAGAGTGATGATAGGTCTTCCCAATAATGACGATGTGCGGAGTATACTAAAGGCATGGTATCCGGATTTGGAGCCACTGTTTGGACACCTCCTAGGTAGAGATACTGACTCATTCTCACATTCTTTGTTTGGAATCGATATGCTGACTGTAATTTCTTTCTGGGACAGAAACAATGAGTAAAGTTAATTATGCATGGCAGCATAACTTTGTGGGACCTCAGCTTGAGAATTCTCCTCCATCCAATTTGCACAATAGGTTCTCACTAAGGTATTGATTTGATCTTTTTAGGAGTGTTCATTTGATATTTTATTGAGGCGTTGTGAAAATCTAGTTGGTGGTTGATCGTTTCTTTTGATTACTCCCAGAGATCTCCTCAAGTGGTGCAAACGAATTGCCGGTCAAGGGTATAGCTCCAATGGGGATTTACTGACGGATTACCAGCGATGCTCTATTTTCAGAGAGGTTTGATTTGTGTGACTTCCACTTCTCTTCTGTTTGGAAACTTGAGACTTTGCTGTATGTCTGGCTTTGAGAATCAGTAGAATAATATTGCACTGTAAAGAGGAACATTATTTGTTTCGAATATGAACTTTGTGAGATAAATCAGTTGGATCATGTTTTTATAACATCAAAGTTGAACATAGTTGAATCTGGGAATTTTGTGGATAGTTTAAAAGAGTTGCTGGAAGCTATATGCGGAAGGATGTCTCACATGAATCATTTGTCGTGAGTTGAGATATACCATAAAATGTCACAATTTCATGTACGAAAGTAAATATCGCAGCATGTAAACATGTGCTAGGGATTTTGGTGCATGCATGTACTTTGATACCTTCTGTTAAGTTGTTGGTGAATTATTGTTACTCTGGTTTCAGGCTGTTGATGTATTTGCTGCTTCGCCAGCATCTGCTGGAAATAGGATGATTTTAGCTAAAGAGATTACAAATTGGTGGAGTGTTCCTGTTTCAGAGGCTGAGAACCTTTGTGCTTACAAACCTGATTTCGAGGTGTCTGCTTGGTGCATTTAAATTATATCTATTATGCTTGGTGCATTTAATTATATCTATCACGCAGAGGAGACTTGGCTCTTTTCTGATATTTCAAGTTCAAAATTGCAGTTTTCAGGTATAGAGTTAAGGATTGGAAGGGTTGTTCTTCAGCAGATGGAAACTGCAACCGGTATCCAAAGAAAAAAACGCGAGGTTGGTTCGAGCATATGTTTTTTATCACTATAAGGTCAGTTGTTATCAGTTCTGCTTAATTGGGTGCGTTTTTCAGGCTCATGGGCTTGTGAAGATGCGTAGTTCTTTGCAAATGCTTGAGAAGATAGCCTGCTCTGTGAAGTACAATGAACCTGTACTCTTGGTTGGTGAAACTGGAACTGGCAAGACTACTATTGTGCAGAATTTGGCTTCCATGATAGGAGAAAGGCTTACTGTGCTGGTATTTTTTCCCTCTAATATCTTTCTCCATCTCTCATGCACCCTCACATGTGCTGCTCCTTTTTTCTCGACACTCGAATATATGTATGCCTACAATCACCATCTGGCTTTCCATGTGTTTATGCATGCTTGGCTGCATTGTGATGGCAAGAAGAGTTCTTTGCCTTTTTTGCCCAGCCTTGGATATCTCATAATTGCATTCTTCGTTGCAGAACTTGAGTCAGCAAAGTGATATTGCTGATCTGTTAGGAGGATTTAAGCCCATGGATCCACAATCAATCTGGATCCCTTTGTATAAGGAATTTGAGGACCTCTTCTCCAACACCTGGTCTGTGAAGGTAATCTCTTGAACAAAGTTAATTTAATTCTATTGTTATGTGGTGAATGCCGGCATACATGATTCTGGTTCTCCTTTTTTGATTTTCAGGAAAATGATAAAGTTTTTGCCCACCTGCAAAAGCATTTGAAGGCCAAAAATTGGAGATTATTACTGAATGGATTTAAGCAGTACATAGGAAAAAGCCTCGAGAAATTAAATGCAAAGATGTCTGGATCTGGGAAGAAGCGGAAGAAACCTTTAGAAGAAACAATAAAATCCTGGGAGAACTTCTCTGTTAAGGTTGAAACTGCCAATGGACAAATTGGGTCTTCATCTGGAATGGTATTCTCATTTGTAGAAGGAGCTTTTGTCACTGCGCTTAAGAAGGGTGACTGGATTTTGCTTGATGAGGTAAATTTGGCCCCTCCTGAGACACTGCAGAGACTTGTTGGTGTTCTTGAAGGAGAGTATGGATCTCTTTGCTTAGCTGAAAGGGGGGATATTTGCCATATACTCAGACATCCAAGGTTCCGCATATTTGCCTGCATGAATCCTGCTACTGATGCTGGAAAGAGAGACTTGCCCCATTCTGTAAGGGATAGATTTACTCAATATTTTGTTGATGATGTGTGGTACAAAGATGATCTGAAATTGTTTATTAACAAATTTATGGAGGAGACCCTATCTAATAGTGATCTAGAGAAAAGGGTAATTGAGTTTTATGAAGCAGTCAAAAAGTGCTCGGAAGAAAGGCTGCAAGATGGGGCTAATCAAAAGCCACAATACAGTTTAAGATCATTGTACCGGGCTATGGAATACACAAGGAAGGCAAAGACAAGATTTGGTTTCCAGAAAGCGTTGTATGATGGATTTTGTATGTTTTTTTTGACTTTATTGGACAGGCCCAGTGCTTTGATACTAAAAAAGATGATCATTGAGAAGTTGTTAGTAGGAAAAGAACCATCTCCTGTCCCTTTTGATGCATACTTGAGTGTAGAGAAGGATAGCGGTTCTGATGAGTTGGAGAGCTATATTTTGACAGAAAGTGTGAAGAAGCAACTTGAGAACTTGGCTCGTGCTGTCTTTGTTAAGAAATACCCTGTTCTTTTACAGGGCCCTACATCCAGTGGAAAGACAAGTCTTGTTCAGTATCTAGCCGCTAAAACAGGCCATGAATTTGTTCGAATAAATAACCATGAACATACTGATCTTCAGGAATACTTGGGTTCTTATGTGTCTGATGCTAGTGGGAAACTTGCATTTCAAGAAGGTGCTTTGGTTAAAGCTGCTCGAAATGGTCACTGGATTGTCTTGGATGAGTTAAACCTTGCTCCATCAGATGTATTAGAAGCATTGAATCGTTTGCTAGATGATAACAGAGAGCTTTTTGTGCCTGAATTGGGTGAAGTTGTTCGGCCACATCCCAGTTTTATGCTTTTTGCTACTCAGAATCCTCCAACATTTTATGGTGGCCGTAAAATGCTTTCTCGAGCATTTCGTAATCGTTTTGTGGAGCTTCATGTTGAAGAAATTCCTGAAGATGAGTTGGTAACGATAATACAAAACCGGTGCAAGATACCTGGTAGCCGAGCTGAAAAAATGGTCAAAATCATGAAAGACTTGCAGTTGCATCGACAGAAAAGCAAGATTTTTGCTGGAAAGCATGGATTTATCACCCCAAGGGACTTGTTTCGTTGGGCCAATCGATTGAGGAGGTTTGGAGATTCAAAAGAAATTATGGCAGAACATGGGTACTATCTTTTGGCTGATAGGTTGCGGGATGAGGGAGAGAAACTTGTTGTGCAGGAAGTTTTAGAGCGACATCTTCGGGTTAGAATTGATGAGAGTAATTTGTATAAGGTGTGTTATGCTTTCTTTTTGCCTTTATGTTTCAAATAAAAGCACCATGCATTGCTCCAAGATGTTTGGCCCAGCTAGTGACCTTGTTTGGCTCTATTAAAATGCTAGAGCATGAGGTTGTCCTCTATGCACATAGAACATAGGGTTCTTGGTGATGTATTTGGCTTACATAATTTGCATATTAGTACTTGTGGATCTGTGTATAAAAAACATTTTCCGTTATCTGATTTCTGCACAGGTGTCTGACCCTGCAACTCTGTACAGCAGTTTTTTACTTTGTCTGACTAATATCAGGAACCGGAAAAAACTGAAGCTTTTCGTCTTTAAACATGTAGCACATACTTAGACTAGTCGTTCGGCTTATCTTTTGTTGGATGTTGACTATTACATTTAGAAGTTGATGATTGCAACTTGTTCATGTATTTTTGCAAGTTGTTTACAAGAGCCAGGTTGGGGCTCATGCATCTTTTGTTCTACATTAAGTACAACTTGACTGGATTTATCATACTAATCCTCTTCCCGCTTGTAGCTTACCCAAGAAGAAATTGGGAAGGACTTGCAGAGTTTTGGGGAGTACGTATTTTTATGACTCTTGAAATAGTGAGAGTTTTAATGCTGACAATATTTTAACCTTTACTGAACCCTTGCAACTTGTTGCAGTGTTATCTTGACGAGGAGTATGAGAAGACTGTATTTTCTTCTCAAGCGATCATATGAGTTACGTGAGCCTGTCCTCCTGGTTGGTGAAACTGGTGGTGGAAAGACTACTGTCTGCCAGTTACTAAGTACCACTCTAGGTTCAAAATTGCACATTTTGAATTGCCACCAGTATACAGAAACTTCTGATTTTCTTGGGGTAATTCTTAATTGTTTCCACCTCTGTGCACTCCCTTTAGCTTCAACTTTCAATTTTTGTGTGTAAGGAATCTGCTTAACTGTTGAACAGGGTTTCTATCCTGTTCGAGAGAGGTCAAAATTATCATCGGAATTCAAAGACTTGGTTGAGAAACTTTTGCTTTCAAAAGCTTATGCATACTTCCCCAAGAGCACGGTGAGAATTCTGTTGTCAGAATTTAAGGTGTTGGTACAAAATGAATATTTAGAATGAGTGAAAAGAAATGACTATTATTTGTGGATGCAGGAAATTTCTTCTGATATTGACCAGGCTTCTTCAACCTTGGAGTTTATTGCTTCTATGATAAGAGGTTATAAAATGGGGCAGCTTTGCAGTCATGATGTGACCCCACAGGAGATTGCTGATCTTGAGAAAATCAAATTAGAGCTCGAGGAGCGGCATCAGAGGTGGCAAACAATTTTTATGTGGCAAGATGGGCCTCTTGTTGAAGCAATGAAGTCTGGTGATTTGTTACTTGTCGATGAAATTTCACTGGCTGATGACAGTGTTCTAGAGAGGCTGAATAGTGTCTTGGAGCCAGAAAGGAAGCTGGTGGGTTTCTCCTTCTGTAGATACTTTTGTCTTTTGTTTCCTTGTGCAGCGTTGATGGTTGTAATAACATGGTGTATTTGGTCCTAAATCGATTATATGTAATTGGTGCCACGATGTTGGTTGCTTTCCAGTTTATAAGGTCTGACATAAAGCTACATGCTAATCTGATACTCTGGTTGCTTTGCTGTTCTTGGTTTTTCTTCTTGCAGTCTTTGGCAGAGAAAGGAGGGCCTGTCATGGAAAGAATTACTGCTCATGAAAACTTTTTTGTGCTGGCAACTATGAATCCTGGTGGTGATTTTGGGAAGAAGGAATTATCTCCAGCTCTTCGAAACCGATTCACTGAGATCTGGGTTCCCCCTGTTGATGATGTTGTTGAGCTTAGAGATATTGCTTCAAAGAGGTATCCGGTTTTGAGGATCGCCATCTTTTAGCGCTCTTTCTGTCTATCAAATCTTCCCACTTATATCCCACCACTTTTACTTGATATTTTTGCAGATTCTCTGATGCAAACCTCTCAAACATTGTGTATGGTATTATAAGCTTCTGGGAGGTAAGTAATAATACTAATTTAACGTGTGTTTAGATGCGTTGGTCCTTTGAGCAATGTTAGCTCCAAATCGCCATTTCTTGTAGTTTTCATTCTTGACAAAGTTAATGGGGTTTAGGGTTTAAGTTGCGAATTTGCTTTATTTCTATCCTACAGTAAAAATCTTATTATTACCTTTTCTGGGGAGAAATCTGACGAATTCCTTGCACATCCTTTCTTGCAGTGGTTTAACCACTTACAAACAGGAAGAACGCTTACAGTCAGAGATCTCCTATCTTGGGTTGGCTTTGTCAATGAGACAAAAGAAATTCTGGAACCTGACCAGGCGGTTCTTCATGGCCTTTTCCTTGTGTTGCTTGATGGATTAAGTTTAGGTACTCCCTTTTAACCTTTTGGCTTTGTCATGCATCACATGTAAAATGTTGCCTTGGTATCAAGACGGCTAACTTTTTCACCAATTTAGTACTTTTAGATAAAGTACTCTTTATTTTACATTATGTGCATATTATTCTGATTAAAATGTACCGGCTTGCTGCTGCAATCTATTAGTACTGACTTTGTTTTTGGATAAGATTCTGATGAAAAGTACTGATTTTTTTGCGGGGGCATTAATCAATAATTCTTAAAGATGATGAAACTTGCCTGAAAGTACGAATTTACTTGTATCATGAACTGTCTAAAGTAGTTTTTAGAATAACTGATGAGCAGAAGTCTTTGGTTATCTGGCGGAGAGAATAAGATAATAAATTCTATGCTTTCCTGCATGGAGTTGGCTTGTCTGTATGAGGATGAAAATATATTCTGAATAGCTGAGCTCTGTCACTCAATCTTTCTGCAACCGCTCGGGATCCCTTTTGTAAATGGGCCTCTTTGAATTGATGAATAGATGTCTGTTTCTTTGGTTGATTGGTACTCAGGTTACTGTATTTATTTGATTTTCTATTTGGACAACATTTCCTCTGTTATGCAGCTTCCCTTTCTTAGAACTGACTGCCTTATCAGAAATACCTGTGTTTTTATGTGGTCTTCAGGAACTGGCATCCCAAGTAAAGATGCTGAATTGTTGAGGGAGAAGTGTTTTACCTTTCTTTCAAAAGAACTTAAGGTGCTCCATCGGTTACTTTTAGATGGAACAAGTTATAAGTTTCTTTTGTTAGTTTTTATTTGTTGCAGGATGTTGCCCTTTAGGCTTCTGTTTTAGTATATATGAGGACTTGACTAAGAAATACTTTTCTCCTTCCTTTCCCGGTCATCTGTTAAAGTCTCAATTCACTGGCTGCTTTAATTGTGTTCCTATTGTCTTTTTGTTTGCTTCATCGTGTGAAGGATATTCTCCCTATTTCTAAAAAATGAGTTTTACATATAACCTCTTTTGTATTCAAAACGTTGCATGAGGTCTAATAGATAACGCCATCCTTTACTTTCATTGTCTTGCTCAATTTGGTTGCTGGATTAACCGTTGCATGCAGTGATTATGATCAAGCTCAAGATTTATCATACAATTTGAGTTCTTATTTCCTTTGCATGACCTAGCTAAATGGCTTGTTAACTTACTAGTTTGGATTTATCCATTATGATTTGGTTGTGATAAAGTATCTCCTGCTCATAGTGCTAAGTTGATGTTCTGTTTGCCAGCTAGATGCTAGGAGAGCTGAAAGTCTGTCAAAAATGGAAAATTATGGCTGGGCTAATGTCGGAGCAATTAGAGAGGACTCCGGCAGTGAAAACATGCAAGTTGATGGTGTCTTTGGCATCCATCCATTTTATATTAAGAAAGGTAAATTTTGTCATGCCATATTTAGGTGGTAGCTTGTACTTGATTTTTCTAATTAACGTATGTGTTAAATGTTGAGAAAGCTTTTTTTTTAGGAATAGAAAGCTTTTAGTTCGGTTAACTTAGATTCTTGTACCAATGAGATTGTGCATTTGCTTGATAGGGTGTAGGCATAGCAAGTAGTAAAACTTGGTGATTAACAACCCATGCCTTCAGGTAATGACAAATGCAATGCTGAGGGCTTTGAATTTTTGGCACCAACTACACGCAAGAATGCATTGCGGGTTTTGAGGGCTATGCAACTTTCAAAGCCAGGTACATCTTGGTGCTTGCAATGATCACATCACGTCTTGTAATTGACTTTTCATCGTAATCATCTTCATCTGTTTTTATGGCAGTTCTACTGGAAGGCAGTCCAGGCGTTGGCAAAACAAGTTTGATCATGGCTTTGGGGAAGTATTCTGGGCACAAAGTTGTTCGAATAAACTTATCCGAGCAGGTATTTAATTTTGTGATTTCTTTATCCTGTTGTCTGCCATATCTGCTGTACACTTGACTACCTTACTTTCTCTTGCAGACTGACTTAATGGATCTGCTAGGGTCAGATTTACCAATCGAGTCTGAGAAAGGAATGAAATTTGCATGGTCAGATGGAATCTTGTTACAGGTACGAATTTCTTGTGGTGTGATGTTTTGCTAAGTTGCTGCAGGGTTGTAGAGTTGGTTTGACTGGTCCGTTGCAGGCTTTGAAGGATGGATGCTGGGTATTGTTAGATGAGCTTAATCTGGCTCCACAGTCGGTGCTAGAGGTATGTTCAACTTTCTGTTCCTTCAACCATAAAGATTTATATATTTCTTTTGGTTGGTCAAATAGCAGCCCTTCATTCTCAGGGATTGAATGCTATACTGGATCATCGTGCTGAAGTGTTCATTCCGGAGCTTGGACTTTCCTTTAAATGTCCATCCTCGTTCAGAATTTTTGCTTGTCAGAATCCTATATCTCAAGGTGGTGGAAGAAAAGGCTTGCCCAAGTCATTTTTGAATCGTTTCACCAAGGTTGGTTTCTCTTGTTGTTTGAAAGTCATTAAAGTGTTTAATTGTAATAGATCTGAAGTTACATGCAACAACCCTCTTAATTGTGGTTTCAGGTGTACGTTGATGAGTTAGCTGAGGATGACTACATCTTCATTTGTAGTTCACTGCACCCCAAAATCCCAAGATCCACACTTTCAAATCTAGTATCCTTCAATAGGCGAATGTATGAAGATATTATGTTACATCACAAGTTTGGCCAGAGTGGTCTTCCTTGGGAGTTTAATTTGCGAGACGTTATCCGCTCATGTCAAATAATTGAAGGTCAGGCATTCTAAATACTGTTGACCAGAACTATCTTTTTTACCTTGTTACCCTGATGGCTTAGGCTTGTAATTACACTAAGATTTTGTTAAATCAAATTCAGGTGCACCGGAAAGCATGAAAGCATATTCTTTCCTCAATATCATTTACTTGCAAAGAATGCGAACTGTAAATGATCGGACGGCAGTCATGCGACTATATGAAGAGGTTTTTGGGGTTAAACCACTGATAACTCCTTACCCACGAGTACAGCTAGATCCTCAGAACCTAATTGTTGGGAAAACTGTCATTAAGAGGAGTTACGCCCAGTGTTTAAGACGTCAAAATAGTCAGCTGAATATCATGCCGGGTATTCGTCATAGCCTAGAAGCTGTTGCCCAATGTGTACGGCATCAATGGCTGTGCATTTTGGTTGGTCCTGCTTCATCAGGGAAGACTTCATTGATAAGGTTATTGGCTCAGCTCACTGGCAATGTGCTACATGAGTTGAATCTTTCTTCTGCTACTGAGATATCCGAATTACTTGGATGCTTTGAGCAATACAATGCCTTTCGGAATTTTAAATCTGTTGTCGCTCAGATCGATGGTTATGTTAGTGACTACTGCAGCTTGCAATTGGAGCACTGTAATGTTGTATTTTCAAGTGAATTAAAGGATATTGTTTCAAAATGGCTCTCTTTCTCATCTCAAATGGACTTTGGCTCTGCTTCAAGTTCATATTCTGCTCAACTTGCGAATTGGGATGCTATTTCTAATTCTCTTGGATTACTGTCAAACATCATCGGACATTTAGAGTTGGTACTGCGGAGCAGTAGCTTACCTGTTGCTTGGACCATCAATGAATTGAACAAGACTAAGAAGTCTATTTCAAAGTTGCTGGAAGATCAAGAGAGGAAACTGTTTTCAGCAAAGTTTGAATGGGTTGCTGGATCTCTCATCAAGGCTATTGAAAATGGGGAATGGGTTGTTCTAGAGAGTGCAAATCTATGTAACCCTACGGTATTCTTTTGCATTCGGAACTTTGAGCTTCTGACTTTTGTTCATTCAACTGATACATTCTTTCTCTATTCTGATATGCCCTGTACTCGTTGATTTTGTTTCAGGTTCTGGACAGAATCAACTCATTGGTGGAGCCAAGCGGGTCAATCACAGTTAATGAATGTGGAATTGTGGAAGGAAGTCATGTCATTCTTCATCCGCACTCCAATTTTAGAATGTTCCTCACGGTCAATCCGAGATATGGGGAAGTTTCTCGTGCAATGCGAAATCGGGGTGTGGAAATTTTCATGATGCAACCGTATTGGCTGTTTGATGAGGGAAGTGACAGCATTAGGACTGATCTTGAACTTAGGGACGTGAAAAGCTTTATTGTTCTATCCGGTGTTCCAGTTGCAAACTTTGTTGAGTCAATGGCCAGAGCTCATATCTATGCAATGAAAGAAAGTTTGGGTATGAATGTTGAGATCACGTATCTGGAACTTGCTCGCTGGGTTCAATTGTTCTTGCAGCTTCTTAGGGAAGGAAATAGGCCTGTGTGGAGTCTCCAAGTTAGTTGGGAGCATACATATCTCTCTTCATTGGGTGAGGCTGTGGGATCCAATATTGTCAGTCGAGCAAAAATTTCCTACTTATCGGTGACAAAGGATTCTGATGTTGTGGAATACGTTTCTTACCTTCCTGGGGGATGGCCAAAACCAGCGATGCTGACTGATTTCCTTTGGTATTCAAAAGAGACTTCAATCAAGCAGAACTTTACGTATCTTGAATACCTTGCAGCTCAATATATTTTGAGATTCTCGTTTTGTGGTGATGGAATGGACATTGTGCTACCTGGTAAAGGTTGTTTCCAGGATTACTTGGTCTATGCTATGAAGATGCTCAAACTCGAGTGTCCTCAGGCCTCAAACTGGAGAATTGTGAATTCGAAAAAGAACACAGGCGTAAAGGCTAGGTTAGCAAGAAGAATGGTATTGATTGCCGCTAGTTGGACAATTGAGCAAGCAAATGAGATTGATTATAACCAGTATCGTCTTAGATTTTCCTGGCTTGGTTCCCAAATGCAGCTGATTGACAATTCCCTTTGTTCTTTTTTACATATTCTGGGACAGGAGTTGGATCCTATTTGGAAACAAAGTTGTATAGACCTTGTAAGACTCTCTCATCAACAATGGATTGATCAAAAAGAACATAGCTATACCAAAGAAAATCAGAAGTTCAAAGAGGTTTTTGAATCACTGGAAAAGTTGGAAAGAGTACTTCTCAGTGGTCTTGTCGGGTCTCACCCCCATCTTGCACAATTATACAGTGCCCTTCTTGGAAATCACGTGGTATTTTGGGATGCTGTCGCATCATCACAGCATGATAAACAGCTGATCTCCTGGTATACTTTAATGAAAGACCTCTCTAAGTTGCAGAGTTTCTGCCCAGAAGAAGTCAGCTATGTTTCAAAAGTAAGTTTATCACTAGTTTTGATGATTTCTGTTTCTTTCTATTTTTTTTCTGAACCAGGTATTGATTGATTTTGTGACAGGTAGGGAAGAAAAATTTAAGTCGAGCTTTTTTTAACTATTCATCGAAGTCCTTGCTGTGGATTCATGGGGGACACCCTTTTCTCCCTTCCTCAGCTGGACTATATGATAAACAGCAAGAGTTTCTGAAGCTCTGTGAATCTATTTGGCCAGCGGAGACAAATTCCTGTGGTCGGGGTAGGCTAAATATTCCAGTGGTTCAGTATATGCAGTTCTGACCTATTCTCTTCTTGCTATATTGCTGCGTTGCTGTTGATAAAAAAAATATTGTGCTTGTTATTTTGTTTTGCAGTTGAACTGATTGCTTTTTTCAACCCTGAACTTCGCTCTCTTGCAGTACAAGGTAGACATTTGCATTCATCTCATGTTGATAATGCCTAATACCCGTTATTTTCGTAAAAATTTCAAGTTATTTCCTGGCTTATATATACAGGTAATATCTTTCTGATGTAGGTATTTGTATGTCGGAGTACTTGACCAGCCGTACTGACCAATCTGAGGATCAAGTGCTTGAACAGCTAGATGAAATGTATAAGGTTTGTGCTTCATCGACAGTGAGTTGAATAGATGAAATAAAACACTATTAATCAGCAACACTTTGTTCTTGTTATATGTACTTCGTCAGATGCTTCGCGAAAGATCTGAGCACGAAAAGCGGAAATTGGAGTCGAAGTTACATTTTGATGGGGATGCTTCTGGATCTTGTTGCTCTTTTCTCCCAGGAGTATTGCTCACAGATAATGGGTTTGTTAGTTGGCAGGAGACGGTGCCCCTAAATGACAGCAGAAGTGTCTTCCTTGACATGGTGCTGCTTGATAAACTTTCATTTGCACTTTTAGCTGATCCGTCAGAACAACAAAGTGTAAGATCAGTGCCTTGTCTCTAAACTTTTAAAACTTAGTTGCCCTAGAAATGACTTTATGTCTTAACGAGGACAGAGTGGTTAGCTTTATTTTTTTTAAGGGGTGGTTAGATTTTGAAAAGAATTTTTACACACTCCAGTGTTTACTTTTAAAGATCTTTTTTGTGAATTAAATAATAAAACAGATTTTTTTCTCGATTCTGATTTTGTTGTATCATATCTACTGAATTGCATTTCTGTTTGGCTTCTCTAACAACAGGCAGTGGGTGGTTTGTTTAATCTACTGGAATCTGCCTTGGAATACTCTTTATCCTTTTCGACTAGACTTCCCCAGAATTTTGTACCGCATCAGAAGATTATGTGGACACTTGATGTGTGGAAATCTGTGGATTCAGGTGAGTGATCCACGAGTAAGTTTGCTGCCATCTCTCCGTCTGCATAGCTGACTTTCAATTGTGCTCTTATCCATCAGCTAATGCCAAGATTACAAGTTATGCTCTTGAGCTATGGTTTCAGTGGCATTCCTCCCTATGGAGCCAGTGCTGTTCTTCACTCAAGGTATATGAGATTTTGACATGAATACCCAATTATTTCAAGGTATTAAACATAAATAATAGTACTGTTTTACATAATTTTGATTGGCTTGCAGAATTTTCCGCAGAGTGGAGGCTTTGATTTCCCTCTTCCACATATGCTTGTTCGGCCGGTCGGAACAGTATCAATCATTCAGATGTTGTAAGATCAGATTCGATCATCTTATTCTTAGAATCTCAATGCATTATTATTGTTATACTTATATAACATAGTTGCTGGGTTTATAGCTAAGAATGTATTCTAAATTTGATTTGTCGAGATCTTTGCGAGTAGATAATATTAATGCAAGATTCTAAATATGCTAAAAATTATTGACGTTGCAGAAGTTCTCTACTTCTGTTACAGTAATTCATATTTTTGCAAGCAACTGCTCTATGCTATTGCTCAAAATTGATTGTATCTATCGTGGCGACATGCTCGCAAATTAAAATAATTCTCAAAAAAAATATTTTGTGAGCATGTCGCAAGATCTGATTTCCTGTAGCAAACTTGTAGGGTTGTGGCCTAAAGGGGAGATGCTATTTTCAAGTCACGTGGCAGCAGTTGTAGTTTCTTGTGACAGTCTAATATTGTTCTCATACTTCTCATTTGTTACTCAGCCAAGGTTCACATGCAATTAAGGATCACCAGTTGCAGCATCTGAAGTTTAGAGTTGCTTCATCAAATTTGTGGTGGCGTTTCCCCTTCGGAAATGACGTAGATAAAATTTTCTTATCTGCTTCTCGTGGTCTCGCACAAATGGTAGATTTTTCCCTTGGAGAACTCTCACTCATCTTGTAATCTTTTAAATAAGTTTTAACTAATCTCATAGTTGCTAACATAAATTTCTCTTTCATTCTTTTTTTCTTAAACAGATAATCTATGCCCATAGAAAAGCATATGATGCTGACAACTTTACTGCAATTAGAACCAGCTTTGACACATTCCAGAGGAAAATGGTGACGGTAGGGATGGCATGTTTGCATTTAGGCACTTTTGAATGACTAGCCAAGGAATTTTATGCTCCGGCATCTGTTGCTTCAAATTTGATGTTTACGTATTCCCTTATTTAGTTGTGTGCTTCATTAATGTTCTTTGTGGATGCAGGAAGATGACGTTGAGCGGCTGATCTCGCTTATTGCTACGGCAAAACATCAAAGAATGAAGTCCTGCTTGCATACACTTATCGAGCCATTGCTTAGAGACCTATATCTTAATTTTTCTTCTACCGGTGATTATTTGATATTCCTTATTGTTTTTGAACACAGTCTGTTCACCCCACAGCACTATTCTTATTTGAAACCTATTTTTACTGTGAGCCTTTTTCATGGTAGACTTCCGCTTGGTTATTGGTCGTGTCTGGTTGCGAATAGCGGGATTGCGCTTCGAACTCTTGCTAAGTTCTGATGATCTGGACCCTGCTGTGAAGTACCAGTGTAAATATGCTATACTGGAAGAGAAGATCTCATCTATTGAGCTTGAAATTAAGGTGGTGCTCCTTATATGTGTTTCTACCATTGCTTCCGTTTCGAATTTCTGCACTTCAGTCTTCATGTTATCAGCTTACAACTCCTTTGAGATATATTGACCAGGAAAAAAAATCACGGTTTGCAATTCCTTTGAGATATGTACTTGGATTGAAGTTATCCTCCAATCTTCAAGATGCTCATTTCCTCCAACTCTTTAATTTTTCTTTTCTAGCTTAACTATTGATTTCCCAGTTCGCTAACTACTGTTCTCTCGACATGTAGGTGCGGCTAGAGTGCAATTATTTTTCGGGAGAACTTTCTTCCAAAGAGACCGATGGAAAGAGAGTTGAAGAATTGGAAAAGCTCAAGATAGAGCGTAAGGAGCTTCAAAAAAAGGTATCTGACCTTGTTTTGGCAGTTGCAAAAAATGTTACCATGGATTCTTTTGCTTACTAGCAACCCAGTGTCAACCTCCAGATAATTCATGTCAAATTCTTGTCGACTGATGGACCTAGAAATATTTAAGATTCTTTTCCCTTGTTGGATCAGTTGATTTTATTAACTAACTGATGGAGCTTTACCCTATCTAAGATAGCATAGTTGGAACTTGTAACTTAAGCTTTAGGAGAGACAATGAAGCTTTTTCCTATCTATTTTTAATCACCACCTCCGTGTTTTTGTTTTCAGATGGTCTTTCGGCTTGCATCAAAAGAAGACAAGCTATTGCAAATCGACTGTGAGAGAAAGAAAGGTCTTGAACTTGTTACAAAAGCAGTGCATTTGGCTAGCAATATTGAAACCATTGGATTAGATCAGTATCGTGGTCAAGTGTGCAACTGGCAGGTATATATTGTGGCATATTGTGGTAATTTTCTTGGACATCAGAGGAGTTATTAAACTTGGTATTTCCTCTGTTTCAGGAAATTGCCCAAGGCGTTATCAATCGGTTGTCAGATAAGTTTAAGGACTACAATGATATAATCCAGCCCCTTCAAGTCGCATTGTATGAGATGAAGTTGGGTCTCTCCCTTGTTGTGACCGGTGCTCTACAGAAATCTTTTCTAAGTAGAATCAAGGAGAAAAATGTCTGCACAATCCTGGTATTCTTGATATGGCTTTTCTGTTTGTGATTCTTTTTTTACCTTTTGTTCTGACTTCTCAAGTTGAAAACTCCGATGACTAACGTGGATAACATGCCAGGATTCAATTCATCGGTTCATGAAATTCCCTAGAGCACATGCTTCGAGTTTAATATCTTCTGGCACGATAGATATTCCCATGGACTTCTGGGAATCAGACATAGTCTTGCTGGAAAAGCTGATTACCAGCAATCCCATTGACCAAAACGAGGTATTTGTCTTACTACAGAATCATTTCAATATGGTCGGTTTAGAGTACTGCAGGACTATTTTTTACTCTGTTGTCACAACAACTTTTCCTTTTGATGCATTTTCTCTTTTCTGTACGGTATGGTATTAAACTTTTCGTGGTGATTATAGGTGTGTAAATCCAGAGCTTCTCTTCTACACAACTTTTTGATGCGAGTTGCTCATTTTGTTGCTGACACCAGCAGAGTAGATAAAGCCTCTTTGCATGTAAGCATTCTTTGCCTTTTGAATTGGCAATTCATGCTCTTGCTGAGACTGTTTGTCTAATTTGACGTTTTATGGTGTAGATGTTGAATAAGATATTTGGTGAGGTTGCTGTTAAGTGGATGAATATCAAAGCGGAAAGTGAAGGCAGCAATGATATTCAACAATATACATTTAAACCACGTGCGTTTGAGATCAAGAGTGTTCTTGATACTGATGTATCAGAACTCGGCAGATTCTTCACAGATGATACTTCCTCTGAATGGAAAGAGATGTTTCTTGAAGAAGCTATCCCAGAGAAGGTAATGATAGGTACTAGTTTAGTTGCATACCGTTGTCTATAGCTCAGCTACTAACATGAGGTTTGATTCATATTTTCAGACTGACAATGGTGAAGAGCATCAATTCCTTCAAGACGAAATGGCACTTTTGCAGGATCCAATCTCAAACGACGTGATTGACATGCACAACAAAATATTTGGGTCCACTGATCTTGTTTCTAATGTAAGGGTCCCAAGGATCTTCAGATGCAATTAGCATCTTATTTATATAAGGGTCCAAAGGATCATATGCATGCTTGTCCAAGGGCTTGAACGCTATCTTACAATCATCACCCAGTTTTCATAGCCATATAGTACTTCTTACTCGGGTTTTCTTATTCTATCCGATTTTTCTGAACAGCCTGCAGCGTTCTGTGTGTCTAATGCTGAGAGGTTGCACTCATTTACCGAATCATATACTGTTGGAGCAGAGATTATCACAGGTTACTATTTTGTTCTATTTAATTTTATTTCAATATTGGTTCTCTTATATTCTGGTTGAATTAAGTCATCAATTTGTGTTTGCTTGTTCCAGGCCCAATTGATCTATGTTCTTCCAATCTGGATTCGAAACTTGTTGCCGAGCACCAGCTTCGCCTCTGTTTAGAGCATGAGCAAATGTTTGTTCAATCTGCTGGATCTTCTCCCAGATACAACTTCTACAAGGTTGTGAAAATTCTGGTGCACCAGTCTGAGCTTTGTATATTCCTTAGGTCTCTGGTTACTAATTTTTCTCTCTGAATTTTCATTTGTTTGCTTAGGATGCAAACGGTCCCGCCATTGCTAAAATGGCTGGCTTACTTGCGGCCCTCCAACGGCGAACTGTTAGCCTTTTGAATGAGTGGGAAGATCATCCTGGTCTTCAGAAAATAAAGGATGTAATTGAGATGCTTCTGGCTATCCCGGCAGGAACACCTCTAACAAAGGTAACAGATTACCGCTCACCAAAAATTATTAGTTCTTCTTCTGGCATATGTATTATTACAATAAAATTTAACTTATTCAAAAAAATTTTACCACTCACCAAAGAAATTTACACCATAGTACAATTTTTCTGGAAAAAGAAGATGGTGTTTTTTGTAAATAGTTTTAAATTTTATGCGCTCTGGCAGCTTGTCTATTCTGAAATTTTATTATCGATGCTGACTTTAGTTTTTAACATGGAGCGTAATCAAACACCTTATCATACCCTCTACACAATGGTTAAGAACATCCGCTTGCTTGCATGGTAACATCGTAAGTCAATATGTTGCAACTTTGGACTTTAACCGTCTAAAATCAGATATCGTGGTTATGATAGTTGTATTAGGAGTGTTAGAATCTCCATATCCAACCCAAAATTTTAAGGCAATGTGTTGGTAGATTTTCAACACTAAAAACAAGCCCACCACACTTGCAAACAAGAAGGCACCATCTTGGTTATGTAAAGGCTGATATGTTACATCGTGGACAATTTTTAAAACCATGCTTGCTTGTGATATGATTTCTTTTCCCTAACAATACGAAACCTGCATTGTATGGTTGAAGGTTCTATCAGGGTTGCAATTTCTAATGAACAAGGTGAAAATACTTCAGGAAGAAGGAAAAAAGTTCTCCCTTTCGGGTACATACTTTTCTGTTCTAACATGGTCTTCAGTGGATTCTGTGCGGAATAAATACGGAGTCAAATACTTTGTACAGTATTGTCCCATTAACAGCTGCCAAACTTGTATGAAAATGCAGATCAGTTGGAGCCTCTTATTTCTCTAGTGTGCTCCTGGAAAAAGATGGAGTTTGATTCATGGCCTGCATTGCTGGATGAGGTGCAAGATCAGTATGATAACAGTGCTGCCAAGGTGACTTTTCTTTTGCTAAGCAAGCATTTAATTAAAACGCACCAAGTAGGTGCACCCATTTACATCAAGAGGGCCTATTACTACCCTCTGCAAAATCTGATCTCGCTACTAAAATATTTATATTTCCAACCTGAAATGGCTATAGAGTCTGCCTTTCTTGGGTGGCATAATGTAATACGATCTAGTTTCATGTTATTTTCTGAATGACTAAACAATGTTTTTCATGTCTTTATATTGCAGTTGTGGTTTCCATTATACTCCATTTTGCATCAGCGTGCACCAAATGTTGTCTGCTATGATCAATCTATAATTGAGAGGTAAATAATGAAGTCAAACTAAGTTTGGTTTTTGCTTCTAACTCATATAATGTCAAGTTATTCCATGTAATTGTGTACTGTGTGCAGTCTGCAAGAGTTTATTCACAGTTCCAGTGTTGGAGAATTTAGAAAGCGCCTGCAACTTCTCTTTGCTTTCCATGGTCACATCACTACTGACCGATGTCTGGAGATGGACAGCTATTCTAGGTAAAACCCGACTTTCCTTTTTTTCTCTTGAAATGACAAGTGGACTTTTGTTTAGCGAATGCTTCATCTTTTAGGTTGCTACTGTCTAGAGTATGGTTGGTTTATCCCTTATAAGATCTCTGCTTATTTCAATATGCTAACTATGTCTGTTAATCCAGTCCTTGGGGAGAGAGAAATCTGGAGATATTGTACAATGTGTGTGGTTACTATGTGCAATTCTTGCCCAGGTAGGCTCTCTAAGAGACCAGCTCATTCCATTTTTGCAAGCCTCTAAACGTGCTCATATATTTGTTCAATGTGTTTAATTTGATCTCTCTCTCTCACTCTCCAGAATACTAGAGTATGCCCGAGCTCATAGGAAAAATATTGAGAAGGAACTAAAAGAATTGATGAAATTATGTCGGTGGGAACGGCCCGAGACTTGCTTGTCCATAGAGAACTCGAGAACCACACGACAAAAGCTGAAGAAGCTAATACAAAAATACACTGTGAGTATTCTCGACTCTTGTAACAATTTCTTCAATTTGGTTTGGAGGTTTTAAATATTGTCTTGCATGTTGCATTCTCATATTCTTTTTCCACCATGTCACAACAGAGATTATTATGCAGTTAGCAAATGAAAATATCTCGTGGAAGAACATCTATTGCCCCATTGGGTTTTAAATTTATGTTCCGATCAATTGAATGATTCGGATATATGTTACGAAATGAAATTTGTACACAAGAAGTGCATTTCAAAAACTATTCCATGAAATTATTGATTTCATGGGAACTGAACTCCTTTGTTCGACAGGATAAGCTGCAACAAGCTGTAATGCTCATTCTTACCCAAGAAGCAAATCTAGATGGCATGGAGATCCAATCCGTGCAAGGACTGAGATCTCCCAGTTATAACCTAGATGAGAACATTGCGATGTTGACCACCATTTTAGATAAGATGCAGTCAGACAAAGAAAACAGGTAAAATTCACATCCACTCTGTCTCTCGCTGTTAAAGCATGTTGGTTGTTGTGACTTACTAAATGTCTGTCCAGGTATTTATCATTTAATGCCTGGAGACAAAAAGTAGCTGATGCTTCGAACTCATATGAAGACAAGATATCTAGATTGAACTTCCCAGGTGGCAAAGGTCACATTTTGGCACTGAATTATCTCTTGAGATCCGGTGATTTCATCAATTTTTCCAAATTCTTAACGTGTCATCTTGCAGATGCCGAGCTTGAAATCTTAGATACGCACTCTGCATGCTTGCGAAACCAGGAATGTCAGAATAAGTTATGCCATTCCATTGAAAAAGTATATCGGACCACTATCGATTGCAATGAACTATGGAATGATTTAACAAAAGGTGTGGGGAAGAGGAGAGCTTTGTCTGAAATGTTGAAGCTGCTAGAAAGCATTGGGCTACAGAAGCACAAGTTCGAGAGTTTGGAGGTTTGTTACTATGGGGAATATTTTGTGCCATACTTCATTGGACTCGTTCAGTATATATTTTTTCTTTTTCTCCTGATTATTGGACTCGTTCAGGTATCGAACAATTCCACTTCATTGTTTCTTCAACCGTCATATGATGCTTGGCATTTATTGCCGAGGCAAAGCAGATTGTCCAGTGAAACACCTGCTGTCTTCCTGCCTGATGAAGTTCAGTGCTTGGCTGATCTAGTCCCGCAAACAGAATGGAAAACGGTCAATGAATTTTACTTCCGAAGTGCAGCATCAGTGCAGGTTCTGCGACAAATATGCCTGAAACCCCATCAAGATATAACCAATGAACAGGTATATAAAGCCTGCTAGAATCTACAGTGCTTTGTGATCTGTCCAGTTTCCTTTTATTAGCTTCTGCACTTTTAAACCTTCAGCGGTTTTAGGCTATAGAATGGCTGTAATTCCATTTTTCTGATCATTCGGACCATATACAGTATGTCTTATGTCAGGCTTTTTGGTAATGCTGCTAAATTAAAGATCACGTGTAATTTGTTGCATCGACATTCCACAAGTTTGTCTCTAATCAAGTTTATTTATTATGGTTGCTTAATCTGTGCAGGCTTCAAGAGCAGTCTCTTTCCTTAATCATCTCATTATTGTACAACAAATGCAACGAGCAGATGTCTATCCTTTTGCTACTGATTTGATGTCCTTGCGTGAATCTTTCTGTTCTTTGGGACATTTGTTCACAAAAGACAATTGTAAAGATGATGGTACCAATTGCAATATTGCCCAAAACCAGGATGTAACCTTCAAAGGAATTTGGAAGCAGAAGGTAACATTTCTTTTGAACATTTGGTTGATATTATTCCTGATTCCATTTTCTTTTAAGCTCTTCCGTACGCTGACCTGAGTTCAAAATAAATTTTGTTGCAGCATCTGCTTGATGGTTTGGTTGCTGTGCTGGTTGAAGAGTCCACGCTACTACGAGTGGTGGAAAGTGCTCACTTAAATTCCTGTCCGAATGTCAAGAAGGCGGCAGGTGATGTCCTCCAGCTGATCGAGAAATTCATCCCTGTTATTAGAAGGGCCAAGGTAAATGAATTTTCTTCTTCATGATTCGACATTCATTCCGTTGGCCTTTTGGGCGTTAATCTCAAGAGGAAAGTCTTTCAGGGATCATTAGACAACCATCTTCATAAAAATATTGGAGCAACTTGGCCTCGCTCAGAAAAGGTGGTGAACAGAAGCCGTCTTGGTATCACTCCGATCCGCTGCGACCCATTTGTTATATCTCAGGATATCGTGCTTGAAGTAAACACAAACTTTGAAGTTGTCGCGGACTTTGAAGCCCATGTGCTTGAATTCCATAACCAAAATATGAATAAAGGTCCAGTTGTTGAATCTCTGCTGGCAGACTTGGGTGATTTTTTCAAACAGGTAAATATTTGCATACGTCACATGCACCATGACATTAAAGTACGTATTTTCTTTGCAATATGATTCATAATGGCACTTCTTTGCAGAGTAAGTCATTGGCTGAAGAACTTAACTGTGCCTCGAAGAATAGAAACACGTCAGGGGATCTCCTTGAGGGCTCCATGTCCTGCACTGATAGCAATTCCATGCTTCAACCAGAGTTTGATACAGCCTTCAAACAAACATGTGAACTTGTCATGAATGTGCTCAGAAGTCGGTGTTCAATGGACCATGATCAATCTGTCTCTGAAGATGAATCGTTACCCATCACCATGTGGGAACCCTTATTTAAGAAATCCATGGGAAATTGGAATCTGAAAGAATTACATGATAGCCTTTCTTTAACAATTTTTTCGGCCGTAAGTTCTGCTTTCTTGTTGCGCAAGTACACTGTTTCTTCCTATTTTGAACTCCGATTTTTCAATTGATACCTTTTGTATGTGCAGGAGAGACTAATAAATCATTCAGGAACTGAAATCTCTTCGGTATCTGTCCATATTGGGGCATGTTTAGAGCATCTCCATGCACTTTTGGGCAGTCTATTGAGCCTTGGTGATGGTTTACTTGAAGAATTCTTAGCCATTCATAAATCAGTAAGTTCTACCCTTGTTTGTATAAACTCGTGCTCATAATAAACATTTATGGGCTACAGCTCCCATGACCATATTGCTGCATATTCGACAATTCGAATAATCACTGTTCATTTGTTGCTATGCAGGTAGCAATAATGACTGATGTACTAGCCAACGTCTTAGCATCATTGTTTTCCAAAGGTTTCAGAATCCCTTCGAAAGAGAAAGAAGAAGATGCTAATAATGATGTATCACAGGATGCCAGCGGAACTGGGATGGGTGAGGGTTCTGGACAAGTTGATGTTAGTGAACAGATAACCGATGAAGATCAGCTCCTTGGATGTTCTCAGAAGGTGTGTTGCTTGTCAAAATAATGTTTGTTTAACCTTTCCGTTTTGTCTCTGTTTATAGTGGCCTGAATTCCACGTATTTACTTTCTTCAGCAAGAAGAAGAAAAGGGCAACCCAAATGAAGTTCCAGATAAGGATGACAAAGGAATTGAGATGGTCGATGACTTTATGGGTGACACGTTTAGTGTTAGTGAAGACGACTCCGGGGAGGAGAGTGGTGAAGGTGATGATGACGAGCAACTAGAGAGTGCAATGGGGGAAGCTGGAGCTAGCAGTGATGTTGTTGATGAGAAACTCTGGGATAAGGAAGATGACGAAAATCCCGACAGTAAAAAAGAGAAATATGAATCTGGATCATCAGTTAGGGACAGGGATACAAGCAACAGGGAGATGAGAGCCAAGGATGATTCTGTCGGTGTTGATGACGATGAAGCTGCAGAGCTTAATGCTGAAGAGATCGGCCAGGGAAAGGTTGAGGCTGGAGATCAGGCAGATCTTGGTGATACAGAAGATGAGGCAGAGGACACAAACATGGACAAGGAGGAAGCATTCGCTGAGCCATCAGATATAAAGCTTGATGAGGCAAATAAAAAATCCGATGAGATGGATGTGGACGATAACATAGATGAAGGAGAGGACTTGGAAATGAAGGAAGAAAATGGTCAAGAAGGGGAGAACGAAAATCCCGAGGAAGAAAGTTCCTATCCTGTCTCTGAAACCATGGAAGATGATGTTATGGAACAGGTTGACGATGATTCGGGAGGGAAGGATCAAGATGGAACGTGTGGAGAAAACCCGGAGACCAAGCCAGAGACATCAACGAAAGATGAGCTTGGTCCTGTGATGACCAACTTTGGCAATAATAGTGTCTCTGATCTACAGTCAGCTACACAACCAAATGGCAACTTCCAGGAATTAAGATCCACAGGGGGGGTGCCAGAAGCAGACGTATCTTATTCCGTTGAGACATCCACTGGTGTTGCTCCTCTGGGAAACTTGCCTCAGACTGTTACTTCCGGGGTTGAGGTCACTGTAGCTGACCCGTCAAATCGTGCAAGATATGCTGATAAACCAGAGGAAACTGATTTATCTGCGAATGAATCTTTATCTTCCCATAAAGCTCGGCCGAACCCTTTCAGGAATGTTGGAGATGCCCTTCAAGAGTGGAAAGAACGAGTCAGGGTGTCGGAGGATCTTCAGGCAGAAAACCAAGAGGCGCTAGGTGAGATTGATGACAAGAATGCAAATGAATATGGATATGTTCCCGAGTTCGAAAAGGGAACTGCTCAGGCGTTGGGGCCTGCTACTTCTGAGCAAGTCGATGCAAATATCCCATGCCGTGACCCAGAAGAAGACCAGATGGCTCCCGAAGAAAGTGATGATGCGAACGTTGAAATTGATAACTCGGAAATTGAAGAAAAAAGTTCTAAACAAAATGGTCCAATCTTTAGACATAAGTTGGATGACACACGTAGCTTAGATTCTGAGAAGGCCCCTCAACTGGAATTACCTCAGACCCTTGATTTTGACGAGGGTTATCCAAGCAGTATGGACGAGAGTTTGATTACACTCAAGAAATCGTTGAATGAGGATCTGCAACGGCTTCGTGAGCTTTCAGTTGATGACAATGATTTGGGGAAGGCCCAGGATATCGAACTAATATCAAATGATGTCAATGGTGATGATGCATCTGTTTGGAGAAGATATCAACTGCGGACAACAAGATTGTCGCAGGAATTGGCTGAACAATTACGTCTTGTGATGGAACCCACTCTTGCTAGTAAGCTTCAAGGGGATTACAAAACCGGAAAGAGGATCAACATGAAGAAGGTACGCTCTCTTTTGGCTTACGATTATCTAGCATTTTTGGTTCTTGTATAATTCTTACTTTTGGAAAATGGTCAGGTGATCCCATACATAGCAAGCCACTATCGTAAAGATAAAATATGGCTGAGGCGAACTCGGCCGAACAAACGTGATTATCAAGTTGTTATTGCCGTTGATGATTCCCGTAGCATGTCGGAGAGCCATTGTGGTGATGTAGCAGTTGAGGCATTGGTTACAGTATGTAATGCCATGTCTCAGCTGGAGATGGGAAACTTGGCAGTTACGAGCTTCGGAAAGAAGGGAAATATCAGGCTCCTGCATGATTTTGATCATCCCTTCACTGCGGAAGCTGGGATCAAGGTCAGTTGCATCTCTTTATTGCAAAACTACATTTGAGGCTCAACTAACCGAATATGGTTTTGAGTTGGGAGTACTTCAATTTGTTAGTTCTCCGATATAAGATTATCCAAGCGCGTCTTACCCTACATTTTGTTGGAGCAGATCGTCTCTAGTCTGACATTCAAGCAAGAAAACACTATTGTGGATGAACCAGTTGTGGATCTGTTGAAGTACTTGAATGATATGCTGGACACTACAGTTGCAAAAGCTCGACTTCCTTCCGGGCAGAATCCACTGCAACAGCTTGTTTTGATTATAGCAGATGGTCGATTCCACGAAAAGGTATATTCTTATCTTACCTAATGGAATGAAACATCAGAATTTGAGATTCCCTGCTCTTGTTTTGTTGCTAATGCTGTTCACTTAATGCATACAGGAGAAGTTGAAACGCTGCGTAAGGGATTTCTTGAGTCAGAAACGAATGGTTGCTTTTCTTCTACTTGATAGCCCGGAAGAGTCGATCATGGACCAAATGGTATTTCCATCTCTCTTATTTCCTAATCATCGGTATCCCGAAGCTCAAACTCATCTTCTTTTGCACCACATTTCGCCAGGAAGCGTCATTTGTGGGCGACGGAGTGGTCAAGCTCTCGAGGTACCTGGATTCGTTCCCGTTTCCGTATTACATCGTATTGAAGAATATCGACGCTCTTCCAAGGACCCTAGGCGATCTACTAAGACAGGTAAGTTGGTTTCCAAAGGGCCATCCCCTTCGGACTTGTCAAGAGCTCTACATGTTCTTCATTTTCGGGTTTTTCGTGTTTAACGTCTGCTGGTTTTCCTTGTTTCTGCAGTGGCTTGAGCTTATGCAATCCTCACAGGATTGAGGCCTCCTTGCATGAAGAGCTTGAGCTTGTTCTAGTTCTAGTTCTAGTTCAGGCAAAGTTCATGTGTATAAATTATATATGTACATTTCTTACGATGTCCATGTCTCTTGTACCTTCCACTAAAGTGAAAAGTGGGCAATTTTGTTATATTAGTGTACATTTTGATGGGTTTTGTTTTATTTATAAAAATACATTGTTTCAATTTCGGGGCCTTTGTGAAAGACTCCCGTGAGGTACGTGGGTATATAATAATCTTTTGTGTTTGTTAAGGTTCCCGACTGGAAAGAAAATTCTGGGGACACCTTTTACAGTCTGTTTGGAATCCCAAAAGTGGTGGGAATTGGTATCTAATTCCAGAGTTTTAAAAACTTGAGTGTATTGGGAACCACTTTTAGTTAGGAAAGGGATTCTTTTGCCACCTCAAACTCCTGATTTGGATTCTTTTTTAAAAGAGGTCGAAATTCTGGGGACCAAAGCGGAATTATGGATCAAATATCAATAATACTCCTGAACAAAAATAAGTATCACATAATTTTTTCCCCTTTCTCTCGACAGAAACCTCCTCAAGGCTTTCTCCCTTTTACCCTAATTTGATGATGGCGACATGGAACTCACCTTCGGCGACTCGTTGCTCTGACAATGACTAGCTGAACACTGCTTGTCTCCTTTTTGCTTTCCTTGGTCTATCAACTTATTGTTATTTGATCTTGAATATTGTAGGAGATAATATAGTTGAAGTGCATTCAATTGCAGTTTTAGTTGCATTGGTAGGTTACCATTTAGGGCTAGTTGGTATTCTTTTTCGAATTATAGCTAGCAAAGAAAGTGAAGATATTGTGGAAAGAGAGCTGATCCAACCAACAAAAAGAAGAAGGGAACTTGCAAGATGAGACGTAATGCACGAGTTGATGGATGAACAGATTTGTCGTAAAAATTTGCGCATGTCCCCGAGTGCATTTAAGACCCTTTGCGAGTTGCTGAGAGGAACTGGTCTCATAAGAGATAATCAGTATAGTTATGTTGAAGAGCAAGTTTCTAAATGTCTCCATGTTTTAGCGCATGGTACTAGAAGTTCATTATCTTCACTGCTGTATCGGCAATCTAGTGAGACAGTTAGCCGTCACTTTCATCAAGTCCTGAGAGCTATCATATCTCTTGAAGATCAATTTTTGATACAACCATATGGTAAAAGAGTGGTTTCACATAGGAAGACACAAAGAAAAAGATCGTTACGTCAAATGATTTGTGGGCTAATGTTATAAGGGTTAGTTTGCTTGCTAATAAACTACATTATTTGTTGGAACTGGAAAGGAATTGGCGAAGCTTTGTTGAATGGTAATTTGTTGTTGGAAAGTGCAAGTGAGGGTTGTTATAAACAGACAGTTTGATCCTATTTGTCTTTGTTTTGCTATATTGATAACTCTATTGTCCTTGTTTAAATTGCTCGTTGGGAAGAATGACAATACTAAATTCTATGATATTGACTTGTTAAATGTATGTACATTGATCATTATTATTATCATTATATTGCAGGCTCAAAAGAGTTTCAATCAAATTCGAGACAAGGAGTTGCATAATTTGGACCTTCTCCGTGAAAATCACAAGTTGTCAAAGGTAGTCCCCAAGAAGAGATTGTGGACGGGTTGAAGAAAATGAGTTTTACTGAAGATTATTTCGTTGATGCTATTGAGTACCTTATGGTTGATCGAAGACGTGCGGATGCATTTTTTGCCATACTACAAGAGATGCGTGCAAAGTGGTTATTGAGAAAGATGCATGGCTAGACATATCTTATTGGTCTAAAGAATCATTGTTTGATCTCAGTTGCTTCTTTGTTACTCTTTACTTGTCTGAATTGTTAAAAACTTTGTTTTGTATTACAGGCTTGATTAGTACAATGAATTGAGTAAACAGGGTCGAATTAGCATTTAATTTGTTCTTAGCATGTCTTTAGTTCACTTGTTATACATGCTATTGAATTAGATCAAGGACATATATGCTTGAGCACTAATATGTTACACGTCCGTTGAATTATAATTTGATCTGTTCACAGCTGATCTTTAGTTAGCAGTAGGCCCTTGATCACTTGGTTTACATGATCATCATTGGATTTTTTTTGCAGCAGATCTTTAGTTCGTAGCAGACAATTGATCACTAAAATGGGTTTTATTAAAAGAGTTGTAAGGGTATTATTGTAAAAGGTTGAAATGAATTCTTGTGGGCAAATTTTGGTTCCAAACAAGAAAATAGAAAAGTGATTCCATTCTATTTCAATTAAGAATTAAGAATAGAATCAATTTTCCATAGGATTTGATTCCCATAAGATCACTGAAAAGTGAACTTTTTCAGCGACATAGGATTTGATTCCAAAAAATATAATCATTAAGAATTAGGAATAGAATCACTTTCCCATAAGATTTGACTAGTTCACTTGTTATCACAAGTTGTCAAAATCATTATATTATTAGCTTCCGACGATAGTAAAGAATATTGCAAATGTACTTGAAGCTCTTTAGCAAGCTGCCAACTTTCAGGTTACAAAAAAATCAAAGAAAACATTTTTTTTACCTTTCTTTTTGTCTTGATAGGATATGATATCTTGTTAAATATTTGAATTTAATAATTTAAATTTGAGTCAGATATAATATTTTAAAGGTAGAGTGACAAAATTCCATGGACCCGAGAGTAATTTAACATATTTTAAACATAATTTTAAGGTCAAGATTATGTATGTATGTGGTAACAATTTCTTATTTAATTGGTAATTAAGATCCCTTATCCTTGACAACCTTGGGGTGCTACACGTGGTTAAAATATTCTAGCTACAAGCTCTAGTGCTCTATTAATTTTTATAAAAATTAATAATTTAGTTTTAAACTAGGTCAAACATTACTCTTGAAAAACTTTCCCTATGAATCATTGAAGCAATCATTTGTTCTAATTTTTTAATAAATATTTCACACCTAGAATAACACCTTGACAGCATTTGGACTTGGACCTTGGCTAGGCCATTTGTCATTTGATTCAATGAATGTTGCAATAATATGTTTTATATCTTGTAGTCGGGCATGAAATTCACGTTGCATTCCAAGAGATGCCTGTCTGAATTGTGACCTTCAAGTTACTTAAACCTAAGAAACCGAGATGCCACGGTAAACCCTATAAATGGGAAATTCCTCTCAACTACTTCTCACCCAAGTGGGAGACAGAGATCATATAACACCATTAAAATCTGAGCATGGGAGACAAAATGCCAAGTGATCATCATCAAGACATAAGATCATTGTTCGAAGCAGCTGCAAGGAACGACGTGGAAGCCTTGAATAGTTTGATCCGAGAGAACCCACGTCTCGTCTCCGACACCGCATCCCACACCGATCGGACAACACCCTTGCACGTATCAGCTTCGCGCGGCCACCGCGCCTTCTCCACGTCCCTGTTGAGCCACGACCCGCGGCTGGCCACCGCGCGGGACTGCCGCGGGCGGATCCCGCTCCACGTGGCGTCCGAGAAGGGCCACGTGGATGTGGTGAAGGCCTTGCTCGGTCTTGATCCTTGTGATCGTTGCCTGGCTCCGGACAATGGCGGTCGGATACCTCTCCATTGGGCTGTAATGAGAGGGAAAGACGCCGTCGTGACGGAGCTGGTCGGGGCGTGCCCGGAGTCCCTCGACGTGTCGTTGGAGGGAGACACGGTGCTGCACTTGGCTGCCAAGTATAGCCGCCTTCAGACATTGAAGGAGCTGGTTCGTTTGGTCGGGGAGAACGATTACTATAGTGGGATTTTGACTGAGGGCAATCGAGAGGGCAACACCGTTTTGCATCTAGCAGTCTTGCTTGACCAAATCGAGGTAGGCAAATATTAATCTACTTTTTCTTTCTATCTTTTCCTTCGTTCTATTAATTCGAATTTGAATTAATTGACTCGTTTGATATCTCAATAATAAGTGGTATAAACAAACAAAAAATATAATTTACGGTAATATTAATTGATGTGACCCAATTATAAAAGCACTTAAATCAAAATTTATTTTAGTTTAAGTAAGATGTTTCGAGTTCTAGCCATCAAAAAAGTACAAGAGTTAAATATTTATTGAGAGAGTTTGTCACTATTTTATTATAATATTGATTTTTTTTGGTTTCTACGACTCCGTATCCGGACCTTT
Source organism: Hypericum androsaemum (assembly GCA_963995505.1). Classification (NCBI taxonomy): domain Eukaryota; kingdom Viridiplantae; phylum Streptophyta; class Magnoliopsida; order Malpighiales; family Hypericaceae; genus Hypericum; species Hypericum androsaemum. The sequence goes on from OZ023193.1 coordinate 4,854,533, forward strand.
ACTAGGCCAACTTATCCATGTACAAATTGAGTAAAATTTTTGAATGGTGGAAAAGGTCGCTTATTAAATATTTAACACTAATTATGTCTTAATAGTTTTAAACTTGAGACAACATAATTAAACTATAATAAGTCTGTGCATCTAAGTTATTGTTGTGTCCCAATTATCAATTAACAATGGTTAATCGTATTATACATTCCGCTCCACCTGGCGTCCGATAAGGGCCACGTGGAGGTGGTGAAGGCCTTGCTCGGTCATGATCATTGTGATCGTTGCCTGGCTCCGGACAGTGGCGGTCGGATACCGCTCCATTGGGCTGTAATGAGAGGGAATGACGCCGTCGTGACGGAGCTGGCCGCGGCGTGTCCGGAGTCCCTCACCGTGCCATTGGAGGGAGACACGGTGCTGCACTTGGCTGTCAAGTATTACCACCTTCAGACATTGGAGAAGCTTGTTCATTTGGTCGGGAGTGAGATTTTGACTGAGGGCAATCGAGAGGGCAACACCGTTTTGCATCTAGCAGTCTTGCTTTACCAAGAAGAGGTACGCAATTATTAACATACTTTTCTCCTCCTATCTTTTTTTAAAATTATAATGGTTCGAATTTGAATTAGTTAGACTCATTTAATGTCTAAATATTAAGTGGTATAAACCAAAAATATATAATTTACGGTAATATTAATTGTTGTGACCCAATTATAAAAGCACTTAAATCAAAAATTATTTTAGTTTAAATAAGATATTTCAAGTTCCGGAAGGTACAATAGTTAAATATTTATTGAGAAAGTATGTCAATATTTTATTATAAATTTTTTTTTTGTTGCTACGACTCGGTATCCAGACTTTTGCTAGACAAACTTATCCAAGTACGAATCAAGTAAAACTTTTGAATGGTGGCAAAGCTCTCTCATTTAGGGATGGCAATTGGTAGTGTAGAGTAGGATATTGGTAGGACCATACCTATACCCTAGTTTTTTTAGTTGGACCCATGCCCTACTCTCGACCCTATAAATTTTTTAGGAAAAAGTCTACTTAAGTACCCTGTGGTATTCCCGATTCTCACTTAGGTACCCTGTGGTTTAAAAATGATAGAACCGGTCTAACTTTTTCTAATTTTTCTCACTTAAGCCTACCCAGTCCAGTTTACCCTTTTTTTGTCAAAACGACGTCGACTCGAACCTACGAATGACACGTGTTTGTGACCCGGATTAGTCGTCAATGACGTGGTAATGGTTAAATTACATATTAGTACCAAATTACAAAAAATGAGAAAATAACTCCTTCCCGAAATAATTGAGTTCCTGGGACTCGAACCCTGTGGTTTAAAAACGATAGAACCGGTCCAATTTTTTCTAATTTTTCTCACTTAAGTCTACCCATTCCGGTTCACCCATTTTTTGTCAAAACGACGTCGTCTGGGCGCCTACGAATGACACGTGTTTGTGACCCGGATTAGTCGTCAATGACGTGGTAATGGTTAAATTACATATTAGTACCAAATTACAAAAAATGAGAAAATAACTCCTTCCCGAAATAATTGAGTTCCTGGGACTCGAACCCTGTGGTTTAGAAATGATAGAACCGGTCCAATTTTTTCTAATTTTTCTCACTTAAGTCTACCCAGTCCGGTTCACCCATTTTTTGTCAAAACGACGTCGTCTGGGCGCCTACGAATGACACGTGTTTGTGACCCGGATTAGTCGTCAATGACGTGGTAATGGTTAAATTACATATTAGTACCAAATTACAAAAAATGAGAAAATAACTCCTTCCCGAAATAATTGAGTTCCTGGGACTCGAACCTAGGTCTTCCAAAGTGCTAAAATGACATATTGACCATTCAACGGATGAGTTGATTCAATGTTGCATAAAATTTATATCATCGTTTTATTAAAGTGCTTGGATATTTATTTTCTTCCCTGCCGTCAAGTACATCCAATAAGGCACTAACAAGAAAAGATGAAAACAGAGAGGTCAACCCAAGTTCAAAGCTTTAATTTTTAAGGAAAAACTTTAATTTTTTCAGAAAAACTTTAACCTTTAATCACTTGTTACCCTAAAACCCCAAATTTTTCTACCAATCGCTCCGATGAGCGGGCACTGCAGCATGTTATCGCCACTCCTCCAGATGCCCACGGTGTCGTCGGGTTCCCTGGTCGTGCCGGTCAGAGAGGAGGCTGCCAGGAAGGGCATCCGTTGCTGGGGGTTGAGGCTCGAAATATCCATCCCTTGCGTTGTCGAGGCTACCGGGAGGGGCATTTTTATCCTTTTGACGGTGGGAGTGGAGGGAGGGAGGGAGGGAGAAGGTTAGGGCTGATTGGGTGTGGGATCCGTAGGGGGGGGGGGGGGGTAGAGAAGACGAAGATGAGGGAGGGTTTTTATTTTAGCCAAGAGGAGGAAGATGGAGCATTTAAGTTTTAGTTTATTAGGATTTAAATTGAAAAATTATAAACAAAGTAGGTACTAATATGGTAATTTAACCATTGCCACATCATCAACGACTAATCCGCGTCACAAACACGTGGCATTCCACGTAGGCACTCAGACGACATCGTTTTGACAAAAAAGGGTGAACCGGGCAGGGTAGACTTAAGTGAGAAAAATTGAAAAAAGTTGGACCGGTTCTATCGTTTTTAAACCACAGGGTACCCAAGTGAGAATCGGGAATACCACAGGGTACTTAAGTGAACTTTTCCTAATTTTTTATTGTTAGATTCATACCCTACCCTCCTAGAGACTCAGGGTCTGTAGGATCTGTAGGGTCTGCAGGGTCCGACCCTTTAACGTTTTGTATTTTGATAATTTTTAATCAAAAGTTAATTTTTATATAAAATTTAAATAAATTCAAGACATCTAATACGTTACATATTAACATTCAATAGAAAATTAATGAAACATCAAATTTTACAATTTAATTTTAATAATACAAGAATTTTCTTTTTGAGTTTGAAGTATATAAACAATTCAACAAAAGAAAAATATAAAATATCGGTTTCTAGTGATCCATCATTCACCACATCTTCTAACATGGTTGTGTAATAAAATAATAAATATTTTAAAGTTAACCATAAAGTAAGTATATATATATATATATATATATATAGGGTCTAATTAGGGTCTAACTATAATCTAATTAGGTTAGAGTTTACAGTAGGGTAAAAATGTAAGGGTATGGTCCGACTTGCAGGGTCTAACTATGGATTTAAACCCTACCATAGACCCTACTTCTAAATATGGACTTATACCCTACCCTAGACTCAGTCAAAGTCAACATACCCTAGACCCGTAGGGTAAGGGTAGGGTCCGGCCTTCAGAGTATGAGTATTTCTGCCATCCCTATTCTCATTAACTATTTAACATTAGCTATGTCTCAATGATTGGGACTCGAGACAATTTAATTAAACTATAATAAGTCTCTGCATCTAAGTTATTTTCGTGTCTCAATTAACAATGGTTAATTTTCAAAGAGCATTTTGCTCTAATAGTATAAATGAAGGATGGAAAGAGAATGACTGGGATTCAAATCCTGGTCACAACAAAAAATTAACTTATAAAAAACAATGGTTAATTACATATTTATTTATCAGTAAATTATGCCATCAAAGTACTCAATTTGATTGACAATATGCAGATGGTTCAATATCTACTTAGATTGGGCCCAATCAGAAGGAGGGCGACGAGTATCCTAGAAAAGGAGGGGTTCAACGCAATGGAGGCCTGGGAGAACAAGTCGAACGCAAAATCCTGGAGACACAGGCGATACAGAAAATATCTGATTCATGTAGGTTTATCCCGCTGGAATAATCCGCGCGACTCGTGGCCAGACAAGATAGTGAAATGGTCTCTCGCTTTTTTCGAGGCCGATTGGATGACCTAGGCTCGGGCCCAGCTGATCGTAGTGTCCACCATTATAACAACCATCAGTTTCCAGATCGCCGTCAACCCGCCAGGTAATAAATATATGCGTTGAAGTTAATACATTATTAATTTTTCTTCAATAAAATTTATTGCTAATTTTGGGTGTGCCGGACGAGAGTGGATTGAGCGGGAACTAAAAAAATCTTGTTCATAGGTGGGGACTAGATTTTGGGTTATCATATTCATTTGTAAAAAAAATCTTCAAATCTGATAGTCAATAAGCAATCAGGGGCATTTTTGACTTTTTCACACAAAAAAGATACCCAATTAATACTTCCTGGAAAAAAGATATCAATTAATACTAATTAAATACAACCCACCATCTCCCACGTCTCTTCCTCTTCTTCTTCTTCTCTCTCTCCCTCTCTGTTTTCCAAATACCAATTCATATCATCAAAAATCTATTTTTCTTCCTTACCCACTTAATTATAAACCCAGATCATCCAAAACATATTTTTCCGTTGGAGTCGCGGCTTGTACAAGGAGGATCCACATCGGCTTCTTGAGGTTTGTTGGCGATGACGACGGCTGGAGGTTTGTTGGCCATGGCGACGGTGGGGGTTTTGTTGTCGATGGCGATGACGACGACGACGACGACGACGGTAAGCTCTATGCCTCCTCCAACTCGATTCCTCCTCGACTCGCACAAGCTTCGTGAAGAACCTCAGATTTGCTCCAAGGCTCCTCCAACTCAGATTTTCCTTCACCGCCTTCGTTTTCAAGTTGAGCAGTTCTTTGCGCCCTCCCGCTCTCGTCCAAGTCTCCACGCCTGCCGCCGGGCTTTGGCTCCTTTCGAATGTGGTGATATTGGTTTCTGAACATCGTGATATTGGTTTCTGAACATAGTGATATCGATTTTCCGAAGGTAGTGATATTGGTTTTTGAAAGTACTGATATTGGTTTTCCAACGCAGTGATATTGGTTTCCGAACTTAGTAATATTGGTTTTCGAATGTAGTGATATTGGTTTTCTATTGAATTTTTATTCTTTGGTTCTTTGAGTTTATTAAAAAAAATCTGGTAGTTGGTAGGGTTTTTGAAGTTCATAATAATTTAAAGAGAGAAAGAGTCCCTTCCTCTTTTCACGTGAGATTGGTTTAAATTTTTTTTACCTTTTTAATCTTTCCATAAAAATGTGTGCCATCTAATTTTCCATCTCCCCTTTTATTTCTATTAATTTTCTAATTTTACCCTTAATTATTTTATTAATACTTAAATTACCACAATCTCCTCTTTAGTCCCCAAATTTGTTGACTACCCTTGTCCACATGGAATCTCCCCCGTGGTAGACATAGTTTTCAAAAATGACCCGGAGGTCGACCTAGATTTTGGTCTGACCTCTGAGTCAACCGGTCCGACTGGTTGGATTGAATTTTTTAATATATAATTTTAGATTTTAAAATAATATATAGGCTAAAGGGATAAGTTCATTTTAGTATCCTATAGTTTCACCCTTTTCGCGTAGAGTACCATGTGGTTCTAAATTGGTATTTTAGTACATTGTGGTTGACTACCAATTATCCGGGCAGGTCTAGGGCAGCTACCCGTCCAAACCCGCCTGAAACGACACTGTTTAGAACCAACGTGGAAGACATGTGTTAACAAGGTGGCTTAAGTAGAGCTGATGTGTACTATGATAAATTACCTGATTAGTCCCAAATTATTTTAAATTTTCAAAAAATGTCCCAGTTAAAAATTAATTAACTTACTCTCTCTCCCCCTCTCATACTCTTTCTCTCCCCCTTCTTCATTTTCAACGTCCTATTTCTCCTCACTTTCTTTAAAGCTCCATCTCTCAAGAGAGAGAGAGTCATATTCTTCTTGGAAGCGACTGCGACAGCTCACCTCTTTTCGGCGACGGAGAAGGCAGAGGCGGGGTGATGTGGCTGAGCGGCGGTCAGATTTGAAGTCGTGTGAACAGTACTCAAGGTCGCAAAAAGGGGGAAAATCCTCGAAGTCCTGATTGAAATAGACCCAGTACAAATTGCCGACGAAGGAACGACCATCGAGTTCCCACCTGCAACTGACGTAGCGGCGGTAGCGTGGGGTGGTAGAGCCGCAGTGACTGGAGCTGGAAGATGAACAAGCGCCCTCCGCTCCTCTCACCGAGCTCACCGCCTTTGATACCGCCGACGATGTCTACGACCTCGCCTGGTCAGAGTCCCACGACTCCCTCCATGAAGCTCTTCGACACCTCCCTCCCCCTGCAGAAACCTGTCCGCTCCCTAATTTGATTGGAACAAGTACGATGGTTACCGTCCAGGGCACGCCGTTCCTTGTCTGCCTCGTTCAACATCGTACGAGGGCTTGTAACTGAGTGAGCAATTTCTTGGTTCGGCGTCCAGGCTTCGCACAATTTCACCTATCATCGAGGGAGGGGTCGTCGGTGACGACCACAGGGTCACAAATTGACGTTACCTAACTCGGCGGTGACTGTCGTTGGCGTGATTTAGAGAAATTGAGGTTCCTCCTCCTATAATTGTAGTACGAGTCTATGACCTTTGAGCAGATGGAATTTACAAGGGAATGCATATGCCTTGGATTGGGATTTGAGAGAGAGGAGGAGGAGGAAGACGAAGAGGGAACAATAAGTGAGATGAGTTTTGGGGTTTAAAAAAAATTAGGGATTGAATAAGTAATTTATTACGGTACGCGTCAGCTTTAACTTAAGAAAGTCTTTCGCCATGTGTCTTTCATGTCGTCTCAAAACGACGTCGTTTCGGGCAATTTTGGATGGGTAACTACCCTGGACCTGCCCGGATAATTGGTGGTCAACTACAGGATACTAAAATACCAATTTAGAACCACATGGTACTCCACGCAAAAAGGGTAAAACTACAGGGTACTAAAATAAACTTATTCTTAGACTAAATTACATGTGTAAAAACCTATATTCTCCATATATTGGTCAATTTATTTCATCTCTAGTATAATTTTCTATGTTAATTTTGTGTTGAGTTCGGAAAAATCAAGTTCGGATCTATTTTTTTAATTTTTTAGGTTTACCTCTGGTCTGACTGCCCAGTTTGAGTCAGAAAAATTAACCAACCCACCCGGTCCGATCAGATTTCGTCCGATTGGTAAGGTTGGCATCCTAACCACCTTTTTTGACTCGTTGTTTGAGTCCAATTTGTGGTCTGATTGGTTAGACCGACAATCAGACTACATTTTTAAAAACTATATTGGTAGACTTGTTTATAAATATTAAAAGTCTATATATTCATTTTTGTAATATTTTGGGTAGATATATAGATTTCTCGGAGTGTTGGATAATCCCATGATCGTGTCACATCGCAACTTGGGACAAATGTCAAGTCATTACTTTACAAACTCGGATGGTAGTTGGACCGGTGGTTAACACTGTTAATTACCAATTCAGGTCGCACTAACCGGCTGGTCAAGACAAAAAAATTCCAAAAAAACTATTTTTTGACAAATGTATTTTTTATTTTTTATTCTATGAAAAGTGATTAATAATATATTATAAATTAGCCAATATTAATATTTTAATATAAATATAATTAATAATATTTTTTATTTAATAGAACCTCTAGTCCTATTGGCGTCGGACCAGAGAAATCGATCCACCGAATACCACAAGGACTGCCAGCTGCCAGGGAACGCCGTCTTCTTCTTAGTCCTCTACATTGTTGGAGCTCTGTTTTGTCGCAAACAAAATGAACCAGCCCCAACACCGACCGCCCTTGATCTCCATTTTTCTTAAAATCGAGTCGAGTATTCTGGAATGTTATTTAAGAATAATTCTCTTAGAAGAGAATCGAATTTAGTTGTTGTCAAGATAGCTAATTGCACGCATGTTTCTCGTTGCGAGTTATTGTTGTCGTTTATTGCATTATCCTTTTCCAAATATCTGAGAACAAGAATGTGTTGAATGATACTATTATTCACAATGTCCAATTTTATTTTAAGTAGGACTTTTTGAAATATATTTTTTATATTCATAAAAAATACTATCGTTACCGGTTCCATTTTTGAGATACATTATGGATCTTATTAATTTAGTAGAGGTGTACACTAGAATGTAAAATGTCAAAGAAGATCCATTTTACTAAATTATTAAGTGGATCCCATAAGATAAGAGCCACTTTATATCTGGAAAATATTTAATTCTAATCTATACGAAATTAATTAAGTGGAAAATAGCCCCTTGCGATTCAAAACTTTTCTCCCGGTCACGTTCTTCGGGGCTCCCTTCTTCTTCTTCTTCCTCCTCCTCCTCAATTTAGAATCCCTTCCCAGAAACCCCTTTTCTCCCCTAATTTCACCCATCATTGCCGGTCTCTTCTTCCCTATTCGACTCCCTCGCCGTCACCACCCCCTCCTTCCATTGGCGGGAAGGTTGGGTGGTGACGGGGGATCTCTCTTCCCTCTTCAGAAATGGTGACCCCCACCGTCCACGACGATTTTCCCTCCGATTGGAGTTCTTTCGACCTCATTGCTCGGTGGTCGATGCTTTTATTGCCTCCAAGCTGGAAGTCTAGGTTTGTTTTCAGTCTAGGTTTGTTTTCATTAGGGTTCCGCCGAGTGTGGACGTCGCCCCTCTTCTCCTCAAGCTCAACGGATCCAGGGTGGACAGATATCGCCTCTTTGTTTCTCGGGCAAAATTCGCACGTGGGGGCTCTACTCGCGCCCCTGCTCTTGCTCAGGTCCATTTTCCCCAGGTCTCTTCACCTGCGCGCGCTGCTCCCCGAGACCGAAAATCCCCAAGCTCCCTTCTCAGAGGCTCCCTCGGCTCATGCTGTGGAGGTCAGGTTAGTCGGGTTTTCTGAGTATGATGTGCTTGTGGATGAATGGCTCTACCGTGGCTCATGCTGTGGAGGTCAGGTTAGTCGGGTTTTCTGAGTATGATGTGCTTGTGGATGAATGGCTCTACCGCTGCACGGTAGTGTCTCTTTGCGACGTTGGTCATTCGTGCCCGGACGCGGACACGAGAATTTGGGTAAACTCTTTGTTGCCTTCCTTCAAGGCCTTGTGGCTGAATTTTGTGAAAGTTGTAGCTGGGTGCCCCCGCCCCCTTTCGGGCTTCGGGTGCTTCTGGTTTGCCATTTTCTCCCGTTGCTTCTGTTGGACAGCCCCTTGCTGGTGTTGGTTTGGGTGTTCGATTATCAACCTCCTGTTGCTCGTTCTGATGTTGTTATGCAGGACCCTTTTGTCCCTTCAGCTGTGATTCCTAGTTTTCTGGAGGAGGTCGGCCGTTTGGTTGTTCCTGGGCAGCCTCTAGATGCTCCCCATGTTGCACAACCTCTGGTTGCTAATCCTGCTGCCCAGAAGGGGGCTGATTCTGGTTTGGGAGAGGTAGGCTCCGTAGTGTTGGTTGGAGAATCAAGTGCTTAAGCTGCTGTTTGTGCTGTTTCCATGCCTGATGTTGGTCAAAACGTTGTTCCTGCTCCTGAGACCTATGAATCGAGCCTGATTACTGCTGCAATTGAAGGGGACGGGCTACATTCTTCTGTAGCTTCTGAATTGAGGTTTGTGTCCTGTTGGTAGAGCTTTGCAGGAAGTGGCCACTGAGGTGGTTGATGCTCCTCCACAGCTTCTTGGTACAGTTGATTTGGCTGAAGTGCAGTGTTGCTCTGGTTTGCATTCTTCTGGTGTTGCTACAGTTATGGAGAGCAAGCGGCTTTTTGAGGTTGTAGGGTTGGAGGATAATTTGCAGGAAGTTGAAGGGTTGGAAGCTCGCCAGGAAGTTGTTCCTCATGTCACCCTTGATAGTGATTTAGTCACTGATCATACTTTGATGAATTATGAAATGGTTGATCAGGATTTGTTGAAGGTGCTCTCACAAGGATTGGTGGAGGAATTTCTCCAAAACATGGTGCAGGAGGTGGCACAGCATTCTCCTTTGGTTTGCAGCTCCTATTGTCAACCTAAAGAAGTGGCGCTTGTTGCTCCAAAGCCTGATGTTCGTAAAGAGAGAGGGATTCAAATCTCGATTAGATCCAGCTCTCGTACATGCATCATTGCTTCGGCTCCGGAGGTTCCCCTGGTGACTCCGATGCGGTCAAGTACCCGACTAAGAAAGCTCACCAGTAAAGCAGCATCCCTACAGAAGATTCTGGTACTTAAGGTAAAGATTAAACCTCCTTTTAGTTGACCAAGCTGCTCTGCCTTCCATTGTCGATCTTGTGGCTCTAGCGGTTAGTGATGATGCGCGAGCTGAGGAGGAAGCGCTGAGGCTTTGAACACCGATTTGCAAGTGGGTCTTTATTTGGTGGAAGACTATTCAACGACTTTTCTACGATTCAAGGAATCAGCGTGCAGAATTGAACGAGTCAAGCGCTTTGACCCTCCTTGATTTTTGGCGGTAGTTCATCTTGCTTCTAGGAGTTTTGGGGATATTTTGGGGGTTATTTTGGTGTGTACTAGACTACGATTATTATCGCCTGGCCCTGATAGTCACTTTTCTAGTACTCAGGGAGTTGTATTTCGGTACAATATGGTGTAATACTCTGGTGTTTTTCTGTGAAGGAATATAACTTATACCTTTCAAAAAAAACAAACTATACCAAAATTAAGTTAATGGGCCGTCTCCCGAGGAGTACACAGCTTGCTCAGATATCATCGAACCACCCAATAGCATCCACGAATCATTATCAGATCAATCCAATCCCTCTCTCTCTCTCTCTCGCTCATTCCAACAAGCGGGCCGGTGGATGTAAAGAATGTCTCGTACGGATAATCATAACAAGAGTACAAATATAATTTCGTTCATCGATCGTTCACCTACCATTTTCTAACATTTCGAGGCGTGATTGTCAACTTAAGCTTGCGGGGGTAAAGGAGATATCTATTCAGTCACGATTTTATCACCGGCTGTCTTTCGAGAATCACTCCATATCAAACCAGATCTGCCCGAGTTATTTGCTGTCTTATCTTGGACGATTACACACGAATCTCTTGCCTAAAATCACGGCAACTGTTATTATTCCGATTCATGTAAACCAGTATAAATCCACTATCATGTACAGACACTAAGTGTGTGAAATACAAACATCTATTCGAGGTACTTGTTCAGAGTCCACGCTACTACGAGTGGTGGAAAGTGCTCACTTAAATTCCTGTCCGAATGTCAAGAAGGCGGCAGGTGATGTGATGTCCTCCAGCTGATCGAGAAATTCATTCCGTTAGCTATTCACAAGAGGAAACTCTTTCAGGGATCATTAGACAACCATCTTCATGCAAATATTGGAGCAACTTGGCCTCGCTCAGAAAAGGTGGTGAACAGAAGCCATCTTGGTATCACTCCAATCCCCTACGACCCATTTGTTATATCTCAGAATATCGTGCTTGAAGTAAACACAAACTTTGAAGTTATTGCGGACTTAGAAGCCCATGTGCTTGAATTCCATAACCAAAATATGAATAAAGGTCCAGTTGTTGAATCTCTGCTGCCAGACTTGGGTGATATTTTCAAACAGGTAAATTTTTGCATATATCCCAAAATAATGGACCAAAATAATTTGATTTTTTAGATTGATGTAAATAATTAATGCACCAAAATAATTAACTTTCCCATAAAATTATCCAGTCTGGACGATGAGTTATCCCGACTGGCTACAATATATAATAGTTTTTTTAGGTATTTTTTAAATACGAACCTTCATTAATAAGAAAAGAAAGAAAACAGAATAAAGATGAGAAAGGGTAGAAAAAAGAAGAAAAAAAATTTAAAAGCTGAGCCAAGGCCTAAACAGGTAGCCAGAGTGGCAAACCCGCTGCCATATCTAGTGTCTCACCCAAGCAAACCCACAAGTCGGATAGTCAAGGATGATACCAATCAGCCAGGATGCATCAGAAGTCCATATCATACTATGACCAGCGTAGATCCTCACCGGTGTAGGCACCCCCAGTTCTCTTCTAGTTCTCTTCCTCGCTTGAAAGCGAGTGTTCTTGGCAGGCGAAAGGTCGAAATACTCGACCTCGTCTGACCAATTGTTCTTCATCTGCTTCGTTATCGAACCCATGAACTTCAATGAAGCAGGTAGATCATCCGAGTCCAAGAAAGCAACAATATTGTTACCTTCTTGACCCGGGATATGAGTGGGTTCCGTAGAGGGCAAGGCTGAAGCACGACCCAAGATAGACGGAGTAGAGCCCTGTAATATCGGGGTTCCCTTGCCAAGAAAATCCGGCCTCAAACCCTTATGTTTAGAACCCTTTGATGAGCTCGTTTTACCCTTGCCAGCTTTTCCCGAAGGCAAGCCTTCAGCTTGTGCAACCTTCGAGTTTGCCGTCATCGTCGAAGAAGTCGGCGTCACGGGTTTCGTAACCAACGGCCGGGTAGTCTGCTGCCCTGTAGAAGGTGAGTCGTCCAATACTTCCTCAATTTGAATCGCACTCACCACAGGCGTGCTCTCGCCATCCGACTCCTGACCAGCCTTGTTCGATACTACAATCTGTTCATCAATATGGTTGTGATATCCTCACCCTTCTACGAAATTGGTTACAACAAAATAAGGTTAGTTTTGGAAGGGTTTAGGCTTAGTCTGTCGTCGTTTAGTAAAATAGTCGTAGCTTGCTCATCGGGACTTCAATTTAGGTGATTCTAATTTGTCTGGATTCATAACACCTAGATCCGTAATTTTGTTATTTGAGTTTTGTGATTTATGAAATAATCTGGCCGAAACAAATCAAGAATTTACGGTGCTCTGATATAGGTCTGATTTTGTCAGTATTGGAAATATTTGTTATGTGATTTTATTTAAGTTAACCTAAATTTTGTACCCGACTATATTAGTAAAAGTTAGTTAGATTTAATCAAATATTCTAAGTTAAATAATAATATACTATGTCTGAAAAGAGAAACCTAATTTTGCTCATCTAGAAATTTTAGGAATGTGGTTAGATATAATTTGGTATAAATTATTCGAGGTATTAAATAAAATTATAATCGCTTGAATGAAATTTGTCTAAACTTAACAAATTAGGACTTGAATACAAATTAATTATTAAGAGATGATAAGATTTAAAAAATAGGAAGGGAGGTGAAAACGTGGCACCATATTAAATTCCTAATGAAATACATTCCTATTTATAATTAAAGAAAGGTGGTAAAAGGTGGTTTAGATAAATGTTACCCAATAAAAAAAGAAGATAACCATGAAAGGAAAAGAAGAGAAACGTGGCTGAATTTAGGAATTGACAACAAGTAAACATAGATAAAGGTAACTTTGAGGCGGTGGAAACAAGTTGTGAGCAATATAAATTACTCAATTTCATCAATCCTTCTAAACAGACGTAAAAAAAAAAAAAGAAACCAAAAGAAGTAGTTGTCGCACAAGAGACCAGAAAGAGGTAAGCTTAATTTTATTGTCTAAAGCATAATCCTCAACAAAATATAAAGTGGGGGAGATGAGATATGCATAATCGGTTTGAAGAAGCAAGTAGTGCTCTTCATGTTCACAATCCAAATTAAATAAAGAAATATGGGGATGATAAAATTTTGCGCAGTGTTAATTTTTGAGTCATTAACAATAACAAGTAGGATAAATCAAATAAGGAAGCAATGATATTAAGTCTCAAGGTTACAGAGAAAGGAAATATTTAAACAAATTGAGAATTAAAATCAGATTTGATTGGAAATTGAATAAGTTTAATGGAGATATTGATGAAGATAGAAATACATGATGGATAGATAAATTGTAGCCAATAATCAGATAAAGTTAATCTATTTTGGATGGCAATTAGGTAAGTGTGGGTTATTTTGTATTAGAAATTTAAGGTGATGTATTTTGTATAATTGATAAGGATTAGATTAAGTATTTCTGGTGATAGAAATTTGCAAATTAAGAAATGAAGTTTTATATTTTCTAAGACCTTTTTACATGCTAAAGAGGGTGGTAATGATAGTGGTTAATTATTCTTTTGACTAGTTAACCGACGTTTTGAATCCAAGTGCCACGAATTGTAAAACGAAGCAAGGAGCTTCTCTTTGAGTAGTTTGAGCAACCATTATCTTGTAAGTGGATATTCTTTGTAACATGTGTTTAGCTAACTAGACGTGGGTGATGTGCTTTATTTGGCGTACTTTTGAATGATATGAAATATGGTATTGGGTTTGGTTTTGGTCTATTTGATATTTGAGGTTGCTTTTGGATTGTCTGTGTTTGTATGTAAATTTTGAAAAGTTTCGTATGTGATTTGTGTGATGGCGGATGATGAGGTCTACCCGTGACCAACCGGGGATGTTGGCATATGTGCACATATTCTGAGGATACATTGGATATGTATACGATATGATATTTGGCCGGCGGGGTTGGTTTCTGATGGCGCCTTTAAGATATGGTATCCTCGTGTCGGAGTGGGAGTGACACTATCTAGACCTATCTGAAGTTCATCCGAATTGTGTTATATGTTCTGTAAAAGTCTATCTGAAATTCTGATTACGTGTGATACGTGAATTCTTTGATGACCTTATCTGTGAAGTAGTCTTTTGTTGTCTTAGTTGTGTGTTAGTATTTGGTTGGGTTTGATGGGAACGACTGGTTGGTTAAATATATGTTACTTATAATATTTGCTTACTAAGTGTTTCAAAGCACTTATCCCTTACTTCAATCCACAGGTGAAGAGATTTGAGCCGTGGTTTGCATCTGGAGAAGCTTTTTCATCCGAGTTCAGCCCGTTGTCTTTCTTTCTCGGGCTACGTTCAAAGGTCTCCGGATGGTCTTTGTCTTTGTAATCTAGGTCGCTCCATTGTACATATTTGTTGGTCTTTGATTAATGTTAACAGAAAATGTATATGTAAATTTATGTTCATGTTTGAAAAGGATGAGTTTGATGATATGACGTTGGAGATGTGTACTCCAATGCCTATCAGGTTTTGGACACGGTAATTATGTTTGTTTGAAGAAACAATGTTGTGGAAAAAAAAATATTTTGATAATCCTGGTAATGAGAAGGATGTATTATGATTTGAGGCTTGCTAGGTTATGGTTTATTATATTAAGTTTGACATGATCTAGCGCCGGTTACGATCACGAATTTGGGTCGTGACAATGGTCAACCTTGCTTGATTCCATAATTTGTTCTGGCTGAGTAGGAGCACACAAAGCCAACTCCTGACTAGATTCCATCTCAGCCTCTACATGTATAGAATTGGGCTCCCTCTCGGCACCAAATATCATAACCTGCGCATATTTATGTCTAGTTGGCAAGACACCCAAGCTTGAACTAATTTGCGCATGTTGCAGCTGTTCTTGACAAAACTCTGTGACCTGAAGTTGCACTAGTTGATTAGCATTTCCATAGTCAGATAAAAAAGGGCTCGGACTCCCTCCCGTTGGCAATAGTACATTCCAGAGCACTAGATTCCTGATTAAATTCCGCCTCAATCTCGGGAACTAAAACCAAAGCAGGATACACCTCCTGAGACGTAGAAACCAAACCCAACTCATGCACCTTAAGGCTAGAATCCAAAACAGGAGAGGGAATCTCATAACCTTCTGTAGTCAAAACAAAAGCATCATTCTGTAGCACCATATTTTTCCAATATGGTTACAAAAGCCAGCGAAGAACTAGCCTCGAAGTCAACCAGGGAACAAGAATCAGTCCCATGCACCGCGCCCTCCTCGACTTGCAAATTCTCGACTTCTCCAACACCACCCTCGTTCTCCCCAAGCGCAGCAAAGATGTTGGAACTTGGTGAAGCACCACATGTACCCGATCCGCCAGCAGCCCCAAAATCCTTCCGCTGCCACACCTGTTTGTCACGAACAGTATGAACCGGAGCACGGGCTACCTGCTTGCCCCGAGCAACCTCTTCTCTCCTAGCTACATCCTCAACGCGAGGATGCAACTTACGACAAACGGAAGCATCGTGACCTATGATTAGGCAATGCGAGCAAAAGCTAGGAAGATCCTCAAAAACCACACAACTTCCTCCCGTTTGCTTTAACATGATCTTATTCCGAGGAGGTTTGGTCATATCAACTTCAACAAGAACACAAACAAGAGCCCCATTGAACCTGTTTAGGCCTGCAGAATCCACCCGAATAGGATCACCAATCGCAGCCGCAAGACCAAGGACGATATCACTCGCCGTGTGTTCCATGCTAAGACCCTCAAACCGTGCCCATACCCGTGCAAGCGTAGAAGAAGCTCTAGAGGGCTTGAAAAATGGGACCCATGGTTGCAAGTAGAGGGTTCCCTGCGGGATTTTCCACACCGTAGAACCCCACACAGCGTCCCTGTCAGCCTCAGAATCAAACTGGAAGCCAAAATATTCCATTCCCAGGGGCAACATCTTCAAGGAACAAGCGGTCCAAACCTTGGCAATAGCATCGCGTAGCACGAAAGTCGAACATGGCTGCGATCCTTTGGGCATAATCAACCTGCCAATTAATGCACACTTCCCAAAAGACGCACAAACCGCGGAACGTTCGTCG
The DNA here is from genome assembly GCA_963995505.1 of Hypericum androsaemum. Taxonomy (NCBI): domain Eukaryota; kingdom Viridiplantae; phylum Streptophyta; class Magnoliopsida; order Malpighiales; family Hypericaceae; genus Hypericum; species Hypericum androsaemum. Next base: position 4,870,854 of record OZ023193.1, read on the forward strand.
TTCAAGATTACAGCAGGTAGTTCGTCCTCAAAGACAGGTTTGATACACTTACTAGCATCAGAAGACTCCCCGCGTTTGGAACGGAATACATCCGCGTATGAACGGACCCTAGCCGTTGGAACCGCACCATCCCCCGACGCCGAAGAAGGGTAACCGCCTGAGGAGGGGAGAGGGGAATAGACCTGTTGCAAGAGAGGTAAAAGCCCCGCCTGCAGCGCCAAAAGGACCGTGGGGTCAAAGCCGGACGTGAGGGCCGCCAGGTTAAACCCTGGTGCATGGGACGAAAGGGTCGTCCCTGGACCATCGTGGGGGGTTCGAGGAATCGCCGCCTGTGTCACCGCGGGGGTAGAATCGGCTGAAGAGAGTGAAACATGCGGAGACGCGGCAACTCTATTTGTTCCAGAAACCAAATAATGGGTCGCCGCGACCTGAGGCAAGAGTTGCGACGGTGGGGGAGTGTAGCCCGTCGACCCAGAAGGCGGCAGAGGCTGCGGGTTTTTTGTTTGCGTACTAAAATATATAATAGTTAATGCACCATGACATTGGTTTTCTTAATTTTTTAAAATAAAATTCTCTAACTATTTAGATTAATCGGCTCTACTACTACGTGTATACATATCCTACAAAAATGTTCTTTTAAAGGTTATCATGCATGTAAATTTGTATGAAAGTGAAAGTTGAAGAGAGAGAGACATGGAAAACACCAAGAATCCCACTCAAAACCGTGCAGATCAATCCCGTCCTCATTTTTTGAACCTTTTCCCAGCCTACCCAGTTATTATATCTCTCTCCCTAATCTGATTTGTTTATTATAATTATTCAAGTAGGAGCCCGGGAAAGTAATTGCATAATATCTTATACAAATATTTTGATAAGAAAAATTATATCTTTGGTTTATGATGCATATTAAACCGTGATTTGAAGCTCTCTAGCAAGCTGCCAACTTTCAGGATAGATAGAAAAAAATATCAAAGAAAACCTTTTTTTTTACCTTTCTTGTGTTGATAGGATCTGATATCTTGTTAAATATTGAATTTAATAATTTAGATTTAAGTCTGATATAATATTTTAAAGGCAAGAGTGACAAAATTTCATGGACCTGGTAATTAACCCAATTTTTAAACAAAATTTTAAGGTCAAGATTATGTATGTATATACCCAATTTCTTATTTAATTGGTGATTATGATCCCTTATCCTCGACAACCTTGGGGGTGCTACAAATGGTTAAAATATTCCAGCTACAAGCTCTAGTGCTCTATTAATTTTTATAAAAATTAATAATTTAGTTTTAAACTAGGTCAAACATTACTTTTGCAAAACTCTCCCTATGAATCTCGTGTGTTCTCGAGAGTCGGAAACGTAAATCATTGAAGCAATCAATTGTTCTAAAAAATAAATGTTACAATAATGTTTTTTTAATAAATATTTTACACCTAGAATAACACCTTGACTGAATTTGAACTTGGACCTCCACTAGGTCATATGTCATTTGACTTGATGAATTTTGCAATAATATATTTTTTTTAATATCTTATAGTCGGGCACGAAATTCACGTTGCATTCCAAGAGATGCCTGTCTGAATTGTGACCTTCAAGTTACTTGAAACCTAAGAAACCGAGATGCCACAGTAATCCCTATAAATGGGAAATTCCTCTCAACTATATCTCACCCAAGTGGGAGACAGAGATCATATAACACCATTAAAATCTGAGCATGGGAGACAAAATGCCAAGTGATCATCATCAAGACATAAGATCATTGTTCGAAGCAGCTGCAAGGAACGACGTGGAAGCCTTGAATAGTTTGATCCGAGAGAACCCACGTCTCGTCTCCGACACCGCATCCCACACCGATCGGACAACACCCTTGCACGTATCAGCTTCGCGCGGCCACCTCGCCTTCTCCACGTCCCTGCTGAGCCACGACCTACGGCTGGCCACCGTGTGGGACATGCTCGGGCGGACCCCGCTCCACGTGGCGTCCATGGAGGGCCACGTGGAGGTGGTGAAGGCCTTGCTCGGTGCTGATCAATGTCTTCGTTGCCTGGCTCCGGACAAGGGCGGTCGGATACCGCTCCATTGGGCTGCAATGAGAGGGAAATACGCTGTCGTGAAGGAGCTGGTTGCGGCGTGCCCGGAGTCCCTCGACATGTCGTTGGAGGGAGACACGGTGCTGCACTTGGCTGTCAAGTATGACCAGCTTCGGACATTGATAGAGCTGGTTCGTTTGGCTGAGTATTACTATAGCCGGATTTTGAACGAGGGCAATCGAGAGGGCAACACCGTTTTGCATTTAGCTGTCTTGCTTGAACAAGACGAGGTATGCAATTATTAAATAATTTACTCTTTCTTTTAAAGATTTTATTGATTCGAATTTAAATTAATTGGCTTATATTTGAATTTTAAAAGGTATATACTAAAAAAATATATAATTTACAGTAATATTAATTGTTGAGACCCAATTATAAAAGCACTTAAATCAAAAATTATTTTAGCTTAAGTAAGATATTTTAAGTCCAGCCATTAAGAAGGTATAAGAGTTAAATATTTATTGAGAGAGTATGCAATTATTAAATAGTTTGCTCTTCTTTTAAATATTCTATTAGTTCGAATTTAAATTAATTAGCTCATATTTGAATTTTAAATAGTATAAACTAAAAATATATAATTTACGGTAATATTAATTTGTTGTGAGTCTTTTGACCCAATTAAAAGTTATTTTTGCTTAAGTAAGATGTTTCTAGTTCGAGCTATTAAGAAGGTACAAGAGTTAAATAGTTATCGAAAGAGTTTGTCACTATTTTATTATAATATTGAATTTTTTTTTGCTGTAACGACTCGGTGTCCGGACTTTTACTAGGCCAATTTATCCAAATACGAATCGAGTAAAACTTTTGAATGGTTGCAAAGCTCTCTCATTAACTATTTAACACTAGCTATGTCTCAATGATTTTGACTCGAAACAACTTAATTAAACTATAATAAGTCTCTACATCTGAGTTATTGTCGTGTCCTAATTATCAATTAACAATGGTTAATTTTCAAAGAGCATTTGCTCGAATAGTATAAACGAAGGATGGGCTGGGGAATGACCAGGATTCAAATCATGTTCACAATAAAAAAAAATCAACTTATAAAAAACAATGGTTAATTACATATTTATATATCTGTAAATTACACCATCAAAAGTACTCAATTTGATTGACAATATGCAGATGATAGCATATCTACTTGCATTGCCCAAAATCGGATCGGAGGCGACGCGGACCCTAAACAAGGAGGGGTTCAACGCAATGGAGGCCTGGGACAACAAGTCGAACGCAAAATCCTCGGGAGACAAGTCGAACGCAAAATCCTCGAGAGACGAGCTCTACAGAAAATATCTGATTAGAGTAGGTGTCAGATCCCGCTGGGAATATCGGCCCGAGGAGGAGTCGTGGCTAGAAAAGATACTGAGCTTGACTAACGCTTTTTTCGAGGCCGATTGGATGACCGAGGCTCGGGCCCAGCTGATCGTAGTGTCTACCATTATAACAACCATTAGTTTCCAGATTGCCGTCAACCCGCCAGGTAATAAATATATGCGTTGAAGTTAATACATTGTTAATTTTTTCAATAAAATTTATTGTTATTTTTCAAAAAAAATATTATTACTAATTTTGGGTGTGATAGACTTGTTTGTAAATATTAAAAGTCTACATATTCATTTTCGTAATATTTTGGGTAGATATATAGATTTTTCGGAGTGTGGAATAATCCCATGTTCGTGTCACATCTCAACTCGGGACAAATGTCAAGTCATTATTTTACAAACTCAGATGGTAGTTGGATCGGTGGTTAACACTGTTGACTACGAACTCAGCAGATCAGACTAACCGGTTGGTCAAGACAAAAAATTCCAAAAAACTATTTTTTGACAAATATTTTTTATTTTTTTATTCGATGAAAAGTGATTAACAATATATTATAAATTAGCTAATATTAAAATTTGAATGTCACTTTTCAAAGGTTATCACCCGACTGATATCTCAATTTTTTCTTGTTTGACTCTCACCCAGGTGGCGTGTTTCAAGCAAGCTTCACGGACATAAACACGCCGGAGACGTTGAAGATGCTAAACGCGACACAACGGTGTTTAAAATTAAAGTCCACCGAATACCACAAGGAGTGCCAGCTGCCAGGGAACGCCGTGTTCGGATACTTCAACCCGATCGAGTTCAGCATCCTCACCGTGTTCAACACCGGAGCCTTCCTCGGCTCCCTCTTCGTCACCGTCGTCCGAAACTCAAGGATCCTCTACATCCTCGTCCTCTGCGTCGCCTTCATCCTCGAGTCACTGATGATCACCTTCTTCCTCTCCGTCGACCTCTCCATCCCGCTGCTCCGGCGAACCGCGCTCGGCCTTTTCGAGTGCTCGGGTTATCTTCTCGCGCTCGGAGTGTTAAGCGTCTTCTTCACGCTCGTGCTGACCTGGTGGCTGTTGCGCCCTCTGATCATCATTTTCATCCTCTGCATTAGAGCTCTGTACCACCAACATAGATCAACCGGTGAGGGAATTAGTTCTAACTTAATCACATTTCGAGATTGATTATTTAAGTATGCAGTAAGGTTCAATATTTGTTAGGAGAATTTTATCACCTAAAAATCCTACCCGGTTTGAATTGGATTAGTCGGCCTAGTAGACCGAATACCAATTATTAAACCAAAAAATAGAGCTCTGTACGACGTATTGCGTCGCAAACTAAATGGAACCAGCCCCAACACCGACCGCCCTTGATCTCCGTTTTCCTTAAAATCGAGCCGAGTATTGTTGAATAATGTTATTTAAGAGTGATTCTCTTAGAAGAGAATCGAATTTAGTTGTTGTCAAGATAGCTAATTGCATGCATGTTTCTCGTTGCGAGTTATTGTTGTCGTTTTTTGCATTATCCTCTTCCAAATGTCTGAAAATAAGGATGTGTTGAATGATACTATCATTTCTTAAAAAATGAGAGTGAGGCTGTGTTTTTTTTTATTTCTATTATTCACAATATCCAATTTTATTTTAAGTAGGATTTTTTGAATTATATTTTTTACATTCGTAAAAAATACTATCGTTATCAGTTCCATTTTTTAGATACATTATGGATCTTATTAATTTAATAGAGTTGTACACTAGAATGTAAAATGTCAAAGAAGATCCATTTTATTAAATTAAGTGGATCCTTTAAGAGCCACTTTATATCTGAAAAATATTTAATTCTAAGCTACACGAAATTAAGTTAATGGGCCGTCACCCAGAGAGTACACAGCTTGCTCGGATATCATCGAACCACCCAATAGCATCCACTCATCATCCTCAGATCAATCCAAACCCCTCTCTCTCTCTCTCACATTCCAACAAGCGGGCCTGTGGATGTACGCTGTTTCCGGAGTTCGCGGACCGAATGGTCCACGTGGGATGGTTGCCACTTCTTGCTGATGTTGAGGCAATTGGCACATATAGTTGGGATAGTGCATGTTTGGCGCACGTGTACCACCAGTTATGCAAAGCTACTAGCCCAGATGCGATAATAAGTTGCGGGGCTATGCAACTGGTTTGTATGTGGGCTTATGAAAGGATCATCCCAACTCGCCCAATTTACCGTCAGCCTCGGGAGCAAGGTGATGATGAGGCACTCGGCTTCAGGTACTCGTACTATTATTTAATACTATTTACAATCGAGTAATGTGTTTTACATTATTATCAAATGCATAATGAATGAATTTTGCAGGTGGACTGACACTATAGATAGAGGTCAGACCCAAAAAATGACCAACGTGTCCTACTACCGCCGCATGCTCGACGAGTTAAAAACGCACGATGTAAGCAACTTTTGTTAATTGACATTAGCAAATTTTACTTATTTAGAAATATTTGAGGAAAATTTTTTTTGATGAGCTTGTTTGCGTGTTTGTATTGTAGGTGGTTTGGATGCCGTACACTCTTGATATCATTGCTAAGTTGCCGCAAGTATGTCATCGAGATCAAGCTTTGTGGTTGGCACGAGTTCCGTTGATATGCTTTCTTCATGTGGAGTGGCATTATCCGGACCGGGTGCTACGACAATTTGGAATGATGCAGCATATTCTGGCAGCACCTGAAAATGATGAGGGGACACACAGTAGTGCAGACCGTCGTAACCAAACTGACCAAAATTGGGAGCAATTTTATAGCAGCCATGTGGCAGTATGGCAGTATCGGTTACGCTTTATCTTTCCAGGAGTGCCTGCACCGCCGCACATCCATTACTATGATGGTTATATGGATTAGTTCAGAAGGAGTACCCGCCGTTTCATTTCCCCAAATGAAAAAAATTTGATGGTATAATTTATTTTTCAGGCTGATGTTGTTGAGCTTATCCACCACACATTTGACGATCCTCATGTTCGTCAGTTGTCTGAAGTGGCACTGGGACGTGCCGGGGAGCGTAGACGATATCTTGATTTGCCAGACTCCTAACCAACTCTGACACGGGCTCAGACACCATCATACGATATTAGACAGGAAGAGAGGTGAGCCCGAATGAAAGGCAGTAAGATCATTCTTAGCAGGAGGACACCGTTTCCTGTGATTGAGATGATGCATCATTTAGCGGTGCGACCCATAGAATGGGAAGATTACCATTCCACCCTAGAACATGTGGCAGCCGTTGGGTCTAGCTCATCAAGCTCTCCTCGTGGATCGCAGGTGCCTGGGCCGTCTACCCAAGTTGGGTATCAGCCATCGTCGGTCCCATATCAAATTACACCACCTGTCTGGGAGCATCAAATGAGGGACCGGATGCCTCATGCGCAGGGTGCAATGGTTCGTCCACATATGGATTACTCCGGTCAGCATCAGAACTACTACCAGACTCTGACTCCCTACGGTTCCATGCCTCAGTTTGGTGCTTCGAGTAATCCGTACTTGAACCAGTACCAGACTCCGGTATCAGATATTCCAGGCATGTCACAGTTCAGTCATCAAGCAGACAGGCCAGAACATGTGGAAACCGTTGTGCAACAAGGTGAGCAACAGCAGCCTCGTCAGCCCCGCCTACATTTAGATCGTGCAGCCAGACATGCCATCAGACGATGTCCTCAAGGGAGTACTTTAGATGGGTAGGGCCGACATCGTAGGAAGAACTAGTTTCTGTCCATTGATATTAGACGTTGTACCGAACATTATGATACGACATCAGCATAATCATCGACATCAGCATCCCTCATGTAAGGAACAACAACAGGCATCACTCTTGACGGACCAGCTCCATGACTATCCCTTATGGAAGGAAGTAAAAAAGGCGACACTCTTGACGGACCAGCTCCATCATTACTCATTAACTGGTTTTCATGAACATCCAATATTTGGTAATTATTTGACACCCTCTTCTCCACAATAATTTCCAAATAAATCACACTCTTGTACGGTCCTACAAACCTTATCATTGTGTAAACCATATTCCTAACATCTCCATCATTGTCAATAGGCATTTGATAAAATTTCTCTCTGTCAATAGAATATCTAAATAGCAGCCTACGAACTTCTTCACCAGGACCAATAGTCTTTTCATATACTTTTGTTAATAACACATCATAGGAGAAATCTTCATAACACTTGATCTTTTTTTCAAATCCCCCGATGTAAAATCCGATTTCACTGTTGTAGTACATTTCTCCATCATATTTCAAAGTTATTCGTACATTCCGCAAAGCCATTTTTTCAACTATAACAAAAAAATTTGACACTTAATTAGAGTAGTTTAATTCATAAGTTCACAAAATAAAATTGCAGAAATTCATCAACTATAACAAAATTTATGGCAAAGTTTTAATTGGCACATAATTAGAGGTGGCATAATCCATCATCAAATGTAATTAAAATTTGCGAATGAATTTAATAAACAACCAAACAAGAGACATGTATGTTCTTTTCTTATGCATTAATTTCATATTTATGACAATATGCAAGTAACATAACAAATTGATGACAAAATTTATTCAGAAAATAAAATTGACCGTATTCATCAACTATCACAAAATTTATGAAAAAGTATAAATTCACATATAATTAGAGGTTGCATAATCCATCATCAAATGTAATTTTTGATAATTTTATCTAATAAAATTATTACTAATTACTAAATTCTCGCTTATTTTTTCTTATGCACTAATTTCATATATATAACAAGATTGTTGTCTAAGTAACATAACAAATTAATGACAAAATTTATTATGAAAATAAAATTACAGAAATTCATCAACTATAATAAAATTTATGACAACGTATAAATTGATACATAATTAGAGGTGGCATAATCTATCATAAGTTCATGATTAATTACCGATATGGTTAATTTCATATTTATGACAAAATTGTTGTATAAGTAACATAACAATGACAAAATTTATTCTGAAAATCGAATTGCAGAAATTCATCAACTATAATAAAATTTATGACAAAGTATAAATTAATACATAATTAGAGGTAACATAATCTATCATAAGTTCACACAAAAAATTGCAAATTGAAACGTACCTTCGGAGGAAAAAATTTAGAAACGGTGAAGTTGTTCTTCTGTGAGGAGGAAGAAATGCTGGGGGGGGGGGGGGGGATGGGATTATATAGACCCCAATTCGAAATTATATTTCGATTTCCGACCACTTTTTCCCATTTTTTCTGGATCTTGTTCGGAGTCAGGTCGAAAATAATTTTCGACCTAGGCACCAACGAATCCCGAATTTTTTGGATAAAGGCCATCCACCTAAGTCGAAGGAAAATTTTGATCTGAATCCCCAGATCGAATTTTTTTTCTTCGATTTGGTCCCTAGGTCTAAAATATTTTTCGACCTGGGTACCAAATCGAAAATATGCTTTCGACCAGGGAAGTCGAAACCGTTTTTCGATTTGGTCTCAGGTCGAAATATGTTTTCGACCTACGGTCCCCAGGTCGAAAAAATATTTCGACCTCCGAAACGAACACCATTTTCGGAAATTTTCAAATAGTAACACTATATCGGTTATTATACATGAATAGTGATACCATATTAGGTAAAAACTCACCGACTTGTGGGTGTCGTGGATGATAAAGATGTTTAGCTTGACTGATGCTTTTTTCGAGGCCGATTGGATGACCGAGGCTCGGGCCCAGCTGATCGTAGTGTCCACCATTATAACAACCATTTCCAGATCGCCGTCAACCCGCCAGGTAATAAATATATGCGTTGAAGTTAATATATTGTTAATTTTTGTTAATAAAATTTATTGTTAATTTTGGGTGTGGTAAATTTATTTGTAAATATTAAAAATCTACATATTTATTTTCGTAATATTTTGGATAGATTTATAAATTTCACGAAGTGTGGAATAATCCCATGGTCGTGCCACATCGCAACTTGGGACAAATGTCAAGTCATTATTTTACAAACTCGGATGGTAGTTGGATGGTTAACACTGTTGACTATCAATTCAGCAGGTCGCACTAGCCTGCTGATCAAGACAAAAAATTCCAAAAACTAATTTTTGACAAATATATTTTTTTATTTTTTTATTCGATGAAAAGTGATTAACAATATATTATAAATTAGCTAATATTAAAATTTGAATGTCACTTTTCAAAGGTTATCACCCGACTGATATCTCAATTTTTTCTTGTTCGACTCTCACCCAGGTGGCGTGTTTCAAGCAAGCTTCACGGACATAAACACGCCGGAGACGTTGAAGATGCTAAACGCGACACAACGGTGTTTAAAATTAAAGTCCACCGAATACCACAAGGAGTGCCAGCTGCCAGGGAACGCCGTGTTCGGATACTTCAACCCGATCGAGTTCAGCATCCTCACCGTGTTCAACACCGGAGCCTTCCTCGGCTCCCTCTTCGTCACCGTCGTCCGAAACTCAAGGATCCTCTACATCCTCGTCCTCTGCGTCGCCTTCATCCTCGAGTCACTGATGATCACCTTCTTCCTCTCCGTCGACCTCTCCATCCCGCTGCTCCGGCGAACCGCGCTCGGTCTTTTCGAGTGGTCGGGTTACCTTCTCGCCCTCGGAGTGTTCAGCGTCATCTTCACGTTGATCGCTCTGATCGGCTTTTTCGTCTTGATTATATATCTGATCAGCTTTTTCCTCTAAGAGTGATTTTCTTAGAATCGAATTTAGTTGTTGTCAAGATAGCTTAATTGCATGCATGTTTCTCGTTATTGTTGTCGTTTATAGCATTATCCTCTTCCAAATATCTGGAAATATGGATGTGTTGAATGATACTATCATTTCTTAAAAAATAGTGTGAGGCTGTGTTTTTATTTTTTTTTGAATTCTATTATTCACAATGCCCAACTTTATTTTAAGCAAGACTTTTTGAATTATATTTTTAACATTAGTAAAAAAATAAATTTAACGTCGAAGTGGTACAAAAGTGGGAAGGATCCAAAGTGACACTAATACTATCTTTACCTGTTCCATAATTTAATAGAGGTGTACACTAGAATGTAAAATGTCAAAGAAGATCTATTTTATTAAATTATTAAGTGGATCCGATAAGATAAGAGCCACTTTATATCTGGAAAATATTTAATTCTAAGCTATACGAAGCTAAGTTAATGGGCCGTCTCCCAGGGAGTACACAGCTTGCTCAGATATCATCGAACCACCCAATAGCATCCACTCATCATCATCATCAGATCAATGATATAATCCAGCCACTTGAAGTCGCATTGTATGAGATGAAGTTGGGTCTCTCCCTTGTTGTGACCACCGGTGCTCTGCAGAAATCTTTTCTAAGTAGAATCAAGGAGAAAAATGTCTCCACAATCCTGGTATTCTTGATATGGCTTTTCTGTTTGATGCGAGTTGCTCATTTTCTAAGTAGATAAAGCTTCTTTGCATGTAAGCATTCTTTGCCTTTTGAATTGGCAATTCATGCTCTTGCTGAGACTGTTTTGTCTTTGATGGTGTAGATGTTGAATAAGATATTTGGTGAGGTTGCTGTTAAGTGGATGAATATCAAAGCGGAAAGTGAAGGCAGCAATGATATTCAACAATATACATTTAAACCACGTGCGTTCGAGATCAAGAGTGTTCTTGATACTGATGTATCAGAACTCGGCAGATTCTTCACAGATGATACTTCCTCTGAATGGAAAGAGATGTTTCTTGAAGAAGCTATCCCAGAGAAGGTAACGACAGATACTAGTTTAGTTGCATACCGTTCTCTATAGCTCAGCTACTAACATGAGGTTTGATTCATCATCATCAGGTTACTATTTTGTTCTATTTAATTTTATTTCAATATTGGTTCTCTTATATTCTGGTTGAATTAAGTCATCAATTTGTGTTTGCTTGTTCCAGGCCCAATTGATCTATGTTCTTCTGAAGGATTATCCACCCATGATTATCCTATTAAATTAAATAAAAGATATTGGATATCTTTTAGCTTTAATTTAAATTAGAAAGAGATTTAGATGAGGAGAGTTTGTTATACGTGATAACTCTCCCACCCCCTTTCTCCTCCTAGAATTCTCTATTAATTTGGAATAGAGGTTTTTACTGGGGAAAAAAGAGACACACAGACACACATAGAGAAAAAGATACGTAGTTTTTTTTCTAGGAGACTCTCAAGGCTTTTAGGTGGTAAAACTCGATCTCCGCTTCGTGTACGTGAGCGAGGACGACCAGTGACAAGCCTCCCTCGACCCTGTGACATACCTCTCGAAGAACGGACTGGGCTACAAGAAGTAAATACTTTAATATGGCTATTTCGATTTAATGATATGTTCATTAAATATTATGGTTTCGCATTAATTAAGTTTATGCATGAAAACCTTCATTGGTATCAAAGCCATGAGTAGGTTTGTTCTGGTTAAATTCGTTTTTTGTTAATGAAAATCGATTGTGTAATTTTCTGTCAAAAATCGGAGTTTTTTTCATGAAAAACCCTACTGTTGTCCTTACATGAATAAAAAGTAATAGTTTAGGGACTGAACTGTACTTGCTGAATCTATGCATGATAACACGTTTCTGTACCTATATGCACACGCGTTGGACTTGTCGTATTGTTTTGAAATTGTTATACACTGCGCGAACAAAGGGGAACGTCCTTATGTGCAAAAGCGTGAGATCTGCGGGATTAAATTGATTTTTTCCCCAAAAATCCCCAAATCGGGGATGAACCCTAATTTTTCAATTGGGAGTTCTTCCCCAAATCGTTTTTTGCTATCCACGATAGCGAATCTAAATCGGTCGATGACAATCGACTCCCGACCCCGACCGGTGACGACCCTCAGGATCCACGTTCTCCGACGACCTCAGATGGTCGTTCACCCCGTCGGACGAAAAACCCAGATCGAGACGAACCCGATCGACGCGATTGTGACGGATAGAAGAGTCGACACCACTCCTCTGATTTCTGCCAATTTGCGAGTTCCAACCACACAGAGGGCCGTGAACGATGACAAGAAGACATCGAACGGGGAACTCGTGGTCAGGGACGAAAACCGAAGGCACCCAGATGATGTTCACAATCTCGACGCCACAAAGATGTCGACTCCAGATTAATAAGAGTTGCTGCAGTCGATACGAAGTCATGGAGATCGATCGATGTTGGTCCCGAATAGAAATCAGAGTCGGTGGGCGATGAAGCAACTGGCGTCCACGACGACTTGCCGGAATTCGTCACCGGCGGCGCGATTTTTTGGAGAAGAAGAAGATCAAATTTTTTGAATTGGGCCGATTTTGGTCAAATGGGCCGAGTTTAATTATTTTGATAGGCCGGAATGTTTTTACTCGGGTCAGAGATCAGATTTTTTTTAAGGAAAATAAATTTGTTTAAAAAAAAAAGGTTCGGGCCTTACGGGCCTGATCTCAACCCAGCCCGCTGACCACGTTGATCGGTCAACGCGGGCCACCCACAAGACGGTCGCGGGCCTTTAGCCTATTGTCTAAGTCTTAGGCACATTTTAGCCCACTCCAAATCAGATTTTAAAAGTCAACAAGCCCGTGTTGACTATATCTGATGGGCCCTTAATTTTAAAATATTTGGGCCTAATTGAATATACTTTTGGTTTATTCAAAATAATAAATTTTAAAAGATTTTAAAGAAATCTTTTAACAAGGTGGTTTTAATAAAATTAATGTGGTAATTTTTTAAAGCCATAATATTTTTTGAATATGTTCATAAAATATTTTTCCGTAATTTTGAAGACTGGACACTAAAAATTATGGAAAATAACAAGACTTATAAATCACGCAATAAAGCTCAAAAGTGTATATTCTTTATGCACTATTGTCATCATTATGATTGAAAATTTATGTTTTTTAATTTTATTGGGACTACTTAAGAGTTAACCCGATTCGCTTGCATTATGATGCATGTTCAAGATGGCATATCGAAGCACAACGCGTGAATTTTATTTGTTTTCAGTCTTGTTGGAAGTTTTAGAACTATGTGTTTAAGAACTTCGAGTATTTCCGTGGTTATTTGTTAAGACAATTCATGTTTACAATTGAATAAAATTCGTTTGTTTAATTGTTATTGTTACCACGTGAAATATCCACTTGTTTTACTATGCAAAAAACTTTAACAATTAAAGTTTGAAATTAATTCTCGGAAGGTAAGGGAAAACATGCCCGTGACCTACTTCCATTCGAGAGTAATTAAAAACTTTATATTGCTTAAAGTTATAACCGCGTAGTAAATTTAATTGTATTGCTGAACAAATTTCTAACACGCAATATTTCTTTATAATTTCCTAAAGATATGTCGATTGCTTCCAAATCCATCATCGCCGAGCTCAACAAGGACTTGAAGCTCAACGGCGATAATTATGACAACTGGAGCATGAAAATCCAGTATGTCCTGGAAGAACAGGAAGTTCTTGAGACCATTAATGTTATTATGGTCCAGCCTGAAGATGGTCCAACTGCTCAGCATAGGCGTGACAAGGACGCCTACTTGGCTTGGAAGAAGAAGAACTCTACTACTCGTCTCATCTTATTAAGCGCTATGATGGATGATATCACAAGGCAGTTTCGAGCTTTTGAAAATGTAAAGGACCTATGGGATGCGCTTAAGGAGAAATTTGGGAAGATCTCCACCTCAAAGCTGCGAGCTTTGACCATAAGGTTCGACACTTACAAGAAGCGTCCTGATCATACAATGAAGAAACATCTCCGAGAAATGTCCAACATGATCAGTGAGCTAGTAGAAGCTGGCCGTGTGCTTAGTGACGAGCAGAAGATCCAAGCTGTCATTCGTTCCCTGCCTGCAAATTGGGAACACATGAAGATGACCCTTACCCACGCTGATAATGTCAAGACATTTGATGACGTGGCCCGCCACCTTGAGCTGGAAGAGGATCACCTGCTTGCGATCAAAGTCCATCATGAGGCGTATATGGCTGCTTCAAACTTCAAAGGTGGAAAAAGGAAGACGGTCCTGAAGGAAAAAGGCAATAATAGCTGGGAAAACAAGAAGAGAAAAACTGAAAACTCTCAACCCGGGAAGAAGACTTCTGAGGGTAAGAAGAAGAGAATGGTTAACGTTTCTAAGGTGAAATGTTTTAACTGTCAGAAGAAGGGTCATTTTGCAAAAGATTGCAAAGAAGAAAAGAAGGTACATTTTTTTAACTCATGTGCGAGTGAATTGTATGTATCTAGTACTATCCTTCTAACTGAAAGTCAACCATTGTGGGTGATTGATTCAGGAGCGACAGACCATGTGACGAAGGATCGTGATATCTTCGTCGAATTTTGACATCTACCTGCTGGAGCAAAATCTATCTATGTAGGCAATAATGCACGAGTAGAAGTCAAGGGCATGGACACATGCAGATTGAGCCTACGTGGAGGATGTACCCTACTTTTACACGACGTGCTATACGCTCCAGAGATTCGTCGAAATTTAATTTCAGTTTCATTTTTAATGTCTCTTGGTTTTCGTTGGATATTTGAGAACAATTCTATTCAGTTATTTTTGGAACATATTTTTTATGGATCGTTATCAATCAAATGGTTTCTTAATTGTGCAATATTCTTTACCATCCTCGGAAGCTAATAATATAATGATTTTGACTAAAGGTGTCCCCAGAATTTTCTTTCCAGTCGGGAACCTTAACGAACACAAAAGATTATATATACCCACGTAACGCACGGGAGATTTTCACAAAGGCCCCGAAATTGAAACAATATATTTTATAAATAAAACAAAACCCATCAAAATGTACACTAATATAACAAAATTGCCCACTTTTCACTTTAGTGGAAGGTACAAGAGACGTGAACATTGTAAGAACTGTACATATATAATTTATACACATGAACTTTGCCTGAACTAGAACTACTAGAACAAGCTCAAGCTCTTCATGCAAGGAGGCTTCAATCTTGTGAGGACTGCATAAGCTCAAGCCACTGCAGAAACAAGGAAAACCAGCAGATGTTAACACAAAAAACCCGGAAATGAAGAACATGTAGAGCTCTTGACAAGTTCGAAGGGGATGGCCCTTTGGAAACCAACTTACCTGTCTTAGTAGATCGCCTAGGGTCCTTGGAAGAGCGTCGATATTCTTCAATACGATGTAATACGGAAACGGGAACGAATCCAGGTACCTCGAGAGCTTGACCACTCCGTCGCCCACGAATGATGCTTCCTGGCGAAATGTGATACAAAAGAAGATGAGTTTGAGCTTGGGGATTCTGATGATTAGGAAATAAGAGAGATGGAAATACCATTTGGTCCATGATCGACTCTTCCGGGCTATCATTCGCTTCTGACTCAAGAAATCCCTTACGCAGCGTTTCAACTTCTCCTGTATGCATTAAGTGAACAGCATTAGCAAGTTCGTTTCATTAACTTGCCATTCCTTTATTCCACTGTCAAATTCCATTGTCAACTACCGTCACATCACAGTACACTCTCAATCCCTTATTTTCGATAGTTTCGAAAAACGTAACAATTATTCGAAACAAAAAAATGCATACAAACAAGGAAAGTAGGAAAGTAGTGCTCGATTCCGAATAGCAATTATTAAAAAACATTAGGGACAGCAGGAGTTGGTGGTGGTTCCATTTTGTCTGCGACGTAAGTAGTCCAGAGCACTTCTAATGTAGGCCACGATCTGAGCGTACAGGCCCCAGGTCAGCACGAACGTGTTGAGCGTGAGGAAGACGCCGAACACTCCGAGGGCGAGAATCGTCTCCCACGACTCGAAATAGCCGAGCACGGTTCGCCGGAGCATCGGGGTGGAGAGGTCGACGGAGAGGAGGAAGGTGATCATCAGGGACTCGAGGGTGAATGCGACGCAGAGGTTGAAGAAGGAGAGCACCAATGGGCTTTGGAGTGGGAAGCCGCTGGCGAGGACGGCGGTGACGCAGAGGGAGCCGAGGAATGCTCCGGTGTTGAACACCGTGAGGATGCTGAACTCGATCGGGTTGAAGTATCCGGACACGGCGTTCCCCGGCAGCTGGCACTCCTTTTTGTATTGGGTGTAGTTCTTCAGGCACTGTTTTGTCGAGTGTAACATATTCAACGTCCCCCGGGTTTGCATGTCCGTGTAGCTCACTTGGAACACGCCCCCTGGGTGTGTCAAAACAACATAATTTAAGACCACGTGAGTCGAATAGAATTTTTAAAATTTAGATATATTTAAGTGAGTTTAATTTGCAATTATATAGTATTAGTATTTCTATATCCAATTATACTTCTATCTCAACGAGTTCTTTTAGATAAATATATTAAGCCAAAATTTGTATAGATTATGACCTCGTCAACGTGCCAATGACATGTGATCATCCCAGTAATAACCAACATTTTTTACGGACCGGGGAGGCGGCCCGAATTCCTCCGGTTCCACGCTGAAAGGCCTAGAGGTTTTTTAAAACAAAAAATATATTATATTATTTACAAATAAAAAATTACAATTGAATCACTTTTAATCTAATAGAAACTAAAAAAACATAGTTTTGTGACTTTTGTCAAAATAATAGTTTTTGGGCATTTTTGTCTTGACGAGCCAGTCCGATCAGGTGAATCGATCAGGCCGGCCTCTTGAACGGGTTTGTCAACGTTATTGACTACTGGGCCAATTACTATCTGGGTTTTTGTAAAAAAGACCCGATATTGGTCTCGGGTGGTGATGTGATACGACCATGGGATAAACTCGCACTCCGATACTATGTTAAAATCTATATAACCACAACAAATATTACGACAATAGATATATAGATTTTAACACTTACAAACAAGTACACAAGTAAAATATTTTTTGAGGAACACATATAGTTATTACATATACTCACCTGGCGGGTTGACGGCGACCTGGAAAGTGATGGTTGTTATAATGGTGGAGACTACGATCAGCTGGGCCCGAGCCTCGGTCATCCAATTGACCGTGAAAAAAGTGTTAATGAAAGATAATATCTTTCTTAGCCACGTCTTGGGCCGAACTTCCCGGCGGGATTTGACACCTCCATTTTTCAGGGCTTTTCTGAGTTGCTCGGGTTTGAAGTATTGTGTGGTCGACTTGTTCTCCAAGGCCTCCAATGCGTTGAACCCCTCCTTGTTTTGGGTTTCCGTCGCATGTGATTTGATTTCGTCTAATGTAAGTAGATATCTAACCATCTGCATATTATCAATCACATTGAGTACTTTTGATGGTATAATTTATGATATATAAATTTGTAATTAACCATTGTGTTTTATAAGTTAATTTTTGTTATAACTAAGATTTGAATTCTGCTCATTCCCCATCTCACCCTTAATTTATACTATTAGAGCAAATGCTCTTTGAAAATTAACCATTGTTAATTGACAATTGGGACACGACAATAACTTAGATGCAAATTTAAATGCTCTTGGATAGGTTCTGTGATGAAGTTAATGCTGATGTTTTTTCTGCTGCTGAGCAATCAGCTGCTGCGGATCTAGTTGCTATGGATGTTTTGGTTGCTAGTGGTGTTGTTGATCGGGTTGGTGGTAATTTGGGGGTAGTTGCCAACCGTGAAGGAGATCTATTCAATTTGAATGTTGGTGAAGTTGGTAACCAAGTTGCAGGGTTGGAAGAATGTCGGGTAGCTGTTCAGGATGCCCAAGTTGATGGGTCGGAAGTTTGTCAGAAAGTTGTTCCTGATGTCACTGATCATGATTTGATGAAAATGGATGACCAGAATATGTTGAATGCACTCTCACAAAGATTGGTGGAGGAGATTATCCAAAATATGGTGAAGGAGGTGGCACAACATTCTCCTTTGGTTTGCAGCTCCCATTGTCAACCTAAAGGAGTTGTGATTATTGCTACAAAGCCTGACGCTCGTAAAGAGAAAGGGATTCAAACCCCGATTAGATCTAACTCTTGTTCAAGTACCACTGCTTCGATTCCGGAGGTTCCCCTGGTGACTTCGATGCGGTCAAGTACCCGACAAAGAAAGCTCACCAGCAAAGCGGCAGCTCTAAAGAAGATTTTGTTACATAAGGTAAAGATTAAACCTCTATCCTTGCCTTTAGTTGATGAAGCTGCTCTGCGTTCTGTTGTCGATCATGTGGTTTCAGAAGTTAGCTATGATGCGCGAGCTGAGGAGCAAGCGACTGAGGCTCTGAACACCGCCTTGCAAGTGAGTCTTTCTTTGGTGGAAGACTATTCAACGACTCTTTTACGATTCAACGAATCAGCGTGTGGAATTGAACGAGTCAAGTGCTTTGACCCTCCCTGATGTTTGGCCGTGGTTCATCTTGCTTTTAGGAGTCTTGGGAAAATTTTGGCGTATAAACTGTGAGATTTTTGGGGTGTACTAGACAAACTCTCCCAATAAATACTTAACTCTTGTACTTTCATAATGGCTCGAACTAGAAATATCTTACTTACGCTAAAATAACTTTTGATTTAAGTGCTTTTATAATTGGATCACAATAATTAATATTACCGTAAATTATATATTTTTTGGCTTATACTACTTAATATTCAGATATCAAACGAATCAATTAATTCAAATTCGAACTACTAGAATTTATAAAACACGGAAAAGATAGAAAGAGAAAAGTAGATTAATAATTGCGTACCTCGATTTGGTCAAGCAAGACTGCTAGATGCAAAACGGTGTTGCCCTCTCGATTGCCCTCAGTCAAAATCCCACTATAGTCATCGTTGACCCCGACCAAACGAACAAGCTCCTTCAATGTCTGAAGCTGGTTAGACCTGACAGCGAGGTGCAGCACCGTGTCTCCATCCAACGGCACTTCGAGGGACTCCGGGCACGCCGCGACCAGCTCCGTAACGACGGCGTCTTTCCCTTTCATTACAGCCCTATGGAGCGGTATCTGACAGCCCTTATCCCGAGCCAGGCAACGACCACAAGGATCAAGACCGAGCAAGGCCTTCACCACCTCCACGTGGCCCTTCGCGGACGCCACGTGGAGCGGGATCCGCCAGAGGAAGTTCCGAGCGGTGGCCAGCGACGGGTCGTGCCTCAGCAGGGATGTGGTGAAGGCGAGGTGGCCGCGCGAAGCTGATACATGCAAGGGTGTTGTCCGATCAGCGTGCGATGAGATGTCGGAGACAAGATGTGGGCTCTCTCGGATCAAACTGTTCAAGGCTTCCACGTCGTTCCTTGCAGCTGCTTGGAACAATGAACTTATGTCTGGATGATGATGATGATCACTTGGCATTTTGTCTCCCATGCTCAGATTTTAACGGTGTTATATGATCTCATTCTTCACTCTGTCTCCCACTTGGAACTTCCCATTTATAGGGTTTACTGTGGCATCTCGGTTTCTTAGGTTACAAGTAACTTGAGGTTCACAATGCATCTGTTGGGATACAACGTGAGTTTCATGCCCGACTATAAGTTATAAAATTATAAGGTGCAAGTAATTAATCTAGGTGTAAAATATTTATTAAAAAAATATTACTATTATTGATTTTTATAAAAATTAATAAAGCACTAGAACTTGTAGCTATTTGCTATAGAGCTTCAAGTACATGTGCAATATTCTTTTCTATACTCGGAAGCTAATAATATAATGATTTTGCCTAAAGGAGTCCCCAGAATTTTCTTTTCAGCCGGGAACCTTAACAAACACAAGATTATTATATACCCACGTACCTCACGGGAGTTTTTCACGAAGGCCCCGAAATTGAAACAATATTTTAATAAATAAAATAAAACCCATCAAAATCTACACTATTATAACAAAATTGCCCCACTTTTTACTTTAGTGGAAGGTACAAGAGACATGGATATTGTAAGAACTGTACATATATAATATATACATGTATAAACTGTATGTATATAGCCTTGACTTTCTATTATATTAGTAAAGGCGCGTTAGCCAATTAGCAGCCCCTTGTAGACGTGAGGGAAAACGCTAGCGCGCAACGGCTTTAATCCAACGACACAATGCGTTGTAAATATCTAGGAGGTCTAGGGTTCAAACCCTAGCATGGTCAAGCTCTTAGGAGGCTTTAATCCTGTGAGGATTGCATAAGCTCAAGCCAGAACATGTAGAGCTAGCTAGCTCTTGACAAGTCCGAAGGGGAAACGGGAACGGGAAACGGGAATGAATCCAGATACCTCGAGAGCTTGACCACTCCGTCACCCACGTATGACGCTTCCTGGTGGAATGTGATACAAAAGAAGATGAGTTTGAGCTTCGGGATACCGATGATTAGGAAATAAGAGCTTCACTCAAATGTAGTTTTGTAATAAAGAGATGCAACTAAATTATTAATTTTTATAAAAATTAATAGAGCACTAGAGCTTGTAGCTAGAGTATTAAAATCACGTGTACCACCCCCAAGGTTGTCAAGGATAAGGGATCGTAATCACCAATTAAATAAGAAATTGATACCACATATACATACATAATATTGACCTTAAAATTATGTTTAAAAATAGGGTAAATTACACTCATTTTGTCACTCCACCTTTAAAATGTTATATCCGACTCAAATCTAAATTATTAAATTCAATATTTAACAAGATATCAGATTCTATGAACAGAAAAAGTAAGGTAAAAAATGTTTTCTTTGATATTTTTTTGTATCCTGAAAGTTGGCAGCTTGCTAAAGAGCTTCAAGTACATGTGCAAAATATTCTTTACTATAATCGGAAGCTAATAATATAATGATTTTGCCTAAAGGAGTCCCCAGAATTTTCTTTTCAGCCGGGAACCTTAACAAACACAAAAGATTATTATATACCCACGTACCTCACGGGAGTTCTTCACGAAGGCCCCGAAATTGAAACAATATATTTTTATAAATAAAACAAAACCCATCAAAATGTACACTAATATAACAAAATTGCCCATTTTTCACTTTAGTGGAAGGTACAAGAGACATGGACATTGTAAGAACTGTACATATATAATTTATACACATGAACTTTGCCTGAACCAGAACTAGCTCAAGCTCTTCATGCAAGGAGGCTTCAATCCTGTGAGGATTGCGTAAGCTCAAGCCACTGCAGAAACAAGGAAAATCAGCAGACGTTAAACACGAAAAACCCGGAAATGAAGAACATGTAGAGCCCTTTGGAAACCAACTTACCTGTCTTAGTAGATCGCCTAGGGTCCTTGGAAGAGCGTCGATATTCTTCAATACGATGTAATACGGAAACGGGAACGAATCCAGATACCTCGAGAGCTTGACCACTCCGTCGCCCACAAATGATGCTTCCTGGCGAAATGTGGTGCAAAAGAAGATGAGTTTGAGCTTCGGGATACCGATGATTAGGAAATAAGAGAGATGGAAATACCATTTGGTCCATGATCGACTCTTCCGGGCTATCAAGTAGAAGAAAAGCAACCATTCGTTTCTGACTCAAGAAATCCCTTACGCAGCGTTTCAACTTCTCCTGTATCCATGAAGTGAACAGCATTAGCAACAAAACAAGAGCAGGGAATCTCAAATTCTGTTGTTTCATTCCATTAGGTAGGATAAGAATATACCTTTTCGTGGAATCGACCATCTGCAATAATCAAAACAAGCTGTTGCAGTGGATTCTGCCCAGAAGGAAGTCGAGCTTTTGCAACTGTAGTGTCCAGCATATCATTCAAGTACTTCAACAGATCCACGACTGGTTCATCCACAATAGTGTTTTCTTGCTTGAATGTCAGACTAGAGACGATCTGCTCCAACAAAATGTCGGGTCAGGCGCGATTGGATAATCTTATATCGGATAACTAACAAATTGAAGAGATGCAACTGACCTTGATCCCAGCTTCCGCAGTGAAGGGATGATCAAAATCATGCAGGAGCCTGATATTTCCCTTCTTTCCGAAGCTCGTAACTGCCAAGTTTCCCATCTCCAGCTGAGACAAGGCATTACATACTGTAACCAATGCCTCAACTGCTACATCACCACAATGGCTCTCCGACATGCTACGGGAATCATCAACGGCAATAACAACTTGATAATCACGTTTGTTCGGCCGAGTTCGCCTCAGCCATATTTTATCACCTGACCATTTTCCAAAAGTAAGAATTATACAAGAACCAAAAATGCTAGATAATCTATCGTAAGCCAAAAGAGAGCGTACCTTCTTCATGTTGATCCTCTTTCCGGTTTTGTAATCCCCTTGAAGCTTACTAGCAAGAGTGGGTTCCATCACAAGATGTAATTGTTCAGCCAATTCCTGCGACAATCTTGTTGTCCGCAGTTGATATCTTCTCCAAACAGATGCATCATCACCATTGACATCATTTGATATTAGTTCGATATCCTGGGCCTTCCCCAAATCATTGTCATCAACTGAAAGCTCACGAAGCCGTTGCAGATCCTCATTCAACGATTTCTTGAGTGTAATCAAACTCTCGTCCATACTGCTTGGATAACCCTCGTCAAAATCAAGGGTCTGAGGTAATTCCAGTTGAGGGGCCTTCTCAGAATCTAAGCTACGTGTGTCATCCAACTTATGTCTAAAGATTGGACCATTTTGTTTAGAACTTTTTTCTTCAATTTCCGAGTTATCAATTTCAACGTTCGCATCATCACCTTCTTCGGGAGCCATCTGGTCTTCTTCTGGGTCACGGCATGGGATATTTGCATCGACTTGCTCAGAAGTAGCAGGCCCCAACGCCTGAGCAGTTCCCTTTTCGAACTCGGGAACATATCCATATTCATTTGCATTCTTGTCATCAATCTCACCTAGCCCCTCTTGGTTTTCTGCCTGAAGATCCTCCGACACCCGACTCGTTCTTTCCACTCTTGAAGGGCATCTCCAACATTCCTGAAAGGGTTCGGCCGAGCTTTATGGGAAGATAAAGATTCATTCGCAGATAAATCAGTTTCCTCTGGTTTATCAGCATATCTTGCACGATTTGACGGGTCAGCTACAGTGACCTCAACCCCGGAAGTAACAGTCTGAGGCAAGTTTCCCAGAGGAGCAACACCAGTGGATGTCTCAACGGAATAAGATACGTCTGCTTCTGGCACCCCCCCTGTGGATCTTAATTCCTGGAAGTTGCCATTTGGTTGTGTAGCTGACTGTAGATCAGAGACACTATTATTGCCAAAGTTGGTCATCACAGGACCAAGCTCATCTTTCGTTGATGTCTCTGGCTTGGTCTCCGGGTTTTCTCCACACGTTCCATCTTGATCCTTCCCTCCCGAATCATCGTCAACCTGTTCCATAACATCATCTTCCATGGTTTCAGAGACAGGATAGGAACTTTCTTCCTCGGGATTTTCGTTCTCCCCTTCTTGACCATTTTCTTCCTTCATTTCCAAGTCCTCTCCTTCATCTATGTTATCGTCCACATCCATCTCATCGGATTTTTTATTTGCCTCATCAAGCTTTATATCTGATGGCTCAGCGAATGCTTCCTCCTTGTCCATGTTTGCGTCCTCTGCCTCATCTTCTGTATCACCAGTATCCGCCTGATCTCCAGCCTCATCCTTTCCCTGGCCGATCTCTTCAGCATTAAGCTCTGCAGCTTCATCGTCATCAACACCGACAGAATCATCCTTGGCTCTCATCTCCCTGTTGCTTGTATCCCTGTCCCTAACTGATGATCCAGATTCATATTTCTCATTTTTACTGTTGGGATTTTCGTCATCTTCCTTATCCCAGAGTTTCTCATCAACAACATCACTGCTAGCTCCAGCTTCCCCCATTGCACTCTCTAGTTGCTCGTCATCATCACCTTCACCACTCTCCTCCCCGGAGTCGTCTTCACTAACACTAAACGTGTCACCCATAAAGTCATCGACCATCTCAATTCCTTTGTCATCCTTATCTGGAACTTCATTTGGGTTGCCCTTTTCTTCTTCTTGCTGAAGAAAGTAAATACGTGGAATTCAGGCCACCATAAACAAAGACAAAACGGAAAGGTTAAACAAACATTATTTTGACAAGCAACACACCTTCTGAGAACATCCAAGGAGCTGATCTTCCTCGGTTATCTGTTCACTAACATCAACTTGTCCAGAACCCTCACCCATCCCAGTTCCGCTGGCATCCTGTGATACATCATTACTAGCATCTTCTTCTTTCTCTTTCGAAGGGATTCTGAAACCTTTGGAAAACAATGATGCTAAGACGTTGGCTAGTACATCAGTCATTATTGCTACCTGCATAGCAACAAATGAACGTGCACTTGCAAATGGACAGATACTGAAGAGATTGCAGTTCCTGAATGATTTATTAGTCTCTCCTGCACGTGCAAATGGTATCAATTGAAAAACCGGAGTTCAAAATAGGAAGAAATAGTGTACTTGCACAACAAGAAAGCAGAACTTACAGCCGAAAAAATTGTTAAACGTGAAAAGTTGTATATTCCTTGATGATATTGGCTGTACATAGTATGTGAATTTATACAGGTAATTACACAGCCGTTAGGCTACAATCACGGGAGGAAATTTTCAGCAGTAACTACTGATCGAGGTAGATTTGGTTGCCGTGATTATGAGCATGATCTCAGGCCTGGAATCACGGGATTTATGGGACAGCTTGACCAGCCTGTAATCTCTGACAGCTGATGGAATCATCTCAGATTAGGTAACTCCTATTAAAACGAAGGCTATCATGTAATTCTTTCGGATTCCAATTTCCCATGGATTTCTTAAATAAGGGGGTTCCCACATGGTGATGGGTAATGATTCATCTGCGGAGATAGATTGATCATGGTCCATTGAACACTGACTTCTGAGCACATTCGTTCACATGTTCGTTTAGAGGCTGCATCAAACTCCAGTTGAAGCCTGGAATTGCTACAGTGCAGAACATGGAGCCCTCGAGGAGATCCCCTGACGTGTTTCTATTCTTCGAGGCGGAGTTGAGTTCTTGAGCCAATGACTTACTCTGCAAAGAATCGTCATTATGAGCATCATATTGCAAAGAACATACATAATTTAATGAATAATATTGGCTCATGTGCTGCTGTTGTTACCTTCAACGGCAGCAGTACTATTGGCTCTTCTCAACTCCCACCTGCTGTTGTTACCTCTTCTTCTTCTTCTTCTTCTTCTTCTCCTCGCTCCGCATGTGGTGGATGTTGATCTGTGTGATTTACCTCGAACAAGTTTTTCCATGGTCACTACCACGCCACCATCTCAGGATGATGTTGTGTTGTGGCATTCTAGATTAGGCCATATTGGTCAAGATCGCTTGAATCATCTAGCTAAGGCAGGACTATTAGGTAACTTGGAAAAAGCTATCTTACCTACTTGCGAACAATGTCTAGAAGGAAAATCGACTAGAAAACCATTTGGTAAGGAAACTCGAGCCGACTATCCATTGCAATTAATCCATTCTGACATTTGTGGTCCAATGAATGTGAGGGCTAGGCATGGAGCCTATTATTTCATCACATTTATAGATGACTATAGCAGGTATGGTCTAATCTATTTGATTTCTCACAAGTCTGAAGCATTAAGTTACTTTAAGACCTTTATAAATTATGCTGAGAATCAATTAGATCGGAAGATCAAGGCCTTACGAACTGATCGTGGTCGTGAATATCTTTCTGATGAGTTTAAAACTCTATGTGATGAAAAAGAAATAGAACATCAGTTGTCCATTCCTCGCATACCTCAACAAAATGGGGTAGCGGAAAGAAGGAATAGGACCATTTTAGACATGGTTAGATCTATGATGGCAGAAGCGAATTTACCTATATCGTTTTATGGAGATGCACTCCTTACTGCCACATATGTTCTAAACCGTGTGCCCTCCAAGTCTGTCACTACCACCCCTTACGAATTGTGGACAGGTCGGAAGCCCGATCTAAGCTACTTACGACCGTGGGGGTGTGCATCTTATGTCCATACTACCTCCAGTAAATTCGGTAAATCAGGACCGAGAGGTAAGAAGAGTATCTTCATTAGATACTCTGAAGTATCAAAGGGATATGTGTTCGTGGGCGAACACGAAAATGGACAAGTGACAGAATTTGAATCACGAGATGTCACATTTTTGGAAAATAATTTTCCGAAATTGGGAGAGGTAAGTAAAGACTTACCCTATATGAAACTGATGAGACAGAATCATCTGGATCGCTCCCTCCGAGTGGGAGAATAATGGAGGAGGAAGATCATGATTTACCACCTCCAACTGATCCGAAAGTTCGTGATCCATATGATCATCATCTTAGTGGGAGTACGATTCCAAATTCCAGTGGGAGTACGAAAATTCGTAGATCTAAAAGAACAAGTATTCCACGCAAACGATTTGAGGTCGAAGGTGCGGAAGATGCTCTCTTGACATTTACAGATAATGATACAAGTGAGATTCTTTTAGCTATCCTACAAGATGAGAATGAACCTGAGAATGTCTCTACTGCTCTATCATCTCCCGAAAAAAATGAATGGGCTAAAGCAATGGAGGAAGAGATGGCTTCCATGAAGAAAAATTATGTTTGGGAACTGGTTGACCTGCCTGAGGGGCGTAGGACAATTGAAAATAAATGGATTCTCAAAATTAAGCGAAAAGCAGATGGTAGTATCGAAAGGTACAAAGCCCGCTTAGTTGCCCAAGGATTCACACAGAGGAAAGGGATTGACTATGATGAGACTTTCTCACTTGTTGTAAGATCCACGTCCATCAGGATTATTCTGGCTATGGTGGCAAATATGGACTTTGAGCTACATCAAATAGATGTTAAGACTGCTTTTCTATATGGAGAATTGGATGAAGAAATCTATATGGTTCAACCAGAGGGTTACATCCAAAAAGGCAGCGAACGTAAAGTTTGCAAATTGATGAGATCAATTTATGGCCTAAAACAGTCTTCTAGACAGTGGTACATTTGTTTTCATAACACTATCATGTCGTATGATTTTAAAATGATAGACGAAGACCATTGTGTCTATATTAAGCGCTCAGGTAAAAAGTTTGTCATGATTACATTATATGTAGATGACATATTATTGGCTGGAAATGACTTGGGATATATTAACGAGCTCAAAGCTTGGTTTTCGTCCAACTTTGAAATGAAAGATATGGGAGAAGCTGATTACGTGCTCGGAATTAAGATTACGAGAAATCGTTCGAAGAGGCTATTGTCTCTTTCTCAAGAGACATATATCCGCAAAGTAGTAGAACGGTTCAACAGTAATGACAGTAATCCCAGATATGTCCCAATTGTCAAAGGTCATAATCTGAACAAAGAAATGTGTCCAAAAATAGCTCAACAGAAACAGGATATGATGAATGTCCCTTATGCTAATGCGGTGGGTTGTCTCATGTATGCAATGTTGTGTACAAGGCCAGATATCTGCTATGCTGTTGGGATAGTAAGCAAATACCAATCTAATCCAGGAATAACACATTGGAAAGTAGTCAAGGGAATTATAAAGTACTTGAATACGACTGCAGAATACTCACTGTGTTATCAAGGTCAAGACCTAACGCTGAAAGGGTACACTGATGCCGATTGGGCAGGAGATGTGGACGAGAAGAAATCCACATCCAGATATATCTTCTTGCTAGGCGGGGGTGCTATTTCATGGAGTAGCAAGAAACAGACATGCGTCTCCCTGTCAACTATGGAAGCTGAATATGTTGCTTCTGCAGCTGCTGTGCAAGAAGTAGTATGGTTGAAGAGGTTCTTAAACCATTTGTCCCTAACCAGCGCAGGAGAACCAGTGAGCTTATTTTGCGACAATCAAGCTGCGATAGCTTATACTAAGAATCCTAGATTTCATAGCAGAGCAAAGCATATTGATATCAAGTATCACTTTGTTAGGGATATGGTTGCGTGTAAGGAAGTGAGCATAACACATATACCTACACAGGATATGATAGCAGATCCGATGACTAAGGGCCTATCTAGAGATGTTTTTGTGAAACATGCAAGGTCCCAGGGTTTGCGAAGATGTTAGTTTATGCTCATATTGTAATAAATTTGTTATTCAATAAAAGTAAAGTTATTTCAGCAATACATATTGTGTGAATGTTATTTTTGTAACATTTACTTAAATGCATGTCGGACAGAAAAATAGCCCACTCACACGGGTGTTTACCTCAGTGGGAGTCAATGGGTTGATTCTTGATTGAGATGAGGCAGTTTTAGGACATCATTCGAGTGCCTGTTCTAAAATATGAATGCCGTCTTGCTTAACTACAAGAAAGGGACTTGTTAAAGTGCAAGATTATTGATGGTGCATGCAATAGATGCTGCATTAAATAAGTTCTCGGAACTTATTAGGATTATATGGAATCCAATGGTAAGAAATAAATGGAACTTACCATAATTCTGTCTTGATAGCCTGAAGTAGTCTTTGGGTAGACTAAAGCCATTGTTCGTGACCATTGAGGCTGATACTCTAGTATGGTATTTTAGTGAGAGACATGCGCTCCTTTTGAAGGAAAGAACATCAAAACACATGGTTCGTGTCATATGTGCTTTACGACCTTTTGGATGGGAAATTAATTTATTAAAAAGTGATTTCAATTTCCCTAGTGTGAGACTAACTCCGAAAACTATGGTTCCCAGAACTCTACCCTTAGGATCCTTAACGTATTTTGGAAGTATGATTCAGTACCGCTAGCTTGGAAAGTCTTTAAAGGGTCATGGTTATGATTCGACCTGGCAAGGCTAACTGGAAAAGCTGGCTGGATCATGATGGAAGAAATATCGTTAAAGGAGAAGGTTCTCTATCGATCACATTCTAGAAGCTTCGTGGTTCACTGGCATGCCTATTGTGTTGAGAGCAATACAATAGTGAACACGAATAGATTGTTTCAGAAATCACATGTGAGAAATAATGATTGTGAGATAAGACCTAGGGTAATGCATACTATATACGATGGAGGTGCTAATCGAGATGCTATCATCCAAGTGGCCACTATGTGCTCTTGGGTTTAGCTAAGTGCACTTGATGTATGCTGGTCGCACGGCCTATTTGCCAAACGCGAAAATGAGAGAATAGATTGATTATGGTCAATCATGTGTGAGTGGGAGATGAAGGATTATCCACCCATGATTATCCTATTAAATTAAATAAAAGATATTGGATATCTTTTAGCTTTAATTTAAATTAGAAAGGGATTTGGATGAGGAGAGTTTGTTATACGTGATAACTCTCCCACTCCCTTTCTCCTCCCCGAATTCTCTATTAATATGGAATAGAGGTTTTTACTGGGGAAAAAAGAGACACACAGACACACATAGAGAAAAAGATACGTAGCTTTTTCTCTAGGAGACTCTCAAGGCTTTTAGGCGGTGAAACCCGATTCTCGCTTCGTGTACGTGAGCGAAGACGACCAGTGACAAGCCTCCCTCGACCCTGTGACATACCTCTCGAAGAACGGACTGCGCTACAAGAGGTAAATACTTTAATATGGCTATTTCGATTTAATAATGTGTTCATTAAATATTATGGTTTCGCATTAATTAAGTTTATGCATGAAAACTTTCATCTTCCAATCTGGATTCGAAACTTGTTGCCGAGCACCAGCTTCGCCTCTGTTTAGAGCATGAGCAAATGTTTGTTCAATCTGCTGGATCTTCTCCCAGATACAACTTCTACAAGGTTGTGAAAATTCTGGTGCACCAGTCTGAGCTTTGTATATTCCTTAGGTCTCCGGTTACTAATTTTTCTCTCTGAATTTTCATTTGTTTGCTTAGGATGCAAACGGTCCCGCCATTGCTAAAATGGCTGGCTTACTTGCGGCCCTCCAACGGCAAACTGTTAGCCTTTTGAATGAGTGGGAACATCATCCTGGTCTGGAGAAAATAAAGGATGTAATTGAGATGCTTCTGGCTATCCCGGCAGGAACACCTCTAAAATTTCAGATTACCGCTCACAAAAAATTACGAGTTCTTCTTCTGACGTATGTATTATTATAATAAAATTTAACTTATTCAAAAAAAAAAATTACCACTCACCAAAGAAATTTACGCCATACTACAATTTTTCTGGAAAAAGAACATGGTGTTTTTTGTGAAGAGTTTTAAATTTTATGCGCTGTGGAAGCTTGTCTATTCTAACATCCCCTTGCTTGCATGGTTTAACATCGCAAGTCAATATGTTGCGTCTTTGGATTTTAACCGTCTAAAATCAGATATCGTGGTTATGATAGTTGTATTAGGAGTGCTCCGGCGAACCGCGCTCGGCCTTTTCGAGTGGTCGGGTTACCTCCTCGCCCTCGGAGTGTTCAGCGTCATCTTCACGGTCGTGCTGACCTGCTGGCTGTGGATCCCTCTGATCAAAGTTTTCTTCGTCATCATTACATTTCTGTACGACGTATTGCGTCGCAAACTAAATGGAACCAGCCCCAACGCCGACCGCCCTTGATCTCAGTTTTCCTTAAAATCGAGTCGATTATTGTCGAACAACCTTATTTAAGAGTGATTCTCTTAGAAGAGAATCGAATTTAGTTGTTGTCAGGATAGCTAATTTCTCGTTGCGAGTTATTGTTGTCGTTTAGCATTATCCTCTTCTAAATGTCTGAAGATAAGGATGTGTTGAATGATACTATCATTTCTTAAAAAATGAGAGCGAGGCTGTGTTTTTTTTTTTTGGATTTCTATTATTCACAATGTCCAATTTTATTTTAAGTAGAATTTTTTGAATTATATTTTTTACATTCGTAAAAAATATTACCAGTTCCACTTTTTAGATACATTATGGATCTTATTAATTTAATTAATTTAATAGAGGTGTACACTAGAATGTAAAATGTGATCCATTTTATTAAATTAAGTGGATTCCACAAGAGCCACTTTATATCTGGAAAATATTTAATTCTAAGCTATACGAAATTAAGTTAATGGGCCGTGAGTACACAGCTTGCTCAGATATCATCGAACCACCCAATAGCATCCACTCATCATCATCAGATGAATCCAACCTCCTCTCTCTCTCTCTCATATTCCAACAAGCGGGCCGGTGGATTTCTTATGAATGTGGAGATGAGTTCTATCGAAGTTGAATGGTTTTTATTCCTTGCCTTGTTGATTCGTATAGGAGAACGGAGGGTGTTAATTGAACCTTTTGTATATGTAGTGGAGCCTATTTGATCTTTATTCCTTGTTTTTTTAGATGTAAAGAATGTCTCGTACAGATAATTATAACAAGTGGTACAAATATAATTTCGTTCATAGATCGTTCACCTACCATTTCCTAACATTTCAAGGATTTGAGGCGTGATAGTCAACTTAAGCTTGCGGGGGTAAAGGAGATACCTATTCAGTCGCCATTCTGGTGATTCTATCACCAGCTGTCCTCCGAGAATCACTCCATATCAAACCAGATCTGCCCGAGTTATTTGCCCGGGTAAAGGACCGACACTTTGCTCCATCTGTAACGAATAAAGCAATCAAGGCCCAAAGCCATAAAGCTCTCTCTCCGCACGTTAGATATACATGGGATTGGGGATGTATAAGTGAAAACCGGTAACCCAGAACTTGTGATGGGTGTGCATCACCGATCGGAATAGATTTGCATTCTGTTAAAGAGATCTTTGGGTTCAAATTTACGTAAAAGACATCATCGTGTCTTTAAAATAAGGTTCGACGGTGTTCAACTTTGAATACCAGAGAAATTCGCCTGTAGGGCTAAACATAATTAATAAGTTGGTGACAAAGCTAGACGTCGCGAAAAGTTGATGGTGTTCACGTCAATGGAGGAAGAAACTATCAGACAATTGTTTCATTTGCAAAGGAAAATCTTTGGTGGTCCATGATATTACCAGAGGACTTGATTTGTTGCTATTTTGGCGGTAAATCACAAGCAAAGACGATGGCAATTTCACAAGCCGGTTTTCTTGCATTGGTGTCCACGTCGAGAAATCTACAGAACCACCCAGTTTAACTCATAAGTTCCGAGTTCGAAATCTAAGAATGCATCATTGTTTAACATTAAGCGCAGAATGATCCTGAAGTTTACAAGCACAAACCAAAATTAGTTGGAAGTTGAAGAAATAAAAGAAGAAACGGTACTATTCATTCCTGCCTTGTCTTATGGGTGTGCAGGGGGATGATTCCTTCGATTCATTCCCCTGGCCTCTCACGGAAACAAACAACGGCAAACAAGTTGAGACAAACTTGGGCGGTATAATACATGGTTCCGATCTTTGCTTTCGATCTTCCATTGCATCACAATTACTGGCAATGGAAGATCAGCTCGAATACACGAGACATCGCTTCGTTAAAAAAACTGAGGATGATTTGAAATTACAATGGTACAGATGCATCAGAGTTTTCTTGTTCGCGCTCTTCTGCCACCCTTGGATGGACCCGTGAATGGTTTCTTTTAAGTGGTATACGCCCCCCATTCTGCTCGTCGAACTCGGCGAGGTGATCTTCCACCTAGCCGACCTCCAAAGCAAAGCCGCCTCTTGGAATGCACACGAAGAGACAATATGATGGTGAACAAAAACATGTCAGCAGGATTTGTAACGACGGACGGCCATGGCTGCTGTTTATGAGCCTCGGTCAGAGGCTCTGTTTGCGACTCGGCCAACTTCAGCAGATGTTGTTTGTACGTTCAGCAGATGTTGTTTTGTTTGATCGAGAGCTGCTGGGCCGTTTTGGTGGTTCAATGCCATTATCCACACACCACTGGGCAATGAGGCTTCGTAAAACGTAGTTGGGCGTCAGTTCGGTACTGGTGCCGGCTGTGCGTCTTTGGACAGGTGCCATGCCCTGCTTCCAGCCACTTCTTTATGCACCTCCGCAATATGAGGTAATTAATTATTTACAATATGATTAATTATTATTTACATCAGGTAAATGACATTAAATTATGTATGTTCTTTGCAATATGATTCATAATGGCACTTCTTTGCAGAGTAAGTCATTTGAACTTAACTCTGCCTCGAAGAATAGAAGCACGTCAGGGGATCTCCTCGAGGGCTCCATGTCCTGCACTGATAGCACTTCCATGCTTCGACCAGAGTTTGATACAGCCTTCAAAAAAACATGCGAACTTGTCATGAATGTGCTCAGAAGTCAGTGTTCAATGGACCATGATCAATCTATCTCCGAAGATGAATCATTACCCATCACCATGTGGGAACCCTTATTTAAGAAATCCATGGGAAATTGGAATCTGAAAGAATTACATGTTAGCCTCCGTTTAACTATTTTTTCGGCCGTAAGTTCTGCTTTCTTGTTGTGCAAGTACACTATTTCTTCCTATTCTGAACTCCGATTTTTCAATTGATACCATTTGTATGTGCAGGAGAGACTAATAAATCATTCAGGAACTGAAATCTCTTCGGTATCTGTCCATATTGGGGCATGTTTAGAGCATCTCCATGCACTTTTGGGCAGTCTATTGAGCCTTGGTGATGGTTTACTTGAAGAATTCTTAGAAATTCATAAATCAGTAAGTTCTACCCTTGCTTGTATAAACTCGTGCTCATAATAAACATTTCCGGGCTACAGCTCCCATGACCATATTGCTGCATATTCGACAATTCGTATAATCACTGTTCATTTGTTGCTATACAGGTAGCAATAATGACTGATGTACTAGCCAACGTCTTAGCATCATTGTTTTCCAAAGGTTTCAGAATCCCTTCCAAAGACAAAGAAGAAGATGCTAGTAATGATGTATCACAGGATGCCAGCGGAACTGGGATGGTGAGGGTTCTGGACAAGTTGATGTTAGTGAACAGATAACCGATGAAGATCAGCTCCTTGGATGTTCTCAGAAGGTGTGTTGCTTGTCAAAATAATGTTTGTTTAACCTTTCCATTTTTTCTAGCTCGGATGGTGCTCCGCACCAACACTAGTGCCAGCGGTCCCGGGAACTGTCGACGCCAAAAGGCCAGCCAAGTTCAACGGTACCGAGTTCAAGAGATGGCAACAGAAGATGCTGTTCTACCTGACGATGCTCAACTTGGTCCGATTCTTGAAGGAAGAGGCTCCGAAGGTGGCAGAAAATGAGGCTGATCCACAAAAGATCAATGCCCTCGATGCGTGGAGTCACAGCAATTTCCTATATCGTAACTATGTCCTGAATGGCTTAGACGATGCCCTTTACAATGTCTATGCAGGTACCAAGACTGCGAAAGAATTGTGGGACTCCCTGGAGAAGAAGTACAAAACAGAGGATGCCGTTCATCGTCGGAAGGTTCCTCGACTTCCAGATGGTGGACTCCAAGAAGGTCATAAACCAAGTCCAAGAGCTGCAACTGATTCTACACGAGATTCAAGCCGAAGGCATGCAACTCAGCGAATCCTTCCAAGTGGCTGCTCTAATCGAGAAGCTACCTCCTCTGTGGAAGGACTTCAAGAACTACCTCAAACATAAGTCCGAAGTCAAGACCAGTAGGACCAACTCTGAGGCTAAGGTACACCTCGCCGAAGGTGGCACTGACAAAAAGAGGAAGAAATCTGAAAACAAGCAGAAGAAGCAAGAGCCAAAGCAAAAGAAAGCTAAGAAGATCAAGGACAATTGCTAGGGCTGAGCCTTAAACCGAAAAAAACTGTGACCCCAATTAACCGACCAAACCGAAAGCAGGGAAAAATTCAAACCGAATACTTAACCGCTATCGGTGTACGATTTCGGTGTCACACCGACTTGAGTGGTTGGGCTTCGGTGTCCAATTTTGCTTAACCCGCCACACCGTAAGACCGAGGTAAGCGACGTCGTTTAGGTGTAATATACATGTATATATACATATACATGTATATAAAACTTGATTTTACATAGATAGAAAACCTAGCCGCTGGCTTCTCGAATCTTCCCCTCTCCCACTTTCGGTCTTCCTCACTCTGTTCTCCCTTCACCTTTTCCCCCTCACACTCTCTCCCTTTCCCGTCCACTCTGTTGTTCTCCCTTCTCCATCTCCTCCTCTCTTATACCGTTTCCCGGACTCTGTCGTTCGCTGCTCCGCCTCTCACTTACTCCTTAGTACACTATTTTCCCAAATCGATTAGAATTTAGGAACCCTAAAACCCAAATCGCCAGAAAATAATTGCAGCTCCTCCTCCCTATCTCAATCCTTCGCAGATCCTCCTCCCTTACTTCCTCTACGCTTAAGACGGTAATTGCAAGGTTTTCTTCATTCACTGTATGTTGCTCACGTAGGTATTAACAAAGTCTTAACGAGTTTAATGTTATGCAGTAGATTTGTGATATAATCTGATAAAAATTAACTCTTCTATTTGTACTCTTGCAGAACTTCATGGAGATCAAATTAATCCGGCTTAATTTGTGATATCTTTGCGTTATTTTTTTGTTTTTTTATTCTGGCTCGAGTGTTGCTTTTGTCAATTACAGTATGCAGTAGAATTTTGCTTGCTTTTGTCAATGTTGTTTATCTTGTGTTCATGTTTGTTTTCAGGTACTGCATGTGTTTTGAAGGAGACGATCTGAAATGAGGTCGTAAGCTTGCTGCCCTCTTGTATGCAGTGAAGTCGTAAGCATCAAGTGCATTTTGAAGGAGATATCTTTGAATTTTGTTGTTGCATTTTGAAAGATACACATTTTGGATGGATGGATTGTAATTAGAATTAAATCCAATTCCTAGTTCTACTATGACAGCTAATTAAATGCAGATTCATGATAAAATCTGCAATTCCTAGTTAAAATTTGGTTTTATGAACATTTTACAACAATGGGCCAGTAATGGGCCTAAGTCAAAGATGTCTGAAAAAATGCTAACTTAACGAAACCGTCACACCGCTACCCCGAAACTAATAACTCCTTCAGTGTCGGCTGAAAATATGGGCCAAAAACCAACAACCCGACCAATCCTCACCCCTAACAATTGTTACAACTGCGACAAGCCCGGTCGATTGTCGCCTGCCAAAAAGGGACGATCGAGAGAAGGCAAGTTTGAGCTAGACTTATCCGCCGTGGTGTTTGAAGCCAATCTGGTGGATAACCCAAGAGAGTGGTTCGTTGACACAGTGGCGACCCGACATATCTGCTCAGACAAGGAGATGTTCTCGACCTATATCCTGATCAACGAACGAAAGTTGTTTATGGGAAACTCCGCAATTTCTCCCGTAGTCGGACTAGGCCAGGTAGTGCTGAAGCTGACCTCCGGAAAAGAGCTAACCCTCAAGGATGTGCTGCATGTCCCAGACATTCGTTAGAATTTAGTATCCGGCTCACTGTTAAGCAAAGCTGGGATGAAGCTAGTATTTGAGGCTGATAGGTTTGTTCTGACCAAGGCTGGTACCTTTGTAGGAAAGGGTTACCTCGAGAGGGAGCTCTTTAAGATGAATGTAATAACTGTGAAACGCGCCTTTGAAGGGCCTAATAAAGTTATCAATTCTTCTTATTTGGCTGAGTGTTCTAACTTATGGCATGATACATTATGACACGTAAATTTGAACTCACTAAAAAAGTTAGTAAGATTAAATTTATTGCCTAAAATGGAGTTTGATCCAAACAATAAATGTGAAGTATGTGTAGAGGCAAAAATGACTAAAGTACCTTTTCATTCAGTGGAAAGAAGTACTAGACCTTTAGAGTTAATTCATACCGACATATATGATATGAAACACGTGCAAACTAGAGTGGGAGAAAAAGTATTTTATCACATTTATTAATGATTGCACAAGGTACTGTTATGTACATCTCTTGAAAGGGAAAGACGAAGTTCTAGAAGCTTTCAAGAGTTATAAGAATGAGGTTGAAAATCAACTTAGCACTAAAATCAAAATAATTCGAAGTGATAGAGGGGGAGAATATGTAGCTCCGTTTGAGGAATTCTGCCAACAAAATAGCATTATTCATCAGACAACAGCTCCATACTCACCTCAATCAAATAGCCTAGTTGAACGCAAGAATCGAACTCTTAAGGAGATGATGAACGCTATGTTGATTAGCTCGGGCTTACTCCAGAACTTGTGGTGGGAAGCTGTGCTCTCAGCTAATCACATTCTAAACAAATTGCCACACAAGAAAAGGGATAAAACTCCATATGAATTATGGAAAGGGAGAAAGCCTTCCTACTGTTACCTTAAAGTGTGGGGGTGCCTAGCTAAGGTAGAAATACCTCTGCCTAAAAGGGTGAGAATATGACCTAAGACCGTTGACTGCATTTTTATCGGATATGCTTACAATAGTAGCGCATACCGATTTCTAGTGCACAAGTCTGAAAACCCTGAAATCAACGAGGGAATGGTCATGAAATCAAGGAATGTAACATTCTTTGGGAATATATTTCCTAAAAAAGAAACGAAAGAAGTAAGCTCAAACAAAAGAAGTTATGAAGCTACACAAGGCTTTGATCAAGGTGCTGAGGAACCTAAACAGAGTAAGAGGACCAAAGTAGCCAAGTCGTTTGGTCCAGATTTTCTAAATTATATGTTAGAAAATGAATCTGGGACAATCCAAGAGGCATTATCTAGTCCAGATGCTCCTCTTTGGAAATAAGCTATCAATAATGAGATAGAATTTTTCATGCAAAATCACACGTGGAAAATCGTGGATCTCCCACCAGGTTGCAAACCTTTAGGTTGCAACTAGATCCTAAAAAGAAAATACAAAGCTGATGGATCAATCGACAAGTACAAAGTTCGGTTGGTAGCTAAAGGGTTCAAACAGAAGAAAGGATATGATTTCTTTGACACGTATTCGCCGGTCACAAGAATCACATCTATTAGAGTGCTCAAAGTTATTGCAGTACTCTATAACCTCGAGATACATCAGATGGATGTAAAAATAGCTTTCCTGAATGGAGAACTGGAAGAGGAGATATATATGGAATAACCTGAAGGGTTTGTTGCCCCCGGACAAGATCATAAGGTATGCAAGCTAGTCAAGTCACTGTACGGGCTGAAATAGGCGCCAAAACAGTGGCATGAGAAATTTGACAGAACGATGATGTCAAATGGCTTTAAGATCGATGAGTGTGATAAATGTGTATACATTAAAGGCACACCTGATGCTTACGTGATTGTATGGCTGTATGTAGACGATATGCTAATCACGGGAAGCAGTAATGATTTTATCGTGAAAACTAAAAATATGCTAAAGAATAATTTTGACATGAAAGATATGGGTCTAGCTGACGTCATACTAGGGATTAAAATCTCTAGGACGACCGAAGAAATTATCTTATCACAATCTCACTACGTTGAGAATGTACTCAAGAAATTTGATGCTTTTGACAAACCTCCGGCTAAGACTCCGGTAGACCTGAGTCTACACTTAGCTAAAAATAGAGGGGACCCAGTATCTCAACTGAAGTATGCAAGAATTATTGGGAGCCTGATGTACTTGACAAATTGTACACGCCCTGATATTGCATACTCAGTTAGCAAGCTTAGTAGATTCACGAGCAATACAAAATCAGACCACTGGCTAGCTCTGGAAAGAGTTCTAAAGTATCTAAAATATACCATGAACCATGGCATACTTTATACTAGGTATCTAGCTGTATTGGAAGGATACAGTGATGCAAATTGGATATCGGACACTAAAGACTCTAAATCTACTAGTGGTTATGTGTTCACCATAGGTGGGGAGCTGTGTCCTGGAAATCCTCTAAACAAACGTGCATAGCTCGATCCACCATGGAGTAGGAGTTTATAGTACTGGATAAAGCTGGGGAAGAAGCTGAATGGCTCATAAACTTCCTAGAGGATATTCCATGTTGGAACAAGCCTGTGCCGCCTGTATTGATACATTGTGATAGCATGTCTGCAATCGGGAGAGCACAAAGTACAATGTACAACGGTAAGTCTCGACACATCCATAGGAGACATAACACCGTTAGGCAATTGATCTCTGGTGGTATAATTACCAATGATTATGTGAAGTCCAAGGACAACATAGCTGATCCTTTGACGAAAGAAATTAACAGAGATCAAATGTATAACGCAGTAAGGAGAATGGGGTTAAAACCCACACATTAAAGAATGTTCATAGTGGTAACTCAACCATGATGAGTGGAGATCCCACAAACTTGGTTCAATGAGACAACTAAGTTATGGATGGTTCAGATGATTACTTGGAACCCATCCCATTCTCAGAAGCTGCCCAAGTACTAACATGCAGAGGTGTGGTAAGGCTAAGCGTCTATGCTTTTAATGATTCGTATACCAGATAAAGGTGGAGTATGACAGGATACTCCTGATAGGAGATCATCTATATAAGTGTGAAGTGAGGCCACTTCAAATGGAAAAACACTTATGAATCCAAGATATGGTCCATGGCCGAAACAGACAAAACGTGAGAACCAAAGGATATTAGAGATATCATCGCGTAAATATTATTGTCTTGGTTTACATAAAAAATAGCTGACCAGTTCAAGACATCGCGTTCACTGAGCAGCAAATAAATCCGATAGCACTTTACTAGGGAAGGTTCAAAGCCGTAAGCTACGTTCCTCGATACAATGATATTTCGTCGGAACTTTTCTTAAAAGTGTTAGCATGCATTAATCATCATTCATGTGGGAGATTGTTGGGTTTTTTTAATGCTAATTAAAGCAAATAGCCCAAAGTAGAAAGCCCAAAGTGGGAAGCCCACTATGGAATGAAAAATGGCAATCCCACATTGGAAAGTGCAACAAGATTTTTCTAGTTTATAAGGAGATGCTTCTTGTTAGCTAGGAAATGAGTTGACCACCTGGAAAGCCAACTCGGACCATTGCGAAGATGGTGCGTAGCACCATCTGATCGCCTGACCCTTCAAGGGTCGTTGTGCTATCTTGGGGACGATTGTCGCAGCCCGTAAGCACTGAATACGGGACAATCTCGTCTTACGGAGAAAAAGTCCAACTCTTGCCTCGACTATACCAGATCCTAATCAAGTACACCAGCTCCGACCAACAACATGATGTACAATCAGCTACATAATCAAATGGTAACTTCCAGGAATTAAGATCCACAGACGGGGTGCCTGAAGCAGATGTATCTTATTCCGTTGAGACTTCCACTGGTGTTGCTCCTCTGGGAAACTTGCCTCAGACTGTTACTTCCGAGGTTGAGGTCACTGTAGCTGACCCGTCAAATAGTGCAAGATATGCTGATAAACCAGAGCAAACTGATTTATCTGCCAATGAATCTTTATCTTCCCATAAAGCTCGGCCGAACCCTTTCAGAAATTTTGGAGATGCCCTTCAAGAGTGGAAAGAAAGAATCAGAGTGTCGGAGGATCTTCAGGCAGAAAATCAAGAGGCGCTAGGTGAGATAGATGACAAGAATGCAAATGAATATGGATATGTTCCTGAGTTCGAAAAGGGAACTGCTCAGGCATTGGGGCCTGCTACTTCTGAGCTAGTCGGTGCAAATATCCCATGCCATGACCCAGAAGAAGACCAGATGGCTCCCGAAGAAGGTGATGATGCGAACGTTGAAATTGATAACTCAGAAATTGAAGAAAAAAGTGCTAAACAAAATGCTCCAATCTTTAGACATAAGTTGGATGACACACGTAGCTTAGATTCTGAGAAGGCCCCTCAACTGGAATCACCCCAGCCCCATGATTTTGATGAGGGTTATCCAAGCAGTATGGACGAGAGTTCGATTACACTCAAGAAATCGTTGAATGAGGAACTGCAACGGCTTCGTGAGCTTTCAGTTGATGACAACGATTTGGGGAAGGCCCAGGATATTATTGAAATATCAAATGATGTCAATGGTGATGCTGCTTCTATTTAGCGAAGATATCAACTGCAAACAACAAGATTGTCGCAGGAATTACCGTTGATGATTCTCGTAGCATGTCGGAGAGCCATTTTGGTGATGTGGCAGTTGAGGCATTGGTTACAGTATGTAATGCCATGTCTCAACTAGAGATGGGAAACTTGGCAGTTACGAGCTTCGGAAAGAAGGGAAACATCAGGCTCCTGCATGATTTTGATCATCCTTTCACTGCAGAAGCTGGGATGAAGGTCAGTTGCATCTCTTTATTGCAAAACTACATTTGAGGCTCAACTAACCGAATGTGGTTTTGAATTGGGAATACTTCAATTTGTTAGTTCTCCGACATAAGATTATCCAAGCGAGTCTGACCCGACATTTTGTTAGAGCAGATCATCTCTAGTCTGACATTCAAGCAAGAAAACACTATCGTGGGTGAACCAGTTGTGGATTTGTTAAAGTACTTGAAATATATGCTGGACACTACAGTTGCAAAAGCTCGACTTCCTTCCGGGCAGAATCCACTGCAACAGCTTGTTTTGATTATTGCAGAAGGTCGATTCCACGAAAAGGTATATTCTCTCTAGCTAATGGAATGAAACAACAGAATTTGAGATTCCCTGCTCTTGTTTTGTTTTTGGTAAGTAAAGATTTTTATAAATTTAAAATAATAGTTACACCAATGAGTTCATTTAGTAGTTACACCAATGAGTTCATTCAAAGTAGCGACATTCATCGTGGTATACCAGTCCCATCAAACTCCATGCCTGAAGCAGCTTGACTAACAACTTCACGTGATGCTATTCATAATTGGGGGGCTTCCAGCCCAATTTCAGTTGCTGCTCGTTTGACTGATTCAAGAATATCTATTCCTTCATCTCCCAGTTTGAAACCTAGATCCTTTGCCACATTCCAAACACGTTGTGCTCTTTCTTGAGAGTTAACAGCTCCTTCTATCTCTTCAGCTTCGTCTTGTTCATCCGGTCCCTCTATTGTTGGTATTTCTTCCTCTTTTGATTTCTTCGTGCTTGTTCTTGCCTTGCTCTTGATTATAACAAATTCTTTTGCCTTTTGAGTTAGCTTTCTAGGCCTGGTTGAAGTCCTTTTCAAGGTGACCGGGCTGCCTAGGATTGGCGTAGTAGTTTGTGAGCCTGAATTAGGCAAGTCCAATGAAACATCCTCAATCCGCACGTCACTAGGCGTTTGACCGCCCACCTGCTGAGAAAAATCATCTTCATTGCTCGGAGAGTTCTCCCTCTCCGAAACTAAAATTATTGCGAGGGACTCTACACCATGCCTGTCAACAAGGGACGACTCCTTCCCAAAATTAGTGATCTTAAGTTCATGTTGCACATCCAAAATACCAGCAGTGTAGCTATTAACTTCATGCATCGCATCAGGGAGTGGAGCTCCTGTCAGAGGAGTGGAGCTTGAAACAAAAGGAACTAAAGCAGATGCCTCCTCTAACAATCCGCCAAGTTCCATATTTCGATCAAGCTTCTCAGTTTCAACAAGAGCCAAAGCAAGAGAATGAACTCCCTCAAATTCAACTTCCTTATCCTGCGGAACAGAAGCATTCAAGCCCTTCTCCAAATTTGCCAAGTCAGCAACACTGCCATAAACAATGCCTCCAACATCCTCTACCACTACTGCCTCCTTTTCGGAGCTAGTAGCGGAAGATGCCTTGACAATACCACACGACTCCACACCAACAAAAGGTTCATCCGATGACACAGCCTCACTCTCTGATACCTTCTCTTGTTCATCAAATAGCTCACCCTCTTCGCTAAGGGCGTCAAAGGCGTTCGAAGTAGAAACCAAAGTTGAGACCCCATTCGAAGTCCCTTCACCTGAAATCTCTGACGGAGCAGACACCACCACTTGTTTCGATATGTTACTGTCCTTCCGCTACCTGACTCTCTTACCCTCGACCTCCATCGAAGTCTTCTTGTTAGGAATTCAGCAATTAGAGAACAAGATCGCACAAAGAACACGGAACAAAAGAATTACGTGGTTCGGCCTAATGCCTACGTCCACGGTGAGAAAGGAGAACTTTTATTGATGAGTTTCCGAGCCACAAAGCCATACAAAACTTTAAGGTAACATGCCTTTATATAGAGGCAAACCCTTGTTGTACAAGTAACCTATCTAGGTCTAATTAGGAGTCCAAAACCTAGTCAGAATAGGAATAGGAATAGGAAATAAGTCTTTCCTATTTCTCGCCATCCCAACAATCTCCACCTTGGCGAGAAATCATCTCGTGGAAGAACCATGAAGCTTCACCCGAACTTCAACAAACTCCACCTTGACAAAACACCGCCCCATGAAGAACCATGAGATCTTGCAAAACCAATCCGACTCCACCGACTCCATCTCGGACCATAGATAACTGCATCAATAAGACCATCTCAACTTTCTCTTCACCTTTTGTTCAATCACTTGGAGCCAGCCCCCAAACTCGAGGTTCTGAGCTTACTTGGCCTATTTCCTCCAATCTCCATGAAGAACCATGAGATCTTGCAAAACCAATCCGACTCCACCGACTCCATCTCGGACCATAGATAACTGCATCAATAAGACCATCTCAACTTTCTCTTCACCTTTTGTTCAATCACTTGGAGCCAGCCCCCAAACTCGAGGTTCTGAGCTTACTTGGCCTATTTCCTCCAATCTCCATTGAACCCCAACTAGCAAGTCCACCTGCTGAAGCAACCTTGCGACCAATAGACACGCCCTCTATTTTT
Source organism: Hypericum androsaemum (assembly GCA_963995505.1). Lineage (NCBI taxonomy): Eukaryota > Viridiplantae > Streptophyta > Magnoliopsida > Malpighiales > Hypericaceae > Hypericum > Hypericum androsaemum. The sequence goes on from OZ023193.1 coordinate 4,914,588, forward strand.
CGGTCAGCCCCATGCTCTGCAACCTCGAACTGCTTTTCCGCTGGACCTTCTTGCCTCAAACCAATGCTACTTGATATAGCATACAAAGGGCAACCTTTTGTTCTACTAAGTAGAACCCTCGACATGCCTCGAACTCTACTGTTCGGCCTTCAGTGAGATACCCGATTCGCTCGTGGTGTCACCAATGGCTTCGCATGCCCAATGCCAAACCTACCCAACACCTTTGACGTGCACGTCCCTTTAGACAACCATAGCAGGGCCCAGCTAACAATGCTTCTCCGAGACAACCATGGCTCCTTGCCAACCACGCCTCCACGAAACAACCATAGCTTGCTATCCATGTCTTCGCGAATCCCAACTACACTCAAACCATCCATGTCAAGCCTTTGCTCTCTCATACGAACCAACCTCATATGACCTGAGCTTTTTCCCACTTTATCAGACCCATTGATGTGACTCCACCTACAATAATGTTCCCCACTAACCTGTAGGTATTTTCTTTCACCCTTCATCCCTACCATCGCATCCTTCTCTACCTTCATTAGCCTACCTTTATAACTATCACCGTTATAATCCAAGGTCCCTAACAAAAAGAGATTACCAGGATGCATTGGACTTGATAAGACAGAAAGCCAGTCACCATCCGACCCGTCTGAATATGTGGCCATGGTTGTGGATGCCTATCCCTCTTCGTTGTCTTGATCCCTAGTTTGTCCTGGATAGTCCCCTTCATGTGCCCTTCTCCGCACTTGAAACCACTTCCATTGAACTTCTTTGACTCCGACTTGGATCCTCTTCCACAACCCAGCTGGTGGCTCCTCATCATCCGCCAAGCACAAGCGAATCTTCGCTACCGCCTTGGCCTCCAACTCCTCCCACTCTTGCTCCTCCATCTTCTCAGACTTCTTCTCCGAGAGCGCGATGACCATCCCTTGTTGCAGGAGGAGATCCTTGACACGCCTTTGCCATAACCCAAAATTCGAAGAACCATCGAACTTCACAAGAGCAAACTTCGCGCCGTCCGTCATCCTCCAACCCAAGCTCTTGATACCAATTGTTAGGAATTCAGCAACTAGAGAACAAGATCGCACAAAGAACACGGAACAAAAGAATTACGTGGTTCGGCCTAATGCCTACGTCCACGGTGAGAAAGGAGAACTTTTATTGATGAGTTTTCAAGCCACAAAGCCATACAAAACTTTAAGGTAACATGCCTTTATATAGAGGCAAACCCTTGTTGTACAAGTAACCTATCTAGGTCTAATTAGGAGTCCAAAACCTAGTCAGAATAGGAATAGGAATAGGAAATAAGTCTTTCCTATTTTTCGCCATCCCAACATCATTCATGACTTGCTTCCCTCGAGCAACTAACCTCTTTTTAACTGCATCTACCCCATCTACTCGAGGATGCAATTTACGACACACATCTTGAGAGTGGCCAATAACCTTACAGTGATCGTAAAAGTTAGGCAAATCCTTATATACCAAATCCACGAGGCAGCTTCCTCCTTCTTCTTTTAGCCACACTTGATCCCATCGAGGTTTTGTCATGTCCATATCGACAAGCACTCGAATCAAAGCTCCATTAATCCTATTTAAAGCACCTGAGTCCGTGCGTATTGGCTCTCCGACTGTAGCGGCCAAGCCAAAAATGATATCAGACGCAATATGTTCCATGCTTAAGCCAACCAATTGCACCCAAACCTTTGCACTTGTAGCATGAACTTTGGCCGGCTTGAAAAAAGGCACCCAAGGTTGCAAGTAAAATGTGCCCTGTGGAATTTGCCACACGGGGGAGTTCCAAACTACCGTTCTATCAGCTTCAGAATCGAATTGGAATCCAAAATAGCCCATGCCAAGCGGTAGCATCTTTAACGCTTTAACTGGCCAAACCTTTGCTATCGAAATTCGTAGGTCGAATGACGAGCAAGACTTGCTACCCTTCGGCATCATCAGTCTCCCGATGAGTGCTTGCCTGCTAAAATTCTTGCAAACATCTTATCGCTCCTTGTTCAAAACAACAGCAGGTCTATCACCATCAAGAACAGGACGAATGTAATTACCCGAGTTTACCCATCCTTCAACCCGAGGATGAACTGAAGACGCATAGGAGCGCGCCTGAGAAATAGGAGTCCGGTCAAGGCAGGGAGGGACTCGTAGAATCGTTGCAAGATGGGAAGGAGTCCGGTCTGTAAGGCCATGAAGGCCGAAGCATCCACACCCGGCGGAAGGGAAATAGGCAACGACGGAGGAGAAGCCGCGGCCTGGGAGACCACAAGGTTACCCGCCGTGGAGCCACCAACTGCGGAGGACCTAGGTGACGCCGCCAGCGGAAGAGCCGAAGCGTCTGGTGTAGTAGCGGGGCTAGAAACCCCAACGGCAGCCCAAGAAAAAATCTGGGCAGGAGGATATAGAAACCCATCGGCACCCGTAGAAGAAGATGACGATGGAGCAACGTGGAGGGCCGTGAGCCCAGGGGCTGGGGGCATTTGAATCGCCCGAAAATCGCCGCTCGCGGGAGAGTTTAGGGTTTTTTAGGGGGAATCGCTTACAAGAGATCGATATTGTTTTGGCGACATTTGAATGCGTTACTCCTGCTCTTGTTTTGTTGCTAATGCTGTTCACTTCATGCATACAGGAAAAGTTGAAACGCTGCGTAAGGGATTTCTTGAGTCAGAAGCGAATGATAGCCCGGAAGAGTCGATCATGGACCAAATGGTATTTCCATCGCTCTTATTTCCTAGTCATCGGTATCCCCAAGCTCAAACTTATCTTCTTTTGTATCACATTCCACCAGGAAGCGTCATTTGTGGGCGACGGAGTGGTCAAGCTCTCGAGGTATCTGGATTCGTTCCCGTTTCCGTATTACGTTTTATTGAAGAATATTGACGCTCTTCCAAGGACCCTAGGCGATCTACCAAGACAGGTAAGTTGGTTTCCGAAGGGGTCATCCCCTTCGGACTTGTCAAGAGCTCTACATGTTCTTCATTTTCGGGTTTTTCGTGTTAACATCTGCTGGTTTTCCTTGTTGCTGCAGTGGCTTGAGCTTATGCAATCCTCACAGGATTAAAGCCTCCTTGCATGAAGAGCTTGAGCTTATTCTAGTTCAGGCAGAGCGGAGTTCTTGTGTATATATTATATATGTACAGTTCTTACAATATCAATGTCTCTTGTACCTTCCACTAAAGTGAAAAGTGGGCAATTTTGTTATGAGTAGTGTAGATTTTGATGGGTTTTATTTTATCTAATAAAATATTTCAGTTTTGAGGCCTACTTTGATGATTATGGAAAGCTCTAGTGAGTTACGTTGGTATATAATAAGCTTTTGTATTTATCAAGGTTCCCAACTGAAAAGAAAATTCTAAGGAGACCTTTAGGCAAAATCATTATATTATTAGCTTCCAAGGATAGTAATGAATATTGCACATATACTTGAAGCTCTTTAACAAGTTGCCAACTTTCAAGATAAAAAAAGATATCAAAGAAAACATTTTCTATCGCCTTACTTTATGGGTTGATATCATCGAATATTAATTTGAATTGGGTATAAATTTTAAAATGTGATAAAAATATTCATGTGTTCTCAAGGTCCTCTACGACAACTCTATCACACTCATTGGTCTAAATATTTTTTTGATTTAATATATTTGTTAGCATAATTTTAAGGTCAAGATTATGTTTCTAAAAGTCGTATCAATTTCTTACTTAATTGGTGAAAAGTGGGCAATTTTGTTATATTAGTGTACATATTGATGGGTTTTGTTTTATTTATAAAAATGTTGTTTCAATTTCGGGGCCTTTGTGAAAGACTCCCTTGAGGTACGTGGGTATATAATAATCTTTTGTGTTTGTTAAGGTTCCCGACTGAAAAGAAAATTCTGGGGACACCTTTAGGCAAAATCATTATATTATTAGCTTCCGAGGATAGTAAAGAATATTGCACATGTACTTGAAGCTCTTTAGCAAGCTGCCAACTTTCAAGATACAAAAAAAAAGAAAGAAAATATTGTTTATGACCTTACTTTTTGTGTTGATAGGATCTGATATCTTGTTAGATATGGGTTTTTGCCCAAAATAGTATTACCGTACAAGTTTATTTACCAATATAGTGTTAGTGCTGAAAAAATATTGAAAATGGTGTCTGTTTTCCGGGTCGAAATTTTTTTTAACTTGGGATACCCAGATCAAAAAAATTATTCGACTTGGGACTAAAATCGAAAAAATATTTCGACTTTGATTGTCAAAAAAATATTTTCGAACCAGGTCCCAGGTCTAAAATTTTTTACGACCTAGGGAGAGAAGGACCCAGGTCGAAACTTGTTTTCGACTTTGCCGCTTTCTTTCTTAAGTAATCCTCGTAGTAAAAACGACCGCGAAGTATGAAGTGTTAATTAATAAGTAAGGTCAGATTTTGTCCTTAATTAATTAATTAATTTGGGTTGTCGTTATTTATTGATGTTCTTGCCGATATTGCGACGTCTTTCAAAGTTCAACCATTGATGACCTTTATCTTATAATTTATAGAGTTATAATATTCTAGGAAAAATTATCAACATATTCCTATGAAACATGTCTTCAATAAAAAGGGGAAATATTTTTCTCCGAAATTAATTTATATTGGATCACCCATTTTAAAACTAGTCACTAGTTAACATATTAGGTTCATCACCAACAAATACTTCAATTAATTATATTCGATAGTCAAATACGAGAGGCATTTAGAAATGTTACTATAAAAAATTTCGATTAGTGAAATATCGTTTAGATATAGGATCGTATAGGGTTCACGGCAGGCATTTACATAGACTACAAGCTTTACAACCTTGCAAGAAGTATTAGACCCCCTAACCCACGTACTTGTGATGGAGAACGTGAACCAGATGGAAAACAAGTTTCGACCTGGGTCCTTCTCTCCCTAGGTCGGAAAAAAAATTTTGACCTGAGACCCAGGTCGAAAAGATTCTTTCGACAATCAAAGTTGAAATATTTTTTCGATTTTAGTCTCAAGTCGAATAATTTTTTCGATCTGGATACTCAGGTCGAAAATTTTTTTGGACGTAGAAAACTGACACCATTCTCGAAATATTTTCAACAGTAATACCATATTGGCTCATGTTTAAATTAATTGGCTCATGTTTGATTTTAAATGGTATAAACTAAAAAATATATATAATTTACAGCAGTTGTGATCCAATTAAAAGTTATTTTAGCTTAAGTAAGATGTTTCTAGTTCAAGCCATTAAGAAGGTACAAGAGTTAAATATTTATCGAGGGAGTTTGTCACTATTTTATTTTAATATTGATTTTTTTGGTTTGCTACGATTCGGTATCCGGATCTTTACTAGGCCAACTTATCCAAGTACGAATCGAGTAAAACTTTTGAATTGTGTCAAATCTCTCTCATTAATTATTTAACACTAGCTATGTCTCAATGGTTTGAACTCGAGACAACTTAATTAAACTATAATAAGTCTCTGCATCTAAGTTATTGTCGTGTCCCAATTATCAATTAACAATGGTTAATTTTCAAAGAAGATTTGCACTAATAGTATAAATGACGGGTGGGGTGGGGAATGAATCCCGGTCACAACAAAAAATGAACTTATAAAAAACAATGGTTAATACACATTTATATATCAGTAAATTATACCATCAAAAGTACTCAATTTGATTGACAATATGCAGATGATTGAATATCTACTTACATTGCCCAAAATCAAATCGAAGGCGACGGAGATCCTAAACAAGGAGGGGTTCAACCCAATGAAGGCCTGGGAGAACAAGTCGAACGCAAAATCCTCGAGAGACAAGCGATACAGAAAATATCTGATTAACGTAGGTGTCGGATCCAGCTGGGAAAATCCGACCGACTTGGGGTTTTTACCTAATATGGTGTTATTATTCATGTATAATAATCGATAAGGTGTTACTATTTGAAATTTTTTGAAAATGGTGTTCGTTTCGGAGGTCGAAATATGTTTTCGACCTACGACCTGGGGACCGTAAGTCGAAAACATATTTCGACCTGAGACCAAATCAAAAAATGGTTTCGACTTCCCTGGTCGAAAGCGTATTTTCGATTTGGTACCCAGGTCAAAAAATGTTTTCGACCTAGGGACCAAATCGAAAAAAAAAATTAGATCAGGGGATCTAGATCAAAATTTTCCTTCGACTTAGGTGGATGGCCTTATCCAAAAAAAATCCGGGAAAGTTGATTTCGTTGGATTTTTGTTTCCGGATAGGGGACAAGTCGAAAATAATTTTCGATCTGGGGTTACCCAGATCGAAAAAAATTTCTATAAATTTTGACCCCGCCCGCAATCCGCCATTATACCCTAAAAAATTTTGATCACCGCAGCTCGTCGCCGGCCGTCCGTCCTCGTCTCCGTCGTCCGTCCGTCCTCGTCGCCGGCCGTCCTCGTTGCCGTCCGTCCTCGTCGCCGTCCGTCCTCGTCTCCGTCGTCCGTCCGTCCCCGCTGCCGGCCGTCCTCGTAGCCGGCCGTCCTCGTCTCCGTCGTCCGGCCGTCCTCGTCTCCGTCGTTGAACGGTATAATTAATTATGTGGGGTACATTTGGATAATATATTATTTAAATGTGTTAATTAAAGTAATTTTGTTTAGTTATTAGATTTAAGTATGGTATGAATTATGAGATTTAAGTTTGTTAATTACAATAATTTGTTGATTACATGTTATGAGTTAATAGTTTTAATTAATTTTTTGAATTAAATTGGACCATTGGATTTGGTATATAATTGGACCGTTGGATTTAGTATATAATTGGACCGTTGTATTTTATGATATAATTGGACCGTTAGATTTAAGTTTGTAAATTAATATAATTTTCTGATTAATTCTTAGGTTAATATAATTTTTGGATTCGAATTGGACCGTGTGAGTTTATAGCATAGTTTTAAAAATGCTGGTCAACCAATGGTCCGACCGGATGGACAACGAATTAGGCACAAGAGCGAGTCATTTTATCACTTGTTGTACTTAACCGACCAAATTTTTTGTTGTATGAAAATTAAGTCTATTTGAAATAGTATATATATTATTTAAAAAGTAAAAAAAAATTGGTTTTGGTCAGACCGGTGGTCCGACCGGCCCAAAAACTGTGGAACTTCTGGGTCGAGCTCCGGGCCGTGTTTTAAAACCATGGTTAATAGTGTTAAGTAATTTTATGATTTAATTGGACCGTTAGATTTAAGTGTGTTAATTAATATAACTTTTAGAATAAATATTTTGAGTTAATAGTTTTAATTTATTTTATGATATAATTGGACCATTGAATTTTAGGAGCTAATTGGACCATTGAATTTAAGTTTGTTATTTATTATAACTCTTTGATTACAGATTCTGAGTTAATAGTGTTAATTAATTTTAGGATTTAACTTTCTGTGTGTTAAATAAATATCTAAATTATATTTTGTTTAAATTTATTAATAAATTAATTAAGAATTATAATATAATTTTGTATTCTTATCGTGTTAATTACAAAATTATGATTCATTCTTTTGACGAGTTTGTTGTTAGAGAATTTAGATATGGCTTCACAGTCAGACATATCATGTTACTTGGGAAATGGAGGACCGATAGATGACAGTTTGTTACGTTACCAAAATGTGCACCGTTCACAACTCGTTTGGAATCGTGAGGTACGTAATTAAAAGTAACGAATATTATATTCAATAATTTGTTAATGATATATTTTTAATATTTTTGATTGGTTATTTTGTGTAGGTTGAGAACCAAACTCCAAATAACAAGTCGTTGAGCTTCCGTCGTCGCAGGTTGCTCACATCGGGTCTCAGTAACCTGAAATTCATAGAGTATATGAAGGCCGCCGGTTTTTGGGATGTTTGGTGCATTGGCGATGTTGTAATCGATACTGCACTAGTTACCGCTCTGGTGGAGCGATGGCGGCCTGAGACACACACTTTTCACATGCCTGAGGGGGAGATGACCATTACTCTCCAAGATATGTCTGTGTTGCTGGGGCTTCCTAACGATGGAAATCCAGCCACGGGACCAGAGATACCTCCCTAGTGGAAAGATTTGTGTTACGGTCTCTTTGGCATCAGCCCACGGGATAGTCCAGAATTTGTCAACGGCAATCGAATTTTGATTGAGTGGTTTGATGCAAACTTTACGCCTATGAATATCCCAGACGATGCTGATGATGAGGTTCAACGATATGTTCGAGCAAACATAATGCGACTTATCGGATGTACGCTGTTTCCGGAGTTCGCGGACCGAATGGTCCATGTGGGATGGTTGCCACTTCTTGCTGATGTTGAGGCAATTGGCACATATAGTTGGGATAGTGCATGTTTGGCGCACGTGTACCACCAGTTATGCAAAGCTACTAGCCCAGATGCGATAATAAGTTGCGGGGCTATGCAACTGGTTTGTATGTGGGCTTATGAAAGGATCATCCCAACTCGCCCAATTTACCGTGAGCCTCGGGAGCAAGGTGATGATGAGGCACTCGGCTTCAGGTACTCGTACTATTATTTAATACTATTTACAATCGAGTAATGTGTTTTACATTATTATCAAATGCATAATGAATGAATTTTGCAGGTGGACTGACACTATAGATAGAGGTCAGACCCAAAAAATGACCAACGTGTCCTACTACCGCCGCATGCTCGACGAGTTAAAAACGCACGATGTAAGCAACTTTTGTTAATTGACATTAGCAAATTTTACTTATTTAGAAATATTTGAGGAAATTTTTTTTTGATGAGCTTGTTTGCGTGTTTGTATTGTAGGTGGTTTGGATGCCGTACACTCTTGATATCATTGCTAAGTTGCCGCAAGTATGTCATCGAGATCAAGCTTTGTGGTTGGCACGAGTTCCGTTGATATGCTTTCTTCATGTGGAGTGGCATTATCCCGACCGGGTGCTACGATAATTTGGAATGATGCAGCATATTCTGGCAGCACCTGAAAATGATGAGGGGACACACAGTAGTGCAGACCGTCGTAACCAAACTGACCAAAATTGGGAGCAATTTTATAGCAGCCATGTGGCAGTATGGCAGTATCGGTTACGCTTTATCTTTCCAGGAGTGCCTGCACCGCCGCACATCCATTACCATGATGGTTATATGGATTAGTTCAGAAGGAGTACCCGCCGTTTCATTTCCCCAAATGAAAAAAATTTGATGGTATAATTTATTTTTCAGGCTGATGTTGTTGAGCTTATCCACCACACATTTGACGATCCTCATGTTCGTCAGTTGTCTGAAGTGGCACTGGGACGTGCTGGGGAGCGTAGACGATATCTTGATTTGCCAGACTCCTAACCAACTCTGACACGGGCTCAGACACCATCATACGATATTAGACAGGAAGAGAGGTGAGCCCGAATGAAAGACAGTAAGATCATTCTTAGCAGGAGGACACCGTTGCCTGTGATTGAGATGATGCATCATTTAGCGGTGCGACCCATAGAATGGGAAGATTACCATTCCACCCTAGAACATGTGGCAGCCGTTGGGTCTAGCTCATCAAGCTCTCCTCGTGGATCGCAGGTGCCTGGGCCGTCTACCCAAGTTGGGTATCAGCCATCGTCGGTCCCATATCAAATTACACCACCTGTCTGGGAGCATCAAATGAGGGACCGGATGCCTCATGCGCAGGGTGCAATGGTTCGTCCACATATGGATTACTCCGGTCAGCATCAGAACTACTACCAGACTCTGACTCCCTACGGTTCCATGCCTCAGTTTGGTGCTTCGAGTAATCCGTACTTGAACCAGTACCAGACTCCGGTATTAGATATTCCAGGCATGTCACAGTTCAGTCATCAAGCAGACAGGCCAGAACATGTGGAAACCGTTGTGCAACAGGGTGAGCAACAGCAGCCTCGTCAGCCCCGCCTATATTTAGATCGTGCAGCCAGACATGCCATCAGACGATGTCTTCAAGGGAGTACTTTAGATGGGTAGGGCCGACATCGTAGGAAGAACTAGTTTCTGTCCATTGATATTAGACGTTGTACCGAACATTATGATACGACATCAGCATAATCATCGACATCAGCATCCCTCATGTAAGGAACAACAACAGGCATCACTCTTGACGGACCAGCTCCATGACTATCCCTTATGGAAGGAAGTAAAAAAGGCGACACTCTTGACGGACCAGCTCCATCATTACTCATTAACTGGTTTTCATGAACATCCAATATTTGGTAATTATTTGACACCCTCTTCTCCACAATAATTTCCAAATAAATCACACTCTTGTACGGTCCTACAAACCTTATCATTGTGTAAACCATATTCCTAACATCTCCATCATTGTCAATAGGCATTTGATAAAATTTCTCTCTGTCAATAGGATATCTAAATAGCAGCCTACGAACTTCTTCACCAGGACCAATAGTCTTTTCATATACTTTTGTTAATAACACATCATAGGAGAAATCTTCATAACACTTGATCTTTTTTTCAAATCCCCAGATGTAAAATCCGATTTCACTGTTGTAGTACATTTCTCCATCATATTTCAAAGTTATTCGTACATTCCGCAAAGCCATTTTTTCAACTATAACAAAAAAATTTGACACTTAATTAGAGTAGCTTAATTCATAAGTTCACAAAATAAAATTGCAGAAATTCATCAACTATAACAAAATTTATGGCAAAGTTTTAATTGGCACATAATTAGAGGTGGCATAATCCATCATCAAATGTAATTAAAATTTGCGAATGAATTTAATAAACAACCAAACAAGAGACATGTATGTTCTTTTCTTATGCATTAATTTCATATTTATGACAATATGCAAGTAACATAACAAATTGATGACAAAATTTATTCAGAAAATAAAATTGACCGTATTCATCAACTATCACAAAATTTATGAAAAAGTATAAATTCACATATAATTAGAGGTTGCATAATCCATCATCAAATGTAATTTTTTATAACTTTATCTAATAAAATTATTACTAATTACTAAATTCTCGCTTATTTTTTCTTATGCACTAATTTCATATATATAACAAGATTGTTGTCTAAGTAACATAACAAATTAATGACAAAATTTATTATGAAAATAAAATTACAGAAATTCATCAACTATAATAAAATTTATGACAACGTATAAATTGATACATAATTAGAGGTGGCATAATCTATCATAAGTTCATGATTAATTACCGATATGGTTAATTTCATATTTATGACAAAATTATTGTATAAGTAACATAACAATGACAAAATTTATTCTGGAAATCGAATTGCAGAAATTCATCAACTATAATAAAATTTATGACAAAGTATAAATTAATACATAATTAGAGGTAACATAATCTATCATAAGTTCACACAAAAAATTGCAAATTGAAACGTACCTTCGGAGGAAAAAATTTAGAAACGGTGAAGTTGTTCTTCTGTGAGGAGGAAGAAATGCTGGGGGGGGGGGGGGGGGGGGGGGGGGATGGGATTATATAGACCCCAATTCGAAATTATATTTCGATTTCCGACCACTTTTTCTCATTTTTTCTGGATCTTGTTCGGAGTCAGGTCGAAAATAATTTTCGACCTAGGCACCAACGAATCCCGGATTTTTTGGATAAAGGCCATCCACCTAAGTCGAAGGAAAATTTTGATCTGAATCCCCAGATCGAATTTTTTTTCTTCGATTTGGTCCCTAGGTCTAAAATATTTTTCGACCTGGGTACCAAATCGAAAATATGCTTTCGACCAGGGAAGTCGAAACCGTTTTTCGATTTGGTCTCAGGTCGAAATATGTTTTCGACCTACGGTCCCCAGGTCGAAAAAATATTTCGACCTCCGAAACGAACACCATTTTCAGAAATTTTCAAATAGTAACACTATATCGGTTATTATACATGAATAGTGATACCATATTAGGTAAAAACTCACCGACTTGTGGGTGTCGTGGATGATAAAGATGTTTAGCTTGACTGATGCTTTTTTCGAGGCCGATTGGATGACCGAGGCTCGGGCCCAGCTGATCGTAGTGTCCACCATTATAACAACCATTTCCAGATCGCCGTCAACCCGCCAGGTAATAAATATATGCGTTGAAGTTAATATATTGTTAATTTTTGTGAATAAAATTTATTGTTAATTTTGGGTGTGGTAAATTTATTTGTAAATATTAAAAATCTACATATTTATTTTCGTAATATTTTGGATAGATTTATAAATTTCACGAAGTGTGGAATAATCCCATGGTCGTGCCACATCGCAACTTGGGACAAATGTCAAGTCATTATTTTACAAACTCGGATGGTAGTTGGATGGTTAACACTGTTGACTATCAATTCAGCAGGTCGCACTAGCCCGCTGATCAAGACAAAAAATTCCAAAAACTAATTTTTGACAAATATATTTTTTTATTTTTTATTCGATGAAAAGTGATTAACAATATATTATAAATTAGCTAATATTAAAATTTGAATGTCACTTTTCAAAGGTTATCACCCGACTGATATCTCAATTTTTTCTTGTTCGACTCTCACCCAGGTGGCGTGTTTCAAGCAAGCTTCACGGACATAAACACGCCGGAGACGTTGAAGATGCTAAACGCGACACAACGGTGTTTAAAATTAAAGTCCACCGAATACCACAAGGAGTGCCAGCTGCCAGGGAACGCCGTGTTCGGATACTTCAACCCGATCGAGTTCAGCATCCTCACCGTGTTCAACACCGGAGCCTTCCTCGGCTCCCTCTTCGTCACCGTCGTCCGAAACTCAAGGATCCTCTACATCCTCGTCCTCTGCGTCGCCTTCATCCTCGAGTCACTGATGATCACCTTCTTCCTCTCCGTCGACCTCTCCATCCCGCTGCTCCGGCGAACCGCGCTCGGCCTTTTCGAGTGCTCGGGTTATCTTCTCGCGCTCGGAGTGTTAAGCGTCTTCTTCACGCTCGTGCTGACCTGGTGGCTGTTGCGCCCTCTGATCATCATTTTCATCCTCTGCATTAGAGCTCTGTACCACCAACATAGATCAACCGGTGAGGGAATTAGTTCTAACTTAATCACATTTCGAGATTGATTATTTAAGTATGCAGTAAGGTTCAATATTTGTTGGGAGAATTTTATCACCTAAAAATCCTACCCGGTTTGAATTGGATTAGTCGGCCTAGTAGACCGAATACCAATTATTAAACCAAAAAATAGAGCTCTGTACGACGTATTGCGTCGCAAACTAAATGGAACCAGCCTCAACACCGACCGCCCTTGATCTCCGTTTTCCTTAAAATCGAGCCGAGTATTGTCGAATAATGTTATTTAAGAGTGATTCTCTTAGAAGAGAATCGAATTTAGTTGTTGTCAAGATAGCTAATTGCATGCATGTTTCTCGTTGCGAGTTATTGTTGTCGTTTTTTGCATTATCCTCTTCCAAATGTCTGAAAATAAGGATGTGTTGAATGATACTATCATTTCTTAAAAAATGAGAGTGAGGCTGTGTTTTTTTTTTATTTCTATTATTCACAATATCCAATTTTATTTTAAGTAGGATTTTTTGAATTATATTTTTTACATTCGTAAAAAATACTATCGTTACCAGTTCCATTTTTTAGATACATTATGGATCTTATTAATTTAATAGAGTTGTACACTAGAATGTAAAATGTCAAAGAAGATCCATTTTATTAAATTAAGTGGATCCTTTAAGAGCCACTTTATATCTGAAAAATATTTAATTCTAAGCTACACGAAATTAAGTTAATGGGCCGTCACCCAGAGAGTACACAGCTTGCTCGGATATCATCGAACCACCCAATAGCATCCACTCATCATCCTCAGATCAATCCAAACCCCTCTCTCTCTCTCTCACATTCCAACAAGCGGGCCTGTGGATTTCTTATGAATGTGGAGATGAGTTCTATCGAAGTTGAAAGGTTTTTATACCTTGCCTTGTTGATTCGTATAGGAGAATGGAGGGTGTTAATTGAACCTTTTGTATATGTAGTGGAGTTTATTTGATCTTTATTCCTTATTTTTTTAGATGTAAAGAATGTCTCGTATGGATAATTATAACAAGAGTACAAATATAATTTCGTTCTAGATCGTTCACCTACCATTTCCTAACATTTCAAGGATTCGAGGCGTGATTGTCAACTTAAGCCTGACTGAGGGGGTAGAGATACCTATTCAGTCACGATTCTATTACCAACTGTCCTCCGAGAATCACTCCATGTCAAACCAGATCTCTCGAGTTATTTGCTTCCTTATCTTAAACGATTACACACGAATCTCTTGCCTAAAATCATGGCAACAGTTATTATTTCGATTCATATAAACCAGTATAAATCCACTATCATGTACAGACACTAAGTGTGTGAAATACAAACATATATTCGAGGTACTTGTTCAGAGTCCACGCTACTACGAGTCTCAAGAAGGCAGCAGGTGATGTCCTCTAGCTGATCGAGAAATCCATCCCTGTTATTAGAAGGGCCAAGGTAAATGAATTTTCTTCTTCATGATTCGACTTTCATTCTGTTAGCCTTTTGGGCGTTATTCTCAAGGGGAAACTCTTTCAGGGATCATTAGACAACCATCTTCATCTAAATATTAGAGTAACTTGGCCTCGCTCAGAAAAGGTGGTGAACAGAAGCCATCTTGGTATCACTCCGATCCCCTGCGACCTATTTGTTATATCTCAGGATATCGTGCTTGAAGTAAACACAAACTTTGAAGTTATCGCGGACTTTGAAGCCCATGTGCTTGAATTCCATAACCAAAATATGAATAAAGGTCCAGTTGTTGAATCTCTACTGGCAGACTTGTCAAATGCCATCAGCTATAATCGAGAAGATGAGATGTTGGAGTCAGATGTTAAAGAAGACGAAGATCAAAGTGTTGCTACAACATCTTTTGTATCAAAGGCAAAAGAGGGAAAGAAGATCGTTAAGCCAAAACGGGTTAATGGGTCAACACGCGGGTCACCATGCGGGTAGCCAGCTAGTTAAGTTAATGACTGTATGGTCGAATAGTAGAGTGACACGTGTATATACTTTTGTATAAAAGAACCGATGTGGATACAGAAAAAGAATAATAAAATACGTGATCATTTAGATTTCCCACAAAAAATACTCTCTCCTCGTGACTTTTATGCCTTTCTTTCTCTCTCTCAACTCTCACTTACTTTCTCTCACTATAACCGTCACTTTCTCTATGACTGAGCTTAGTTCTTGAGCTCCAGCTTCAACCTTCCATTTTTTACATGGTATCAGAGCGCTAGACAAAGCTAGTCTAGTGAAGATCTACTGGTTTAAGCTGCGATTTGAATTTGAGTCACGAAAAAAAGATCGCGATTGGAAGAAATGTCGATTTCTTCAGCTGTGAACAGTCACCAAGGTGGATCAGCTCAATCTCAGCCAGGATCCTGGAATTTGCCAGAGAATATGTTGTATTACCTCCATCCGAGCAAAAATCTTGCGTTAATTTTGGTAACTCCTCTTCTTAATGCAACTAATTACTTTAGCTGGAGTAGGTCTATGAAACGAGCCTTGAGGTCGAAGAAGAAGTGGCCCATGGTTGATGGATCTACGCATCCACCTAAAGTAGGTGACTCTAGTTATGATGATTGGGAAGGTTGCAATAGTATGGTACTGAGTTGGCTTGTAGGATCGATGAAACCTGGAATAGCCAGAAGTGTTAGTTGTTTGGAAACTGCTGCTGAGGTTTGGCAAGATCTTCTTGGGAGGTTTGGACGAGCAGACTCCATGAATATTGCTAGGTTAAAGATGGCCTTGTGTTCTTTGAAGCAGGGAGCACTTACAGTGACTGATTATTTCACATCATTCAAAATGTTGTGGGATGATTACTGTGAATTTAGGCCTCTATCGTTGTGTAAGTGTGTAGATGCTGAGAAGGGATTTGTAGACTGTGCGTCAGTTAGGACTTCGCGCTTATATTAAGAGAATGATCAGCTGATTCATTTCTTGATTGGTCTAAATGAGAACTATAGTAATATTACTTCGCAGATCATATTGATGGATCTACTTCCCGATGTCAATAGAGCTTTATTCCTTGCTTTGCAACATGAGCAACAACTGCTGAATGTTTTCTCTGCTAATATGATTTCACATGTTACTAGTGGTTCAAGTTCCATCAATGCTGTAAATACTGGTGGTTATGTTAAGCTGAATTAGAATGGAAATGGGAAGCAGGCTACTTGTACTTACTACGATAAAGATGGACACACTATTGAAAAATGTTATAGAAAGCATGAATTTTCACCAAACTTCAAGTTCACCATTTTGCTAATCAAGCTAGTGGTTCGAGGAATGGCTCTAGATTTACTTCTGGAAGTGCTAGTGGTTCTGGTTTCGGACAGGGATATACGAACAATGGACCTCGTAATGGTAGTGTTTCTACAGGTTACAGAGGAAGTAACTCACATTCTACTAATCAAGCTACTGCAGGTGGCTTAGAAGAGGTGAACTCGGGTCTAGCTAAACCGGCTTTAACCCCAGAGTAGTATTCTGGCCTCATCGAGTTGATTCAACACTCAGCAACATCAAGAGACAATGTTCATAGTCTCCCACCATTGAGCAATTCACCACACTCAGCAACATCATAGTATTCTGATCACATTTCTGGTATTTCATCTCTATCTTTATCTTTTTATGGAGCATATGCTAGTAGGAGTTCAGCCTGTACTTGGATATTAGATTCAGGAGCGTTGGATCATATTGCTTGTTCATTCCAATACTTAATAGATCATCATCCAGTTTCTGATGTGGTTATTACATTGCAAAACAGCCACAGAACAGTTGCCACACACCGTGGCACTGTCAAACTATCTTAAGATATATACTTGTTCAATGTCTTACTCGTGCCTTCCTTAGCATTCAATCTGTTGTCAGTTAGTCAGTTGACCAAGTCTTTTCCCTTTCAACTTTGTTTTAAAGCTAATTTTTGTTAGATCTAGGACCTAATCAGTTCGAGAGTAATTGGTAGCGCCGTGGAATCACACGGCCTTTACTTTTTAGACCTTTCTTTCCAACCACAAATGTCTACATCCTTAGACCATTGTCAACCAGTAGCTGCATCAATTTATAAATCCTCTTCTATTAATCTGTGGCATTCCAGACTTGGCCACATTCCTGTCAATAAATTGCAGTAGATACATTTGTTAGATAATAATAGTGTGGTTGCTCAAACTATGGACCATTGTGATGTATGTCATTATGCTCGACATAAGAGGTTACCTTTTCCTCTAAGTACCTCTGTGGCAAGTGCAATTTTTGATTTAGTTCATGTTGACATTTGGGAAAAATTTGCTTTACCCAGTTATGACAGATATCAATACTTTCTCACAGTGGTTGATGATCATTCGAGGTTTACTTGGGTTTACTTGATGACTGATAAATCTGTAGTTAGGAGTTTGATCAAAAGTTTTTGTGAGATGGCATATACCCAATTTGGAGTAAGAGTAAAAAAAAGTACGTTCAGATCAAGAAAAAGAATTTCTGATGAGTGATTATTTTGAAGATCAAGGGATAGTCCATGAAACTAGCTGTGTTTATACCCCTTAGCAAAATGGGCGGGTCGAGAGAAAATATCAAACTCTCTTAAACATGGCACGATCCCTTATGTTACAAGCTAGTTTGCCAACCAATTTTTTGGCAGATACAGTTTGTTATGCAGCTTATCTGGTCAATCGAGTCCCATCTCGCACTTTGAATGACAAAACACCATATGGCCTGCTATATAAAAGGGTACCAGAATACAGGCATTTGCGAGTCTTTGGGTGTCTTAGTTATGCTGCCACTATTTCCCATAGAACCAAATTCCAACCACGAGCTCATCAATATGTCAACTTAGGAATTCCTATTGGTATAAAAGGGTACAAGCTATATGACTCAGCTAGTCATTCGACAATAGTGTCAAGGGATGTGATTTTTTATGAGCACATTTTCCCTTTCTAAGATGGATCAGTTTATCATGATCATCATTTTTAGCCTTGTCAGGTTACAGACTGTGCAGCAGATACCTTATATTTTTCCCGCTTTAGATATCCATCCAACTACACCTAAATTTGGTTCTGCCCCTTCCCATGTTCCTTCTTTTTCTCCTCACCAACCATCACCTCTGTCCTCCTTACCTGAACAACTTCCTAAACCAGCCCCTGATCTTTTTTGAGATGTTCTACTCGAGCTACAACACTTCCTCCCTACTTACATGACTATACCCATCATGTGATTTCATCGCGCTCACATGATCACTCTCCAGTACAGGTAAATTTGCTTTATACCTGTCACGACCCAAATCTGTGGTTGGTGACCGGCGCTAGACTTCAACTCATGTTATTCACAAAATAAATCTAGCCAGCCTCTAACGTATTCAAATTTATAATCATAAGCATTTAAACATAAAATTTAAAACCTAATGATCTTTAGTTTCATATTCTAAATTTACAAAATATAAGCCAAGCTTTTACTTTTTAATACATACTCCCAAGATCAAAACAAATCCTGTGACTACGAAGCTTCTAGATCAATAAGAAAAATACAAACTGGAGACCTCCAGACCAGTCCCGAAGAATAAAGCAGACTTAGTACGATCAGAGTAGATCTCCGAACCAATACAACTCGTATTTGAGTTCCTGCAAAACTGGTAAGAGGGGGGATGAGTGTTTTGGCAGTAAACAAATAAGATATGCATCGCAATTTATTTAGCTACTCAATGCACAAACATACCTAAAACATGCATATAACTAACATGGAAAATAAATTATGCGGAGATGTACATTATTCAAAAGTCATACTTACCAGATGACCAAATATAGCATATAATCACAAAGTCACAGAAACATGAGCAAACTACGCCAATGTGACATATGACACATAATTTCAATATTATATAGCAGAACTGACGAACATTCGGCAAGATCTAGATAGTGTCCAACCCCGACACGAGGATACCATATATCAAAGGCACCATCATCAACCAACCTCCTCGGCCAAATAGTTCTGCCTGCCAGAAGGCAACCATATCATATCAGACCAATCTCATCGGCCAAATAGTTCTGCCCGCTGTAGGCAACCATATCATATCAAACCAACCTCATCGGCCAAATAGTTCTGCCCGCCGTAGGCAACCATATCATATCAGACCAATCTCATCGGCCAAATAGTTCTGCCCACCGTAAGCAACCATATCATATCAGACCAACCTCATCGGCCAAATAGTTCTGCCCGCCGTAGGCAACCATATCATATCAGACCAACCTCATCGGCCAAATAGTTCTGCCCGCCGTAGGCAACCATATCATATCAGACCAACCTCATCGGCCAAATGGTTCTGCCCGCCGTAGGCAACCATATCATATCAGACCAACCTCATCGGCCAAATAGTTCTGCCCGCCGTAGGCAACCATATCATATAGCGGTGCTATCTATATCATATAGTTATTCGTATCACACAAATTCATAAGCTCCAAACGAATCAAATAGGTCCAATGAACAAACCAACATCTCCAGTGCCCACTCGAGGCCAAATTAAGCAAACACTTATAAATCATAATGTCACATCATAATGCTCATATAAAAAATGCACAATATGCACTAACAATACCATATTCAAATCATAACAAATAAATAGAGTGCGCCAAATAAAGCACGAGTCACATATTATTTATTTACCGATTCGACGAACTACCAACAACCGAATCTCCTCCCAATTGCCATCCTTGTCTGCGAATACTTGGTCTTCTAGTTTTCACAACATTTATCATATGCACATCCTCCTTCAAATAAAGAAGGGTACAGAACATATTACTTTCAACTCAACCGATTTCCAACACACTGTAATTACTTCAAGTCTCTTTATTATATTCTCTAATAGGTGGACAAATTCTGTTATCATTACCAAACTATGTTAGTCTCACGTAACTACTTATCAATTCAAATTCCATAAATACTGCCTTCCTCGTTATGATTTAGATAAATTTCTGAGCTGGACTTATCAGTTTCCCTTGCACTCATTAATTTATCTTGTTTCAATCGGATACTAAAATAGGACTAATATTTCTTTTTCCTTTCTTGGTTTAGTTTCTTCCTGTACTTCTTAATTATAATCATGATTCCGATTGAACATGGAGGGGATTTTAATTCTTCAAGTTCTCATAACTAATCTCACAGATCCATAGCTAACTTATTTTCAAGTTAAATTATCATTATCCTCTACTTTATACTCTTCTCTTCAAATATCCCATTCATACTCAAAATAATCATTATTTTCTATTCCTTATTGTTAATGGCGTAAAATCTAATACTGTAACTTAAAATAATTAAGACCGAATTTCTTTTACCTGTCGACTTTTCTTCAATTTGGTTTTGTTCTTTCTCCTTTTAATTTTAACCCATCTTTTCCTTATTTGGTTTTCTAATAGTTGATGTCTAGTTTTAGTACATTTTATTTTTATAGCGACTTCCTCTCAGTTTCACATTTCTATCGCTTTGGTTTTACTTTTGCCTTGGTGGCAATTTTATGACTTCCATGTTTCTTTTTACTTGCCACGTTTTAACACTTTCTTTTCTTTATTTTTTTTTTCCTACTTTAACTTCTTTTGTTCTTATCTTTCTCTTGTAAAGTTATCCAAATCCAAATTAATCTATATTACATTTAGTCCGCTGCCTCTTTTATTCTTTTTTTTTTCGGTGGATTAAATCTAGACCACCTCTTGCAACCCTCATCAAATTTATAACTGCGATAGATTGTATTTCCACATAGATTTATAACTTGTCACGTTTCTATTTTGCACTAATTTTTATACCCATTTTTTTCAATGAAGTTCACAATTATAGTTTTATTTAATATCTCGTATCAAATTATATCTAACCACATTTCTAAAATATATAGATAACTAATTTGCGTGGGTATCTCCCAACATAGTATATCATATTTTAATTAATAACTTTGCATACTTGAATAAACCTAATTAAGCATAATTGACATGGTCGGGCATTACAATACCTCTGTTATTTTCCTTCATTCTACTCCTTATCCTATAAGTTCGTATTTTACTTTTTGTCATCTAGCTTCTGGTTATAGAGCCTTTACTTGCTCAGTAGTTGGTCAAATTGAGCCTCATACCTATGAGAAAGCTGTCAAGGATTAGTGTTGGATTGACGCGATGAAGTTGGAACTTCTTGCTCTTGATCAGAACCAGACTTGGGTTTTAACCTGGTTACCACCCGGCAAGAAGGTTGTTGGAAACAAATGGGTCTATAAAATTAAGCATCGTGCTGATGGTAGTATTGAGCGGTATAAAGTTCGTCTGGTTGCACAAGGGTTTACTCAATCTCTTAGCATCGATTACTTTGAGACTTTTAGTCCCGTCACCAAGATGTCCACTGTGCGTGTTCTTATTGCATTGGCTGTTAGTAAAGGGTGGCTCTTTCATCAGCTGGATGTGAATAACGCCTTTCTTTATGGCGAGTTGAATGAAGAGGTTTATATGCAAGTTCCTCCGGGCTTGGAACTTTAGGAGGGAGATAGAGGAAAAGTTTGTAAGTTGCAGCGATCTCTTTATGGTTTAAAGCAAGCGAGCAGACAATGATTTGCTAAATTAACTTCTATCTTGCTTAGTATTGGGTTCATACAGTCTCAGAATGATCACTCTTTGTTCACCAAGAAGGATTCACAATCTTTTATTACCTTGTTGGTATACGTAGACGATATCATCCTTGCTGGTACTTCATATGACATAATTACAGTAACCAAGAGGCATTTGGAGAAAGTATTGAAGTTGAAAGACTTGGGGAAGCTGCAATATTTCCTTGGCATAGAAATGGCAATGAATTCTAAAGGTATTCATCTCTGTCAAAAGAAGTATGCTTTGGAAATTTTGACAGACTGGGATATCTTCGTTGTAAGCTAAGGCTAGCTCCTGTTGACACAAGTATACAATTGGAAGCTGAAGGAGGTACGTTATTGGACAAACTTGCATTTGATCAACAAGGAAAACCTATTTATAAAGTAACGGTCGATGGCAAGCTGATATTGGAAGATTCATGCTTATACGGATGACTTGTTAGAAAGTTGATGTACTTGGCAATTACAAGACCTGATATAGGATTCATTGTGCAACAATTGAGCCAATATTTGACTAGGCCTACAGATGTGCATTTGCAAGCTGCATATAATGTCTTGAAGTATATAAAGAATGCACCAGGGATGGGACTTTATTACCCAATAGAGTCAAATAGGAAGATAAAAGCATATGCAGATAGCAGTTATGTATCTTGCTATGACACACGCAAGTCTGTAACAGGGTATTGCGTCTACATTGACAATTCTTTAGTCTCTTGGAAGGCAAAAAAACAACCAAAAATGTCTTGTTCATCATCAGAGGCAGAATATCGTGCATTAGCTTCCGTAACATACAATGGGTCAAGTATTTGTTGGAAGATCTGAGGAATGCGCATGAAGGTCCTGCATTAATTTATTGTGATAGTAAGTCGGCAATTCACATAGCCGAGAATGCTGTGTTTCATAAGCGAACGAAGCATATAGAAGTTGATTGCCATATTGTAAGAGAAAAGGTGCAAAGAGGGCAGGTCAAGCTCTTCCATGTAAAGACAGAATTTTAGCTAGTAGACATGCTGACCAATGGGTTATCCGTGAGACGTTTTGAGTTCTTAGTTCGTAAGTTGGGACTCTTGAATATTCATAGTCCAACTTACGAGGGGGTGTCAAATGCCATCAGCTATAATCGAGAAGATGAGATGTTGGAGCCAGATGTTAAAGAAGACGAAGGTCAAAGTGTTGCTATAGCATCTTTTGTATCAAAGGCAAAAGAGGGAAAGAAGATCGTTAAGCCAAAATGGGTTAATGGGTCAACACGCGAGTGACCATGCGAGTTGCCAGCTGGTTAAGTTAATGATTGTATGGTCGAATAGTAGAGTGACACATGTATATACTTTTGTATAAAAGAACCGATGTGGACACAGAAAAGGAATAACAAAATACGGGATCATTTCGACTTCCCACAAAAAATACTCTCTCTCCTCATGAGTTTTGTGCCTTTCTTTCTCTCTCTCAACTCTCACTTACTTTCTCAAAGAATAAAAACACGTCAGGGGATCTCCTTGAGCTCCATGTCCTGCACTGATAGCAATTCCAGGCTTCAACCAGAGTTTGATGCAGCCTTCAAACGAACATGTGAACTTGTCATGAATATGCTCAGAAGTCGGTGTTCAATGGACAATGATCAATCTATCTCTATAGATTAATCATTACTCATCACCATGTGGGAACCCTTATTTAAGAAATCCATGGAAAATTGGAATCTGAAGGAGTTACATGATAACCTTCGATTAACAATTTTTTTGGCCGTAAGTTCTGCATTCTTGTTGTTCAAGTACACTATTTCTTCCTATTTTGAACTCCGATTTTTCAATTGATACCATTTGTATGTGCATGAGGGACTAATAAATCATTCGGGAACTGAAATCTTCAGTAATGGTTTACTTGAAGAATTCTTAGCCATTCATAAATCAGTAAGTTCTACCCTTGCTTGTATAAACTTGAGCTCATAATACACATTTCTGGGCTATAGCTCCCATGACCATATTGCTGCATATTCGACAATTCGAATAATCACCGTTCATTTGTTGCTATGTAGGTAGCAATAATGACTGATGTACTAGCCAACGTCTTAGCATCATTGTTTTCCAAAGGTTTTAGAATCCCTTCGAAAGACAAAGAAGAAGATGCTAGTAATGATGTATCACAAGATGCCAGCGGAACTGGGATGGGTGAGGGTTCTGGACAGGTTGATCTTAGTGAACAGATAACCGATGAAGATCAGCTCCTTGGATGTTCTCAGAAGGTGTGTTGCTTGTCAAAATAATGTTTGTTTAAACTTTCCGTTTTGTCACTGTTTATAGTGGCCTGAATTCCGCATATTTACAATCTTCAGGAAGAAGAAGAGAA
This sequence comes from Hypericum androsaemum, assembly GCA_963995505.1. NCBI lineage: Eukaryota > Viridiplantae > Streptophyta > Magnoliopsida > Malpighiales > Hypericaceae > Hypericum > Hypericum androsaemum. Next base: position 4,938,534 of record OZ023193.1, read on the forward strand.
GGGAAACCCAAATGAAGTTCCAAATAAGGATGACAAAGGAATTGAGATGGTCGATGACTTTATGGGTGACACGTTTAGTGTTAGTGAAGACGACTCCAGAGAGGAAAGTGGTGAAGGTGATGATGATGATGACGAGCAACTAGGAGTGCAATGGGGGAAGCTAGAGCGAGCAGTGATGTTGTTGATGAGAAACTCTAGGGTGACGAAAATCCTGACAGTAAAAAAGAGAAATATGAATCTGGATCATCAGTTAGGGACAGGGATACGAGCAACAGGGAGATTAGAGCCAATGATGATTCTGTCGGTGTTGATGACGATGAAGCTGCTGATTTTAATGCTGAAGAGACTGGCCATGGAAAGGATGAGGCTGGAGATCAGGAAAATCTTGGTGATACAGAAGATGAGGCAGAGGACACGAACATGGACAAGGAGGAAGCATTCGCTGAGCCATCAGATATAAAGCTTGATGAGGCAAATAAAAAATCCAATGAGATGGATGTGGACGATAACATAGATGAAGGAGAGGACTTGCAAATGATGGAAGAAAATGGTCAAGAAGGGGAGAATGAGAATCCCGAGGAAGATATCATTCCATTAGCTTAGATTTTGAGAAGGCCCCTCAACTGGAATTACCCCAGACTCGTGATTTTGACGAGGGTGTGATTTTACTCAAGAAATCATTGAATGAGGATCTGCAACGACTTTGTGAGCTTTCAGTTGATGATAACGATTTGGGGAAGGCCCAGGATATTATTGAAATACCAAATGATGTCAATGGTGATGCTGCTTTTGTTTGGCGAAGATGTCAACTGCGGACAACAAGATTGTCGCAGGAATTGGCCGAATAATTACGTCTTGTGATGGAACCCACTCTTGCTAGTAAGCTTCAAGGGGATTATAAAACCGGAAAGAGGATCAACATGAAGAAGGTACTCTCTCTTTTGGCTTACGATAGATTATCTAGCATTTTTGGTTTTTGTATAATTCTTACATTTGGAAAATGGTCAGGTGATCCCCTACATAGCAAGCCACTATTGTAAAGATAAAATATGGCTGAGGCAAACTCGGCCCAACAAACGTGATTATCAAGTTGTTATTGCTGTTGATGATTCTCGTAGTATGTCGGAGAGCCATTGTGGTGATGTGGCAGTTGAGGCATTGGTTACAGTATGTAATGCCATGTCTCAACTGGAGATGGGAAACTTGGCAGTCACGAGCTTCGGAAAGAAGGGAAATATCAGGCACCTGCATGATTTTGATCATCCCTTCACTGCAGAAGCTGGGATCAAGGTCAGTTGCATCTCTTTATTACAAAACTACATTTGAGGCTCAACTAATCGAATGTGGTTTTGAGTTGGGAGTACTTCAATTTGTTAGTTCTCCGACATAAGATTATCCAAGCGCGTCTTACCCTCCATTTTGTTGGAGCAGATCATCTCTAGTCTGACATTCAAGCAAGAAAACACTATTGTGGATGAACCAGTTATGGATCTGTTGAATTACTTGAATGATATGCTGAACACTACCATTGTAAAAGCTCGACTTCCTTCCGAGCAGAATCCACTGCAACAGCTTATTTTGATTATTGCAGATGGTCGGTCCACGAAAAGGTATATTCTTATCCTGCCTAATGGAATGAAACAACAGAATTTGAGATTCTCTACTCTTGTTGTTATTGGTCGGATGTGGTGTACTTGATTAGGATCTTTATAGTCGAGGCAAGAGTTGGACTCTTTTTCCTTAAGACGAGATTGTCCCGTATTCAGTGCTTACAGGCTGTGGCAATCATCCCTAAGATACAACGACTAGGCTGCTTTCGAGTTTGTAGCACAACGACCCTCGAAGCTTCAAGCGAACCTTGGATATTCAGAACTTTCTGAGATAGGGAGAGAGGAGAACGACTATTGCTAATGCTTATGCAATGAGTGTTTGGAGTGAGATACAAATGAAGGGGAGAGGGAGGCAGGCACTCTGAAAGGGCACGATGCAATTCCGATGAGATGCACCCTTTCGGCCATCAGGCAGGCTGTCCTTCAGGCACCTCTCCAACCAATTCATTCATGACTCTTCAGAGGTCGTAGGCACCCCTTCGGCAGCCAGACAGCACGCTCAAGTCCCTTCAGTGTTTTGGGCACTTCTGGATTTGCCTGTGTGCCCTTTAGGTTCACTCGTAACCTATCGACCGTCTAGAAGTCTCTGGGACATTCCAGTCCTTTGTGACCCATCCAGAATTTGCCAAAATTTAAGGCTCCTCAGCTCCTCGCGATGTTACGCACGTGCCAAGTACACCTCAAAGCGCCCATTGCGACCTACGTCCAATACATCATGCGCACATGCACAAGCGCGTGCTCGTGCTTGTACTCATGCTCGATGGTGCTTTGCACCATCCTCGCAACGGTCCGAGTTGGCTTTCCCGATGGTCAATTTATTTCCTAGCTAACAAGGAACTTCTCCTTATAAGCTAGAAAATTTTTGTTGCACTTTCCAATATGGTAATGCCATTTTCAACTTGAGCTTTCCAATATGGGCCTCCACCTTGTGCTATTTGCTTTAACTAGCATTTAAAAAACCCAACAATCTCCCACATGAATGATGATTAATGCATGCTGACTTTTTTTTAAAAATTCCGACGAGTTATCATTGCATCGAGAAAGGTAGCTTACGGCTTTGAACCTTTCCTGGTAAAATACTATCGAATTTACTTGTTGCTCAGTGAACGCGATGTCTTAAACTGGTCAGCTTTTTTATGTAAACCAAGACAATAACATTTATATAATAATATCTCTAATATCCTTGGTTCTCACGTTGTGTCCATTTCGACCATGGACCTTATCTTGGATTCATAAGTATTTTTTTTCATTTGAAGCGGCCTCGTTTTACACTTATATAGGTGATCTCCTATCAAGAGTGTCCTGCTATAAAAGCGCAGACGCTTAACCTTACCACACCTCTGGAGGTTCGCACTTGGGCAGCTTCTGAGAATGGGATGGGTTCCAAGTAATCATTTGAACCATCCATAACTTAGTTGTCTCATTGAACCAAGTTTGTGGGATCTCCACTCATCATGGTTGAGTTACCGCTATGAACATTCTTTAATGTGTGGGTTTTAACCCCATTTCCCTTACTGTGTTATACATTTGATCTTTGTTGATTCCTTATGTCAAAGGATCATGTTGATCCTTAGACTTCACAAAATCAATGGTAATTATACCACCAGAGATCAATTGCCTAACAACGTTATGTCTCCTACAGATGTGTCGAGACTTACCATTGTACATTGTACTTTGTGCTCTCCCGATTGCAGACATGCTATCACAATGTATCAATACAGGGGGCACAGGCTTGTTCCAACATGGAATATCCTCTAGGAAATTTCGGAGCCATTCAGCTTCTTCCCCAGCTTTATCTAGTGCTATAAACTCTGACTCCATGGTGGATCGAGCTATTCACGTTTGTTTAGAAGATTTCCAGGACACAGCTGCTCTACCTATAGTGAACACATAACCACTAGTAGATTTGGAGTCTTTAGTGTCCGATATCCAATTTGCACTGTATCTTTCTAATACAGCAGGATACCTAGTATAAAGTATGCCATGGTTCATGGTATGTTTTAGATACTTTAGAACCCTTTCCAGAGCTAGTCAGTGGTCTGGTCCTTGATTGCTCGTGAATCTACTAAGCTTGCTAACTGAGTATGCAATATCAGGGCGTGTGCAATTTGTCAAGTACATCAGGCTCCCAATGATTCTTGCATACTTTAGTTGAGATACTGGGTCCCCTCTATTTTTAGCTAAGTGTAGACTCAAGTCTACCAGAGTCTTAGCTAGAGGTTTGTCAAAAGCATCAAATTTCTTGAGTACATTCTCAATGTAGTGAGATTCTGACAAGACAATTCCTGCAGTCGTCCTAAAGATTTTAATCCCTAGTATGACGTCAGCTAGACCCATATCTTTCATGTCAAAGTTATTTTTTAACATGTTATTAGTTTTTACGATAAGATCATTACTATTTTTCGTAATTAGCATGTCGTCTACATACAGACGTAAGCATCAGGTGTGCCTTTGATGTATACACATTTATCACACTCATTGATCTTAAAGCCATTTGACATCATTGTTTTGTCAAATTTCTCATGCCATTGTTTCGGCGCCTGTTTTAGCCTGTACAGTGACTTGACCAGCTTGCATACCTTATGTTCTTGTCTGGGGGCAACAAATCCTTCAGGTTGTTCCATATATATCTCCTCTTCCAGTTCTCCATTTAGGAAAGCTATTTTTACATCCATCTGATGTATCTCGAGGTTACAGAGTGCTGTAACAGCTATGAGCACTCTAATAGATGTGATTCTTGTGACTGGCGAATACGTGTCAAAGAAATCATATCCTTCCTTTTGTTTGAACCCTTTAGATACCAACCGAGCTTTGTATTTATCGATTGATCCATCAGCTTTGTATTTCCCTTTAAGGATCTACTTGTAACCTAAAGGCTTGTAACCTAGTGGGAGATCCACGATTTTCCACGTGTGGTTTTGCATGATGGATTCTATCTCACTATTGATAGCTTCTTTCCAGAGAGGATCATCTGGACTAGATAATGCCTCTTGGATTATCCCAGGTTCATTTTCTAACATATAATTTAAAAAATCTGGACCAAACGACTTGGCTACTTTGGTCCTCTTACTCCGTTTGAGCTTACTTCTTTCATTTCCTTTTTAGGAAAGATATTCTCAAAGAATGTTGCATTTCTTGATTCCATAACCATTCTCTCATTGATTTCAGAATTTTCAGACTTGTGCACTAGAAATCGGTTGGCGCTACTGTTGTAAGCATATCCAATAAAAATGCAGTCAAAGGTCTTGGATCCTATTCTCACCCTTTTAGGCGGAGGTATTTCTACCTTAGCTAGGCACCCCCACACTTTAAGGTAACCGTAGAAAGGCTTTCTCCCTTTCCATAATTCATATGGGGTTTTGTCCCTTTTCTTTTATGACAATTTATTTAGAATGTGATTAGCTGAGAGCACAGCTTCCCCCCCATAAGTTCTGTGGTAAGCTCGAGCTAATCAACATATCATTCATCATTTCCTTAAGAGTTCGATTCTTGCATTCAGCTACGCCATTTGATTGAGGTGAGTATGGAGCAGTTGTCTGATGAATAATGCTATGTTGTTGGCAGAATTCCTCAAATGGAGCTACATATTCTTCCCCTCTATCACTTCGAATCATTTTGATATTAGTGTTAAGTTAATTTTTAACCTCATTCTTATAACTTTTGAAAGCTTCTAGAGCTTCGTCTTTTCCTTTCAAGAAGTGTACGTAACAGTACCTCGTGCAATCGTCAATAAATGTGATGAAATACTTTTTTTACCTCTAGTTTGTACTTGTTTCATATCGCATATGTCGGTATGAATTAACTCTAAAGGTGTAGTACTTCTTTCCACTGAATGAAAAAGTACTTTGGTCATTTTTACTTCTACACATACTTCACATTTATTGTTTGGGTCAAACTCCATTTTACGTGTCCTATTCTATCATGCCATAAGTTAGAATACTCAGCCTTGTAAGAAGAATTGATAACTTTATTAGACCCTTCAAAGACGCATTTCACAGTTATTACATTCATCTTAAAGAGCTCCCTCTCGAGGTAACCTTTTCCTACAAAAGTTTCAACCTTAGTCAGTACAAACCTATCGACTTTGAATACTAACTTCATCCCAGCTTTGCTTAACAGTGAGTCGGATACTAAATTTTTACGAATGTCTGGGACATGCAGTACATCCTTGAGGGTCAGTTCTTTTCTGGAGGTCAGCTTCAGCACCTCCTGGCCTAGTCCAACTACAGGAGAAGTCGCAGAGTTACCCATAAATAACTTTTGTCTGTTGATCAGAATATAGGTTGAAAATATCTCCTCGTCTGAACAGAGTGTCGGGTTGCCCCTGTGTCAATGAACCGCTCTCTTAGGTTATCCACCAGATTTGCTTCAAACACCATGGTAGATAGGTGTAGCTCAGATATATCTTCGACCAGATTAGCCTTCTCACGGTTGTCCTTCTTTGGCAAGCGACAATCTTTGGCCATATGACCGGGCTTGTCGCAGTTGAAGCAATTGCCCTTGTTCTTTTTAGCCTTCTTTTACTTTGGCTCTTGCTTCTCCTGCTTGTTCTTGGGCTTCTTCCTCTTCTTACCGGTACCTCCCTCAGCGAGGTGTACCTTAGCCTCAGAGTTGGTCCTACTAGTTTTGACTTTGGACTTTCGATTATCTTCCTCGATCTTTAGTCTCACGATCAGGTCTTTCAGCCCCATATCTTTCCTCTTATGCTTGAGGTAGTTCTTGAAGTCCTTCCATAGGGGGGGTAGCTTCTCGATTAGAGCAGCCACCTGGAAGGATTCGCTGAGTTGCATGCCTTCAGCGTGAATCTCGTGTAGAATCAGCTGTAGCTTTTGGACTTGGTCTATGACCTTCTTGGAGTCTACTATCTGGAAGTCGAGGAACCTTCCGACGATAAATTTCTTCATCCCGGCATCTTCCATTTTGTACTTCTTCTCCAAGGAGTCTCACAATTCTTTCGCAGTCTTTGTACCTTCATAGACATTATAGAGGCCATCGTCTAAGCCATTCAGGACATAGTTACGATATAGAAAGTTGCTGTGACTCCATGCATTGAGGGCCGATCTTCTGTGAATCAGCCTCATTTTCTGCCTCCTTTGGAGCCTCTTCCTTCAAGAATTGGACCAAATTGAGCATCGTCAAGCAAACTCTTAAACTCGGTACCGTTGAACTTGGCCGACCTTTCGCTGTGGACAGTTCTCGGGACTACTGGCACTGACATTGGTGCAGAGCTTGTTGATGCCATCTTCAAGTACACAAAATCTCGTCTTACGATTGTTGCCGGTCGGATGTGGTGTACCTGATGAGGATCTTTATAGTCGAGACAAGTGTTGGACTCTTTCTCTGTAAGACGAGATTGCCCCGTATTCAGTGCTTACGGGCTGTGGCAATCATTCCCAAGATACAACGACTAGGCTGCTTTCGAGTTCGTAGCACAACGACTCTCGAAGCTTCAGGCAAATTTTGGATATTTAAAACTTTCTGAGATAGGGAGAGTTCGTAGCACAACGACCCTCGAAGCTTCAGGCAAATTTCGGATATTCGAAACTTTCTGAGATAGGGAAAGAGAAGAACGACTATTGCTAATGCTTATGCAATGAGTGTTCGGAGTGAGATGCAAATAAGGGGGAGAGGTCTATTTATAGGCGCTGGATGGGAGGGAGGCAGGCACTCCGAAAGGGCACGAGGCAATTCCGATGAGACGCACCCTTTTGGCCAGCAGGTAGGCTGTCCTTCAGGCACTTCTGCAACCAATTTGTTCGTGGCTCTTCGGAGGTCGTAGGCACCCCTTCGGCAGGCAGACAGCACGCTCGTATCCGTTCGGTGTCCTGGGCGCTTCTGGATTTGCCTGTGCGCTCTTCAGGTTCGCTCGTAACCTTTCGACTGTCTGGAAGTCTCCGGGACATTCCAGTCCTTCGTGACCCGTCCGGAATTTGCCAAAATTTAAGGCTCCTCAGCTCCTCGCGACGTTGCGACGTGCGCTTCGCGTCATCCTCGTAACGGTCCGAGTTGGCTTTCCCGATGGTCAATTCATTTCCTAGCTAACAAGGAACTTCTCCTTATAAGTTAGGAAATCTTTGTTGCGCTTTCCAATGTAGTAATGCCATTTTTAACTTAGGCTTTCCACTATGAACCTCCACCTTGGGCTATTTGCTTTACCTAGCATTCAAAAACCCAACACTTGTTCACTTCGTTCATACAGGAGAAGTTGAAACGCTGCGTAAGGGATTTCTGGAGTCAGAAGCGAATGGTTGCTTTTCTTTTACTTGATAGCCCGGAAGAGTCATCATGGATCAAATGGTATTTCCATCTCTCTTATTTCCTAGTCATCAGTATCCCCGAGCTCAAACTCATCTTCTTTTGTATCACATTTCGCCAGGAAGCGTCATTCGTGGGCGACGGAGTGGTCAAGCTCTCGAGGTATCTGGATTCGTTCCCGTTTCCGTATTACGTCGTACTGAAGAATATCGATGCTCTTCCAAGGACCCTAGGCGATCTACTAAGACAGGTAAGTTGGTTTCCGAAGGGGCCATCCCCTTCGGACTTGTCAAGAGCTAGCTCTACATGTTTTTCATTTTCGGGTTTTTCGTGTTAACTTCTGCTGGTTTTCCTTGTTGCTGCAGTGGCTTGAGCTTATGCAATCCTCACAGGATTGAAGCCTCCTTACATGAAGAGCTTGAGCTTATTCTAGTTCAGGCAGAGCAGAGTTCTTGTGTATATATTATATATGTACAGTTCTTACAATATCAATGTCTCGTGTACCTTCCACTAAATTGAAAAGTGGGCAATTTTGTTATAAGTAGTGTACATTTTGATGGGTTTTGTTTTATTTATAAAAATATTGTTTCAATTTCGGGGCCTTTGTGAAAAACTCCCGTGAGTTACGTGGGTATATAATTAATCTTTTGTGTTCGTTAAGGTTCCCGACTGGAAATGAAATTCTGGGGACGCCTTTAGGCAAAATCATTATATTATTAGCTTCCGAGAATAGTAAAGAATATTGCACGTGTACTTGAAGCTCTTTAGCAAGCTGCCAACTTTCAAGATACAAAAAAATATATCAAAGAAAACATTGTTTATGACCTTACTTTTTGTGTTGATAGAATCTGATATCTTATTAAATATTAAATTTATTAATTTAGATTTGAGTCAGATATAATATTTTAAAAGTAGAGTGATAAAATTCCATGAACCTGAAGCTAATTTACCCTATTTTTTAACATAATTTTAAGGTCAAGATTAATTGGTGATTAACATCCCTTATCCTTGACAACCTTCGGGGTGGTACACGTGGTTTAAATATTCTAGCTACAAGCTCTAGTGCTCTATTAATTTTTATAAAAATTTATAATTTAATTTTAAACTAGGTGAAACATTACTCTTGCAAAACTCTCCCTATGAATGAATCGTGTGTTCTGAAGATAAATCATTGAAGCAATCAATTTTTCTAAAAAATTAAATGTTGCAATAATATTTTTTTTAATAAATATTTTACGCCTAGAATAACACATCGAGAAAATTTGAACTTGGACTTCCGTTAAGTCATATGTAATTTGATTTGATGAATGTTGCAATAATATTTTTATATATCTTATAGTCGGGCATGAAATTCACGTTGCATTCCGAGAGATGCCTGTCTGAATTGTGACCTTCAAGTTACTTGAAACGTAAGAAACCGAGATGCCACAGTAATCCCTATAAATGGGAAATTCCTCTCAACTACAAGTCACCCAAGTGGGAGACAGAGATCATATAACACCATTAAAATCTGAGCATGGGAGACATAATGCCAAGTGATCATTATCATCAAGACATAAGATCATTATCCGAAGCCTTGAACAGGTTTATCCGAGAGAACCCACGTCTCGTCTCCGACATCGCATCCCACACTGATCGGACAACACCCTTGCACGTCTCAGCTTCGCGCGGCCACCTCGCCCTCGCCAAGTCCCTGCTGAGCCAAGAGCCGTGGCTGGCCACCGCGCGGGACTGCCGCGGGCAGACCCCGCTCCACTTGGCGTCCGTAGAGGGCCACGTGGACGTGGTGAAGGCCTTGCTCGGTACTGATCCTTGTCAGCTTTGCCTGGCTCAAGACAATGGCGGTCGGATACCTCTCCATTTGGCTGTAATGAGAGGGAAATACGCCGTCGTGACGGAGCTGGTCGGGGCGTGCCCGGAGTCCCTCTATGTGCCGTTGGAGGGAGACACAGTGCTGCACTTGGCTGTCAAGTATAACCAGCTTCAGACATTGAAGGAGCTGGTTCGTTTGGCTGAGGAGAAAGATTACTATAGTGGGATTTTGACTGAGGGCGATCGAGAGGGCAACACAGTTTTGCATCTAGCTGCCTTGCTTGACAAAATCGAGGTACGCAATTATGAATCTACTTTTCTCTTTCTATCTTTTCTGTCTATTAAAAATTCTGCTAGTTTAAATTTGAATTAGTTGACTCGTTTGACTGAATATTAAGTGATATAAACCAAAAAAAAATTTGTAATATTAATTGTTGTGACCCAATTATAAAAGCATTTAAATCAAAAATTATTTTAGCTGAAGTAAGATGTTTTGAGTTCGAACAATTAAGAAGGTACAAGGATTAAATATTTATTGAGAGAGTTTATCACAATTTTGTTGTATTATTGATTTTTTTTTGTTGATCCGACTCGGTATCCAAACTTTTACTAGGTCAACTAATCCAAGTACGAACTGAGTAAAATTTTTGAATGGTAACAAAGCTCTCTCATTAACTATTTAACATTAATGTTATTTCAATGATTTGAACTCGAGACAACTTGATTAAACTAGAATAAGTTATTGTCCCGTCCCAATTATCAATTAACAATGGTTAATTTAAAAGAGTATTTGCTCTAATAATATAAATGATGGGTGGGGTGAGGAATAACCGATGTTTAAATCTTGATTAAAAAAAACAACTTATAAAGAACAATGGTTAATTACATATTTATATATCAGTAAATTATACCATCAAAAGTACTCAATTTGATTGCCAATATGCAGATGGTTGAACATCTACTTAAATCAGCGAAAATCAAATCAGAGGCGACGAAAACCCTAAACAAGGAGGGGTTCAACGCACTGGATGCCTTGGAGAACAAGTTGGACCTACAATACTTGAACACCGATTCTCAAAAAAAAAATACCAAGCAACTCTTAGAAGTCCTGAAAAAGGGAGGTGTAAGATCCAACCAGGAAGTTCCGGCCAAGACGTGGAAAGAAATGATATTTCATTTCATTAAGAAAATTAACACATTTTTGACGACCAAGGCGTGGATGGCCGAGGCTCGGGCCCAGCTGATCGTAGTGTCCACCATTATAACAACCATCACTTACCAGGTCGCCGTCAACCCGCCAGGTGATTATATGTAATAACTGTATGTGTTGAATCAACATGTTGAATGTGTGGTGTACTTGTTTATAAATGTTAAAATCTGCATATTTATTATCGTAATATTTTGTTGTAGTTACATAAATTTTAACATAGTATATTGAGTGCGAGTTTATCCCATGGTCATGTTACATCGCCACGCGAGACCAATCGTGTCTTTTTTTACAAAAACCCGGATAGTATTTGGATCAGTGGTCAATAACATTGACAAACCCGTTCAACAGGCCGGCCTGACCGATTCACCTGATTGGACCGGCTCGTCAAGACAAAAATGCCCAAAATGCTTTTATTTTACAAAATTATGTTTTTTTATAATTTTTATTAGATTAAAAATGATTAAATTATAATTTTTTATTTGTAAACAATAGATTATATTTTTGTTTTAAAAAATCTCTAGGCCTTACAGCATGGAACCAGAGGAATTCGGGCCGCCTCCCGGTCCGTAAAAATGTTGGTTATTATTGGCATGATCATGGCAAGTTGGGAAGGTCGTAGTCCATACAAATTTTGGCTTAATATATTTATTTGAAAGAACTTGTTGAGATAGCAGTGTGATCGGATATATAAATATTAATACTATATAATTATAAATTAAACCGACTCAAATAAATCTAAAGTTTAAAAGTTGTACTAGACTCACGTAGTCTTGAATTATGTTGTTTGACCCACCCAGGCGGCGTGTTCCAAGTAAGCTACACGGACATGCAAAACCAGACGACGCTGAATATGCTAAATGAGACACAACGGTGCCAGAGAAACTTCACCCACTACAACAAGGATTGCCAGCTGCCGGGGAACGCCGTGTCCGGATACTTCAACCCGACCGAGTTCGCCATCCTCACCGTGTTCAACACCGGAGCCTTCCTCGGCTCCCTCTGCGTCACCGTCGTCCTCGCCAGCGGCTTCCCACTCCGAAACCCATTGGTGCTCTCCTTCTTCAACCTCTGCGTCATATTCACCCTCGAGTCGCTGATGATCACCTTCCTCCTCTCCGTCGACCTCTCGAACCCGATGCTCCTGCGATCGCCGGTCGGCCTTATCGTGTCGTGGGATTCGTTTCTCGCCCTCGGAGTGTTCAGCGTCTTCCTCACGCTCAACACGCTCGTGCTGACCTGGGGCTTGTACGCTTTTCTTCCTCTCGTTCGGATCAAGGCCTACATTACAAGTGCTCGGAACTACTTACGGTGTCGCAGACAAAATGGAACCACAACCAACTCCTGCTGTCCCTAATGTTTTCTAATAATTGGTATTCGGAATCGAACACTACTACTTTCCTTGTTTGTATGCTTTTTCGTCGTTGCGAATAATTGTTACGTTTTCGACACTATCGAAAATAAGGGATTGAGAGTGTACTGTGACGTGGACGGTAATTTGTATGCATTTTTCTCGTAAAGAATAATTGTTATGGTTTTCGACATTATCGAAAATAAGGGATTGAGAGTGTACTGTGAATGTGATGTCGTAAATTTTCACGTGAATTGATCCGGCTGTCGTGAAAATCTTATATTTTAAAATATAAAAAATTTATATTTAAAAAGTAATTAAATCATGATTTTGATACTCTTTTTCAATAAAATTAAATAATACTTAACTATTTGCTATTTTAATACTAAATATAATTCTACTTATAAAAAATAAGAAGTATAATTAATAATATATATTTTAATGTCACTAATTATTGTCCAATCGGTCAATCTGGTTTAATCGAATGATAGGAGAAATTTCAGGTTAACTTTTGAGTTATTTTTTTAAACAATGAGTATAAATATAAAATTGCTCTCACTGCACATATTATTTACTAAATGCACTATATACCATTACACGAAATACTGCATATGTAACATTATATATTACATATTTATTATTACTCATATGTCTAGAATTTTGGATATACTGAATTTTTTTATAGAGAACCAATAAATACTTGCTCTACTATAGGAGTTGAAATTTTAATTATAATAACTAGGATTAAATTTTTTTTTTAGAAACAGGATTTACAGTTGTAAACTTGATAATTCCTGTACCCAAAAGAAGGTAGTCTACTTCTTGAACGGTTCCTTCTTACCGATAGACGGGCCCGCACCTTGTACGGATATATGCTCCTTGAAGCGTGTGATCATGACATTTTGATACCTATTATTTCATCCCTTCAAAAAAAATATCTTTTGATTAATTTAGATCGAATTAGATAAAATTTTATTGACGCATACTTAAATTGGTCACTTTTTTGAAACCTCCGGTTATAATTTTTGGAACCGAAAATTTCACGATTCCAAAAATATGGACCCTTCCTAAAAAATCATGGGACGGTTTACAAAAACTCCGTTTCAATCTTTTTGTAAAAAGAAATAATTCTACGGATTAGTTCCTAAAGAATCAAAATCTTACCTAGCTCCACAGTTCTATGGTTCCCTAAAAAATGAACCGTAGCTCAAACTTTCTAGAAAAGTTCCCCGGCGGTTCCAAATTTCTTGAACCGTGATTGCAAGTTAAGTTATGTTACCAAAACCGACGGTTTGGAGTTCGAAATGATCTGTGGCCACCCTACGTACACGGCAGAAATATATAAATGATATCTAAATCATAGATCTCCGCTGAAATTCAAACTATTCAGATACATAATAAACCCCCATAAAAATAATGTGCACAAATGATTTTCTCGCGGTTCATAATTTGTTTTTATTGATGGTTTACGCAAGTTTTCCTGCGAAATTAAGTAATAACCAACGTTTAATTTGATTGAAACTATGGACCAACTTTTAATTTGCTTGAAACTATGGATTAAATATGTGCATATATAGTCAAAATTTACTATACAATTTTTTTTCTTTCATTTTTTAACAATTCCAACCACACTTTTAATGTTGTCAATCGTAAGTTGATACGACGTCGTTAGAAGTTGTTTGCACCCACAAAAACATTGATGCTTTTATTTAATATATAATATTTCCACAAACACATCGATTCTCTATTTAAAGCTTCCCATCCGATGCCATAATTGATTAATAGATTAAAGATAGTTTAGTACTCTGTATTATTAAAAATAAATATTTTATATTATGTAATATAAAAATACCCAAAAAATTATCTTGCATTTATCTCCGGTCACCATCTCATTAAAAAGTTATTGCGGGAACTAAAATTCCGATAATCGGAACTTACGTGGCTTGGTGGACATAGAAATAAGCTGACATGGATTTATAAATTTAAAAAAAAGACAAAAGCTCTTCTGTTCATCTCCCTCCTTCGCCAGCACGCAAAAACTATTCGGAAAGGCCAATTAATAGTAGATCTGAAGAAATAAACAAGACAGAACGCATTTATCCCTCGCAAATTCCAACGAAACGTTCAATACCGAGCACTCACATTCGAATCAGACAAAATCGTAACAAGTTCAAAATTTATAGAAAAATCTAAAAATTAAACGGATCTCCCATCTAGTAACCGCCTACCTCCTCTCCATCCTCTTCTCGCTCTACTGAATTTTTTCCCTCTCTTCTTTCTTTTGGTTTCGTTTTTCTCTCTTCGATTTAGTCACGTTTCAATCAAACAATCGCAGGAAAAGTATGGCAGTTGGTTCCTTTGGATTTGAAACTGATTTTTGGAGGGTCTTGTTCCATGGTTGAAGAGAGAGGTCATGTTGGGGAAGAAGGAAGACGAACATGAGAACTTTGGATTTTCTTTTTTATAAATCCATGTCAGCTTATTTCTGGGTCCACCATGCCAGTAAACTCCGTTACCGGAATTTTAGTTCCGGCAATAACTTTTTAATGAGATGGTGATCGGAGATGAATACAAGATAGTTTTTTGGTGTATCTATATTACGGAGTACAAAGTGTCTATTTTTAATAATACATAGTAATAAACTATTTTTAACCATTGATTAATTACTATTGATTTGTTGGGTTGTGTCTCAAATTTTTATTTACTTATTTTCCATAGTATATGAATTCTTATTAGTGGGCACTATACTTCTTGTTCACACATAGGATTAGCAGGACATGATTTAAGAGTTTCTTGAGTTAAAAGCAATGGATGTAGTACTATAGGCAGATTGACTAGAGACAGGTCTATGTATTAATTTGTACCCCATATATCATAGTGAAAGATCGTCTCACCCTTTCTCCTGGATGTAGGTTAGTTGACTAAACTACGTATATTGCATGTGCATGTGCATGTCCTCGTTATTCCTTATTATCTTGGAAAAAGTCCACTTTAGTACCCTGTGGTATCGCCCAAAATCACTTTAGTACCCTGTGGTAAAAAATCGACCAATCGAGTCATACTTATTCCAATTAACATCAAAAAGGGTCTCGGGCAGCTGCCCGGAGCTGCCCGAACCCTGCCCGGGCTACGTGGCCAGCCACGTCACCAAAACTTGATGACGTGGCGTCACGTGGAGGAGGAGGAGGAGGATGAGGAGGAGGACGACGAAGAGGAGGAGGAGGAGGACGAAGAGGAGGACGAGGAGGAGGAGGAGAAGGACGAGGAGGAGGTGGCGGAGGAGGAGGCGGAGGAGGAGGAGGACGAAGTGGAGGAGGAGGACGACGACGAGGACGAGGAGGACGAAGTGGAGGACGATGAGGACGAGGAGGAGGAGGAGGAGGACGGAGTGGAGGAGGAGGACGAAGTGGAGGACGAGGAGGAGGAAGACGAAGTGGAGGAGGAGGCAGAGGAGGAGGAGGAGGACGAGGAGGAGGACGAAGTGGAGGAGGAGACAGAGGAGGAGGAGGGGGACGAAGTGGAGGAGGAGGCGGAGGAGGAGGAGGGGGAGGACGGAGTGGAGGAGGAGGACGAAGTGGAGGACGAGGAGGAGGACGAGGAGGAGGAAGACGAAGTGGAGGAGGAGGCGGAGGACGAGGAGGAGGACGAGGAGGAGGACGAAGTGGAGGAGGAGGCAGAGGAGGAGGAGGGGGACGAAGTGGAGGAGGAGGCGGAGGAGGAGGAGGGGGACGAGGACGAGGACGAGGACGAGGAGGAGGAGGAGGAGGAGGAGGAGAAGAGGAGGAGGAGAGGAATAGAGGGAAGAAGATAGATGTCCACGTGGTGCCACGTCATCAAGTTTTGGTGACGTGGCTGGCCACGTAGCCTGGGCAGCTGCCCGAGGCCCTTTTTGATGTTAATTGGAATAAGTATGACTCGATTGGTCAGTTTTTTACCACAGGGTACTAAAGTGATTTTGGGCGATACCACATGGTACTAAAGTGGACTTTTTCCTATTATCTTTATATCTATGTGTTGTTGATAAGGTTGTATCAAATTGCTTATGATATTCCAACAACTGGTATTAGAGCTATTGGTGTGTATCCGGGGTAGAAGTTGGTGAAGAAGGCAATAGGAAGGGCAAATTCATAATTTCAGAGGTGGGAGGGACAGATTGGTAATATCATAAGAGAAATTGGTAGAGGGACGGTTTGTTAAATTCCAGAAATTTGGGAATTAGGGTTTGTTTGACCCTTTGGTGGTTGATATCTCCACCAAAGCCCACTGCACACCACAGCTACACGTCTGCTGGAGAAGCCTCGTCGACGCTTACAACCAGGCCTACCCCGGTGTCCAACCGTCCTATATTGTGCCACCTCCCAAAGAAGAAGAGAGGAAGGGGGCAGTTTATTTTCGCCGCTCGCGCGTGTCAAGATAGGAGGAGAGGTGGGAGAGCTTGATCTGCTACTCGCTCGCCTAGAGGTCTCAGAGTGTCTATTCGTAGAAGATAGAAGTTGACATCTCAGAGGAGGAGGTCGCGACGCGAGGGTAAAAGGTTCCATGTAGTTGTCATCGTGGTTGTCGAGAAAAGAGGGACCCACATAGTTTCGCGCTTAGCATGCAGGCAGAACGAGAGGGGGAGAAACCCCTACTCCTTGTTTGCCCCACACTGTCGTTCGCCACTCCAGGAGGGAGAGAACGTGAAGAGAGAGAGAAGAGAATGAGAGATGTTCGTAGAGAGGCAGGAGCATCGTGAGCAGTTGCTCGCCACTACAGCCGCGCCTGAAAAAGAGGAGAGAAGATGCCGTTATTCTGCCTGCTCGAGTCGACTGAGGCTAAGCACCAGTCGCAGCCGATGCCGAAGAAAATGGGGGGGTGGTGGAGGGGTGGGGCAGTTTGCTCACTGCATAGGGAAGGAGTATTTCAGCGCGGTGGTATGCAGCTTCGTAAAGACGCAAGAGATGCGTGGTGGCATTTCTCTTAAGTACGCAAGGGCCTGGCGGCCGCAAGCTAGGTGGCGCACATCAGTCTCGAAAGACAAAATCTGACAGAAATTGATATAAAGCCCATAAACTAGTGCAGTTTGGTAATAATATGAAGATTGATGTCCAGCAGGGTATTCACGAGGAAGTAATGTAATGCCATAAAGGTTTCGCCAGGAGGTGATAAAATGCCAGGTAGGTGTTCAGGATAAGGTGATGTAAATTTCAGACATTGGTGCCCTTTTCTAATATTTTGATCGAGATAGATCAGTGACCACATGAAGGCGAAGATTTTCTATAGAGGTGGAGCTGCGAAGATCGGTTGAGAGAGTATGGCACTGAAAAGTAGGTTTCAGGTTGCGCATACAGTTCTCCCCCATTGTGTTGGTTCTTTTGAGTTGAAGATCCATGGTGGGTAGGTACTTGTGGAAAGTTCTAGGTGGAGTTTTCCTGATTGAGGTGGGCGATGATGTCATGTTTGAGCATGAAGCTTATTGGAAGAGGCGTGCATTGAAGATGATCGGATGTGGAAGACGATTGCTTTTGGAATTTAAGATGGAGATTGTTGGGTCGTGTCTCAAATTATAATTTAGCTATTTCATATTGCATAGGAGTTCTAATTAGGTGGAAATTCCACTTCCTATTTCAGCAGATTAAAGCTAACCTCTTATAAATAGGAGGGTAGAGTTTAGGAATTTCTTGGGTTAAAAACAATGGATGCGGTATTATAGGGAGATAGATGAGTCTCTTATAAATAGGAGGGCAGAGTTTAGGAGTTTCTTGGGTTAAAAACAATAGATGCGGTATTATAGGGAGATAGGTTAGAGGCAAGTCGTCTCGTCAGAAATCTTTATACTCCACATATCATAGTAAAAGATAGTCTCACTCTCGTAAATATAAGTCAATTGACCAAAACACGTATATCGAATATTCTCGTTATTCTTTATTATCTATATATCTCTCTCTATTGTTAATAATGGTGTATCAAACAGCTTAGTTACTCCAAAATGGTTGAAGACTGATCAACGACTAACAAGATTATTAAATGACTTGATTTTATTTAAGAAAATTTTGAGTTAATATTTCACTAACATAAAATATTAAAAAAATTAAATTGAGCTTGACAATATACAATATTCATAAATAAAAATAAGGAAAAAGTTCTAATTAGTACTTTGTAGTTTCACGTTTTTAGAGTATAGTCTATATGATTTCAAATTGGGAATTTAGTCTCATGTAGTTTATTCTTTTTTTTTCGGACAGGTCTAGGGTAGTTATTCGACCAAATATGTTCGAAACGGTACCATTTTTGTGTTCACGTGACTGACACGTGGAAAGTGATTGGGTTAAGTCAACGATTACATGTCGTCTAGTAAATTACCATTTCGATCCTAATTTGTTCATATTTTTCCAAAAACCCATTATCAACTTATCTCTCTCATTTTCTCGGGAGCGGATTGGGTCCTGGACTTGAAAAAGTAGCCAGGACCAATCTGGATAAAATAGGAGCTATTAGATCATGTAAATTGAAAAAAATACGGATCTAACGATCAATATTAAGCTGGGTGGTTTGGTACTTTAACACTCTCTTATTAGCCCCTCTCTCCCCCAAATCCTAGGGCTTTTGAAGTTAACACTCCTCTCTCTCTCTGCCTCCATCATCTCTCTCCCTCTCTTCTTCCTCTTCTCCTTCTTCCTCTCTCCTCTTCTTCTTACAAGATACACACAGTCCTAAAAGTTGAAGTTAAGTTGCAAAAAGATCGTTAGATGGGAAACGGCGTTACGAATGTGAGCCACTACTTTGCGATAAGCGAGGGGGACGTCTCACGGTGTCGAAGTCGAAGAGGAAGATCTGGACAAGATCGAGACTGAAGTCAAGCAAATTGTGGTGGAGCTTCTGGAGGCCCGCGCCACCCTCCCCCGCCTCCTCACCTCCACCATATCCTCTCTCCTCTCCGCCCGCCGTCCCAACGACACCATCTCTGATCCCGGGCCCTCGGATTCCGCCGCTCAAGGTGCGTTACCATTTTAAAACTTGAATCGAGTTCGCGAATGTTCTTTTTTGTGGCTGGGGGAGGGGAATTGATGATTATGCCCCTGGGGCTTCTTTTTGCGCAGGGGTGAGAGAGTGGGAGCAGGAGATGGAGGAGAAGGCAAGGCTGGTGAAGGAGAAGATGGGGAAGAACGCGGCGGAGATGCGTATGGTGCTGAAGAGGTTGAGGGAGTGTGTGGCTAGGACCGAAAAGCTGCATTCTTCTTCTTCCTCCTTCGCTTGTAATGGGATCAATAGCATCCATCCTGCGAGTGGTTCATGATGTTATGATTTAATGGTTCGCGATATTATGATATAATAGTTCGTGATGTTATGATTTAATGGTTCGTGATGTTATCATTTAATAGTTCGCGGTGTTATGATTAAATTGTACGACTGGTTATATTAAATAGTATGTTCGGTTATGATTTAATGGTTCGCGATGTTATGATTAAATGGTTCGCAATGTTATGATTAAATTGTACGACCGGTTATATTAAATAGTATGACCGGTTATATTAAATGTATGCCTGGTTAAATTAAATGGTATGTCCGGCAATATCAAATGGTATGCCCGATTATATTGAACGGTATATCCACTTATATTAAATGGTACGACCGATTAAATTAAATGGTATGTCTGGTTAAATTAAATGGTACAACCGAATATATTAAATAGTATGTCTAGTTATATTTAATGGTACAACCTGTTATATTAAATGCGATTAAATTAAATGGTATGTCCGAATATATTAAATGGTATGCCCGGTTAAATTAAATAGTATATCAGGTTATATCAAATAGTATACTAGTTATATTAAATGGTACGAATGATTATGTTAAATTGTACGACTAATTAAATTAAATGATATATATATTGGAGAGATAAACGACAATGGGACACGTGCATACCACCTTAATATTTTCCCCCCTTTTTACCCATTCTATCCCTACCAGATCGATACTGGAAATTGTGCCCAGGACCCAATCTGGTCCCCATTTTCTCCGACCCCCTCCTCTCTCTCCATTACCATAGAAAAGGGGTAATTTTCCAAAAGGGGGTTTATTTTCCCGACAATTCCCTGAATGGGGTTGTCAGAGGATGTTTTCCTTGTCTGAGGTCGAGCCAGAAACCGCTCACGGTGGAGCGGTTTTTGTTTTGCCAAAAACCGCTCTGTCACCGAAAAAAAAAATTAGCTGCACTGAGAAGGGGGAGAAAATCCAAATAAAAACACACAATGGCTCTTGTTCGGAATCGAACCGAAGACTTCCACAATTTTAAATAAGCACTCTAACCAACCAATCTACAAGAGCCTATTGACTTATAACTTTGTAATAAATAATATATTACATATATACGATTTCTATGAAATATGTAATATATTACATAAATACATATTTATATAAAATAATATTTATTACATAAATACGTATTTATGTAATATTTTTTATTACATAAATATCTATTTATGAAATACATATTTATGTAATATATTATCTATATTTATGTAATATATTATTATTTATGTATATTATATATATTTGTATTTATGTAATATATTATTTATTAAATAAATATGTATTTATGAAATACATATTTATGAAATATATTATTTTTAAATAAATACGTATTTCATAAATATATTTATGAAATATATTATTTATTAAATAAATATGTACTTATGAAATATGTATTTATGAAATAAGTCTTTATTTTTTTTGTATTTAACTGGGTGTATTATATTACGAAATTAGTTGTTCATATTAACTTCAAGATAGAATTTTTTATTTGGAGTTACTTTTTCATTGCAAGCTTATCAAAGGGAATTCCAAAATATTATTATTTTTAATAAACATTACTTCCTCTTTATTTTTAATAAACAAGTTGTATAATGGTTAAGACCGGGTTCTGGTTTAAATGAGACAATTAAATTGGTAAAAAAAGAAAACGCTCCCGACGGAGTGATTTTTGGCAAAAAAGAAAACGCTCCCGGAGGAGCAGTTTTTGGCAAAACAAAAAATGCTCCCAGCAAAGCGGCTTTTGGTAAAAAAAAAAGTTTTTCCGGTAATTTTTCTTCGCTTTGGGTAATTTTGTTTGGAACCCTTATTTATGTAATATATTACATATTTCATAGAAATTGTATATATGTAATATATTATTTATTACAAAGTTATAATTCAATAGGCTCTTGTAGATTGGTTGGTTAGAGTGCTTATTTGAAATTGTGGAGGTCTTCGGTTCAGCTAATTTTTTTTTCGGTAACAACCAAAAAACGCTCCCGGTGGAGCGGTTTTTGGCAAAACAAAAAATGCTCCCGGTGGAGCGGTTTTTGGCAAAACAAAAAACACACTGCCCGAGCAGCGGTTTCGTGCGAAAGAAAAACGCTCCCCGCTGAGCGGTTTCTGGCTCGACCCCAGACAAGGAAAACATCCCCTGACAACCCCGTTCAGGGAATTGTCGGGGAAATAAACCCCCTTTTGGAAAATTACCCATAGAAAAGAGAAAATTATTAAAATGCCCAATTTCTAACACCAGAGCTTCGTAACTTTCCCTAGCTAATCAAAATCCCAAAACCCGATCGAGCTCCTTCCGAATGATGTCATCCTAGATTGATGTGGTCATTGAAGATGGGGAGACTCTAATGTCGTCATCACTCGTCTCTACCGACGGGAGTGGGGAACCAGATGCATCTACATTTGTGGCAGACAAAGGGAGAGGACGAGGTGGCTCTCCTCGAGCTTGACCTCGTATACGAAGTTTGGGGTCCAGATCCGGTCAGCCGCCTCCTTGCCCTTCTAGTTCTCTCACTCGCTCTCCCTCAATCAGGTTGACCGATAACGAAGAAGGAAGAAGATTCAAATCCGACCATGGTCTCCCTCCCCGATTATGGCTTCACAGGAAGAGCTCGAAGGAGCTATCGTCCTCTCACCAAACTAATTATCCGTTCTCCCATTTTTCCTCTTCAATTCTAGAGAGAGAGATTAGATGTGAGAGGGTTATATCATTTTAATTGGTTTGTATCTTATACTTGGTTTTCATGAATGGTTCTCCAATTCAGGTTCTTGATTTTCTTGGTGGGTGTTATATTAGCTTCCACGAATATGTATCAGGTTCTTGAATATGATCGATTTTCTCTTTTTGCTCTTTATTGGAAGTTTTTTCTTCAAAAATGGTGTTTGCATTTTTTGATTATGTTTGCCAGGAATAAGTACCAAATGTTCCAGTTGAGGGTGTGAGGGAGAAGAAGAAGGAAGGAGGGAGAATCATAAGAGAAATGGAAAGAGGTTAGAGATGAAGGAGTTTTTGGGAAAAAATATTAATAAAATAAGAATAATTTTGATATTTCATAAAATTATCTACGAGGATGAAGTGGGTATAATTGGCGTGACACAAGTACAAAGTCAATGACATGAAAATTCAGATAGGATGGACAGTTGATCTGGACCTATCCAAAAAAAATTGTGTAAATTACAAATAACTAAATTTTAAAAATATGAAATTACAAGGTACTAAATTTTAAAAACCGTGGTCTCCCCCGTACACTTTCTGCAAGTTGCACAAGCGTAACACCCTCAGTTACGCTGACTCTTTTATTTATTTTTATTTATTTTTTTGCCAATACGTGTGCTGACGAATGTCAGTAAAATTCAAAATTCTTTCATGCAAAAATTTATGCTTGTTATAAATAACACACTTGGTAATTTCCCTATATATATTAGCGGCGCCATTAGTTTGGTTATAGGGAAAAGTCCACTTAAGTACCCTGTGGTATTACCGATTATCACTTGAGTACCCTGTGGTTTAAAATCGATAGAACCGGTCCGACTTTTTCCAATTTTTATCACTTAGGTCCACTCAAGTCCGGTTCGGGATTTTTTTGCAAAATGCGTCGTTTTGACGCTTATGCGGACTGCCACGTCGTAGTGACCCGGATTAGTCATTGTTGACATGGCGATGGGTAAATTATCAAATTAGTACCAAATTAATTTATTATTTTTCAAAAAAATCCTTATCCTCCCATCTCTCTTTCTCTCTCTTCTTCTCGGGTCCGCCCCCGACCCGAGCCCCCTCCCTGCCTCTTCCTCCCTCTCCTCCTCCTCCTTCCACGCCCTAGCCCTCCAGCACTCCCTTCCCCAGGAACGCCTCCACGTCAGCCGCCCAGCCTCTACCCCCGCACCACCGCGGTCACCACCACGCTTCGGGACTCCCGTGCGGGAACCACCTGGAAGCGGAGGCGCGGGGAGTGGAACATCGACTTGATGGACTTCTTGGGGAAGAAAATATGGGTGACAGCAGAGAGGGGTTGATGGCGGGGAGGAGTTGGCACTCGACCTCGCCGGGGAGGAGGACGGGACGGGGGGCTGTACGGGGGGACGGGTTGGATTCCAATTTTGTTGTTAGGTTGAAGATGGAAAAAATGGGGAGATTGAAGAACATGAATGGAAGAAGAGAGAGAAAGAGAGATGGGAGGATAAGGATTTTTTTGAAAAATAATAAATTAATTTAGTACTAATTTGATAATTTACCCATCGCCATGTCAGCAATGACTAATCCGGGTCACTACGACGTGGCAGTCCACATAAGCGTCAAAACGACGCATTTTGCAAAAAAATCCCGAACTGGACTTGAGTGGACCTAAGTGATAAAAATTGAAAAAAGTTGGACCGGTTCTATCGATTTTAAACCACAGGGTACTCAAGTGATAATCGGTGATACCACAGGGTACTTAAGTAAACTTTTCCATCGCCATGTCAGCAATGACTAATCCGGGTCACTACGACGTGGCAGTCCACATAAGCGTCAAAACGACGCGTTTTGCAAAAAAATCTCGAACCGGACTTGAGTGGACCTAAGTGATAAAAATTGGAAAAAGTCGGACCGGTTCTATCGATTTTAAACCACAGGGTACTCAAGTGATAATCGGTGATACCACAGGGTACTTAAGTGGACTTTTCCCTTGGTTATATTAAGGAAAAAATATCGGGTGACCACCAAATATTCAAATATTATTTATCAATTAATTTAGATTCAGGTCAGGTAAAAATTTTAAAAGATAATAAATATGTATTTATCATTGACCTAAGTGGACAAATTTTTTCTCTTTGATAATATTTTCTAGGGAAAAGTCTACTTTCGTACCCTGTGGTATCGACCAAATCACTTTAGTACCCTGTGGTAAAAAACCGATCAATCGAGTCATACTTATTCCAATTAACATCAAAAAGGGCCTCGGGCAGCTGCCCGGAGCTGCCCGAACCTACCCGCCCGCTGCCCGGGCCACGTGGCCAGCCACGTCACCAATTTTGGTGACGTGGCGCCACGTCACCAAGAGGAGGAGGAGGAGGAGAGGAGGAGGAGGAGGAGGAGAGGAGGAGGGGGACGCGGGGAGGAGGAGGAGGCGGAGGAGGAGGAGGAGGAGGAGGCAGAGGAGGAGGAGGCGGAGGCGGAGGAGGAGGAGGCGGAGACGGGAGGAGGAGGAGAGGAGGAGGCGGCGGAGGAGAGGAGGAGGAGGGAGAAGGAGAAGGAGAGGAGGAGGAGGAGGAGAGGAGGAGGCGGAGGAGGAGGAGAGGAGGAGGAGGAGGAGGAGGAGGAGGAGGAGGAGGAGGGGGACGCGGAGGAGGAGGAGAGGAGGAGGAGGAGGAGGAGGAGGAGAGGCGGAGGAGGAGGAGAGGAGGAGGCGGAGGAGGAGGAGGAGGAGGAGGAGGTGGAGGAGGCGGAGGAGGAGGAGGAGGGAGGAGGGGGAAGGAGGCGGAGGAGGAGAAAATCGGAGGGGAGAGGAATTGGTGACGTGGCGCCACGTGGCCCGGGCAGCGGGCGGGTAGGTTCGGGCAGCTCCGGGCAGCTGCCCGAGGCCCTTTTTGATGTAATTGGAATAAGTATGACTCGATTGATCGATTTTTACCACAGGGTACTAAAGTGATTTTGGTCGATACCACAGGGTACGAAAGTGGATTTTTCCCTATTTTCTACGGTATCATTCAAATTTGGTAACAACAGAAAAAAAACATAAAAGATTTGAAACCACAAGTGAACTTCCACATAAAGGATAATATTAATATCGCCATTTCTAACATACTTAAAGAAAAGATGGAACACGAGTAAACAGTCTGTCATAGTTATTTTTTATAAGTAAAATTAATTTATTATAATAGTAATGTTTGCATTTTATTTATTGCAAAATTCTCTTTTGAAAAGTTGTAATCGTTAGTCTCAATAAAATTCTATCATTATAAAATTAAAGTGAAAGGATATTGCAAATAGGAAATAGCACCTCGATAGAAAACGCTTTATCTTGATGTTAAATCATCTGTCACTATTAGTTGTTAGTTAAGTTGGTAATATTAATACATTCTGAATGGAAAGAGAGATAATAAAAATAAGGGTAAATTATTATCAAGTCTCTGATCTTTGGTCACTCTCCTTCTAGGGTCCCTGATTTTTGAAAAATGATTGTCTCATCCCTAAGTTTTGATGATAATAGTCTCACAGGTCCCTAGAGCTAGAATATTCATTTTTCTCTGGTGAACCTCTACTTGAAATGATTAAAATGCCCCTCCCACTTTAAAAATAAAAAATCTCTCCTTCTTTCCCTTTTCTTCTTCTCCACATCCATCTTCTTCCTACTTCAATCAAAAATCCTAAACTTAAATTCAAACTTTTTCAATGAAAATTAAAACCAATTAGATATAGAAACTTGAGTCTCGAAACACAATCGAAATAATTGAAATCAAGAACTTAAAAAATTAATCGGCCGGCAACATCCTAATTCTCAGTAGCTACACTAAACCCGTTTAATTGAATTGCATCAATTAAAAAAGAAAATTTGAACACCAAAAATTAGAATCGGCAACATCCGAATTCTCAGTACCTCCTCGTCGAACCTCCTCGGCTCCTTCTCCGCCTCTCCCTCCATTCAAGTCCTTGCCCGCCTCCAGGTCCACGCCCGCCTCACGTCCTCGCCCTCTTCCCCTCCTGGTGCCTTAAGCTCCTGCGCCCCGCGGCAGGGTAGCCGACCTGTCGCCCGCCAAGAAACCCGATGCCCCGGCGTAGGCATTGACTAGGGCGCGATACCTATCCGTCCACGCCGCCACCGGAGCGGTTAGATCTGACGACGCCTCTAATCACCATTCTTCGATTTCTTGGCGGATTCGGCTTTCCAAATCTAGAACCTTCTAAGGAGAGCAGGGGAGAGAGATTAAAACCTTCAATGCTCATCGCCATGGATTCTTATAGAGGGTGATGAGTTCTTGGGTTTGTACGGATGGTGATGGGTTCTGGGATTGCACCAGGTGCTCGAACATGACGATTTCTTAGACAAAATTAGCAGCAACAGTGTGAGTGGGTTTGTTACTTGTGGATTCAATCGCGGAGATTAGGGCTTCGAAGATTTTGGGGTCGGGGAGGGTTTCTGCTCTCTTTTGAACGGCGTCAACGGCACGACCTTGTACTTTGATTGCCGTCGAAGGTACAACAGTGTGAGTGGGTTTAAGCAATTCTAGTAGGGTTTTCAAATCCTTAATGGAGCTTCTTATTGCTTCTAGTAGGATTGGTGGTGATAATGGTGAGTAATTTTTCAAAAGGGGGTTTATTTCCCCGACAATTCCCTGAATGGGGTTCTCGGGGAATGTTTTTCCTGTCTGGGGTTGATCACAAAAATGCTCTGCCTGCAGCGTTTTAATTTGCAAGAAAATGCTCATCCGCCAGCGTTTTCTATTCAAAATGCTCCAATTGGAGCATTTTCAGTCAAAAATTGAATCTACGGGTTGGCTCGGCTCGGCTCTACCGTGGAGGGCAATTTTTGCCTAAAAACGCTGTGGCTTGGGCATTTTGTGAGCAAGGTGGGCCAGGGGAAAAATTCCAAAAAAATACACACATTAGCCCTTGTTTGGAATCGAACCCAAGACCTCCAAATTTTTAGATAAGCACTCAAACCAAGCTACGAGAACTTATTGACTAATTACCTTGTAATAAATAATATATTAGATAGATAAGAGTTCCTTTATTTTTTATGAAATACGTATTTATTAAATTAATAAGTACTTATGAAATATGTATTTATTAAATTAATAAGTACTTATGAAATACGTACTTATGAAATATGTATTTATGAAATTAATAAGTACTTATGAAATATGTATTTATTAAATTAATACGTACTTATGAAATATGAATTTATTAAATTAATACATATTTATGAAATACATATTTATTAAATTAATATGTATTTATGAAATATATATTTATGAAATTAATACATATTTATGTAATATATTATTTATTAAATAAATACATATTTATATAATATAATATTTATTACATAAATACCTATTTATGAAATACATATTTATTACATGTATTTATGTAACATATTTTATATTACATATATACATATTTTTGTAATAAATAATCTATTACATAAATATGTATATATGTAATATACATAAATAGTAATATATTACATAAATACATATATATGTAATAGATAATATGTTAGATAAATACGTATTTATGTGATAAATAATATATTTCATGAAATACATATTTATGTAATAAATATTATATTACATCAATGCGTATTTCATAAATACATATTGATGTAATAAATATTGTATTATATCAATACGTATGTATTTAATAAATAATATATTACATAAATACTAATTTCATAAATACATATATATGTAATATACATAAATAATAATATATTACATAAATACATATATATATATATATATGTAATAGATAATAGATAATATATTTGATAAATATGTATTTTTGTAATAAATATTATATAACATAAATATGTATATATGTAATATACATAAATAATAATATATTTACAAAAATATGTATATATGTAATAGATAATATGTTACATAAATATTATATAAATATGTATTTCATAAATATTATATTACATAAATGCGTATTTCATAGATACGTATTTATGTAATAAATATTATATTATATAAATACATATTTATTTAATAAATAATATATTACATAATATGTATTTATTTCATAAATAAGTATTAATTTAATAAATACGTATTTCATAAATACTTATGAATTTAATAAATACGCATTTCATAAATACGTATTAATTTAATATATACGTATTTCATAAATATGTATTAATTTAATAAATATGTATTTATGAAATTAATATGTATTTCATAAATACGTATTAATTTCAAAAATACATATTTCAAAAATATGTATTAATTTTATAAATACGTATTAATTTCATAAATACGTATTTCATAAAAAATAAAGAAACTCTTATCTATCTAAAATATTATTTATTACAAGGTAATTAGTCAATAAGTTCTCATAGTTTACTTGGTTTGAATGCTTATCTAAAAAATTGGAGGTTTTGGTTCGATTCCAAACAAGGGCCAATGTGTGTATTTTTTTGGAATTTTTTCCCCTGGCCTCACCTTGCTCAAAAACGTCCAAGCCACATCGTTTTGACTGAAAACGCACCAATTGGAGCATTTTGAATAAAAAATGCTGGCGGAGGAGCATTTTCTTGCAAATTAAAACGCTGCAGGCAGAGCGTTTTTGTGCTCAACCCCAGACAGGGAAAATATTTTTCGAGAACTCCATTCAGGGAATTGTCGGGAAAATAAACCCCCTTTTGGAAAATTACTCGATAATGGTAGTAGCAAGGAGAATGGAGGAGAGAAGGAGAAGAGGGATGTGATGATGGTATCTTCTTTTGCTTTGATGGTTGGGTCAATTCTAGATCTGGGTGGGTTTTTTTTTTGCTCCTTCTCATTTTTTCAATTGATTTCAGATGCAACCCGTAGTTTTGTTGTTTATTGAGTTTTAGTTTTAGTTTTAGTTTTAGTTAAAAGTTTGGGGAAGAAGATGAACTGAGGAAGAAGATGAAGAGAGAATTTTTTGTTTTTAAGTAGGAGGAGCATTTTAGTCTTTTCAAGAGGGATTTCGCCGGAGAAAAATGAATATCTCGGCTCCAGGGACTCGAGATTATTATCAAAACTTAGGGATGGGACAAACATTTTCCAAAAGTCAGGGACTTTAGGAAGAAGGTGACCAAAAGTCAGGGACTAGAGGATAATTTGCCCTAAAAATAATGTCAATGGACATTTGGCTATGGCACATGCGTAACATTACTTTGTAATGATAATAATAAGAGAACAGAGATTATAGGAGAAGAAATATAATTGATTATTTCGATAACGATTAATTATGATTATAAATATGTTACGAGACATACTTTTAAGTTCGTTAAGATTTGGGGCAGGTTTTGGACTATTTATTTTGGGCAAGATTTTTTGCACTAAATATAGACTATTACAATTTCGCTTTATATGTATTGTTCCCCTAAACTAACATACTTTATATTATCAACCAAAAATTATATAAAACTTAACCAATAATTTTAAATTTGATAATCAAACTCAACTTTTTACTTAACCCATAACAATAATGTACGACTAACATTATTATCCATTCCAAAGAAATATAAAAAATTTGGGCTCCTAGGGGACCTCGCCAGCTAGTTAGTTATATATTCCCACAAAACCAAGTCGATCAACCGTAAAATAATAACAAATTAAGACAAAACATATAACTATATATCCCCTAATCCACAACTGACACATGTCGTTCACCTGGTACTCTACCCCTGGTCTCCTCTCACTCCCATCCCTTCCACTATATTCTCCTAGACCGATTTGAATTCGTATTTTAATATTTACCACGTTGCCTTATCATATTTACAAATGTGCTAGAAAATGTAATGTGGTGTATCGCGTCGTTACTAAAACGACATCGTTTCAATCGTTCGGTTAGGACAAGTCTAAGAAGTTGTCTGTGGACCAAATTGATATTAATTGGATACGATTCGACTCGATTGATAAATTTTTTATCACAAGATACGAAAGTAATTTTTTTCAATACTATAAAATACTAAAATGAACTTTTTTTTCTAAAATTTATAAGTAAGTTTGAATATATAAAAAGATAAATATTAAACGGCCAAAAAGAGTAAGAAAAAAGGATAATAAAAAAAGGGGTAACCTGTCGCTGACGCTGACGCGCTGTCGCTTCACTGGCGCGTTGTCCCTGTTTTCAAAATTTCATTTACCCCCATTTTGACTTATATTGACGGGTCTGGATTGGGCACGGAATGCTCAGATTCCGAACCGTTCGGAATGAAGACACGCGGGGACTTTTTTGCAAATGCGCTAAAATGCGGGGACCAAAATGAAAAAAACCACGCACAAACGCAGGCCAAATACAAATGCCATTATCGCATAACTGTGCATGCCAATATCACATAACTGCGCATGCCAGTATCACATAACTGTGCGTGCCAGTGTGACCTTTTTGCAAAAATGCTAAAATATGGGGGACCAAAATGAAAAAAACCACGCGCGCCATTATCACCAACGGGGACTTGCCACTGTCAAAAATACACATGCCATTATCAGATAACTGCGCTTGCCATTATCACATAACTGCACTTGCCATTATCACATAACTGCACTTGCCATTATCGCATAATTACGCTTGCCACTGCGGTCCCCCTTCACTCCAAACCGTACGGAATCGATTCCTTCACTCCGTGCTCAATCCACTCCCTATATTGACGAATTCCCCCCACGCTTGTCCTTGTTTTCAAAATTTCATTACCCCCATTTTGACTTATATGGACGAATTCCCCCCATGCGTTGTCCTTATTTTCAAAATTTCATTACCCCATTTTGACTTATATGGACGAATTCCACCCCCTCTTTTTAGGACGAATTCCACCATTGGAACATCAGTTTTAATTTATTTTTTTCAACATATATGAACGAATTGAAATCAAATTTGATTAGAGTCAAATTCAAATTAAAATTTTCTGTTCGACAAATTATAAATTTTTTTAACCGTATTCAATTTGATTCAGGATGAATTCGAATTAAATTTTTGGGCAAATTAAATTTATGACGAATCAAATTGAACCAAATCAGTAATCAGATTCGAACAATGGTCATGACATAAATTGCGACATTCAAGTTACTTGTAACCTAAATTGTGACGTTCAAGTTACTTGTAACCTAACAATGGTGAGATCTAGTGACCCTATAAAAGGAAAGTTCCCTCAACTACATCTCACCCAAGTGGAGGGAGACAGAGTGAAGAAGAGATCACAAAATACAATTAAATCTGAGCATGGGAGACAAAATGCCAAATGATCATCATCAAGACATAAGATCATTGTTTCAAGCAGCTGCAAGGAACGACGTGGAAACCTTGAACAGTTTGATCCAGGAGAACCCACATCTTGTCTCCGACATCTCATCTCACACTAATCGGACAACACCCTTGCATGTATCAGCTTCCCGCGGCCACCTCGCCTTCACCACGTCCCTGATGAGCCACGACCCGAGGCTGGCCACCGCGTGGGACATGCTCGGGCGGACCCCGCTCCACCTGGCGTCCGTGGAGGGCCACGTGGAGGTGGTGAAGGCCTTGCTCGGTCCTGATCAATGTGATCTTTGCCTGAATCCGGACAAGGGCGGTCGGATACCGCTCCATTGGGCTGTAATGAGAGGGAAGGACGCCGTCGTGACGGAGCTGGTCGCGGCGTGCCCGGAGTCCCTCGATGTGTCGTTGGAGGGAGACACGGTGCTGCACTTGGCTGTCAAGTATCACCAGCTTCAGACATTGAAGAAGCTGGTTAGTTTGGTTGAGGAGAACGATTACTATAGTGGGATTTTGACTGAGGGCAATCGAGAGGGCAACACCGTTTTGCATTTAGCTGTCTTGCTTGACCAAAGAGAGGTATGCAATTATTAATTACTTTGCTCAATCTAAATGAATTGGTCTACTAAATGAATAGATATTAGGTGATAAAAAAAAATCCAATTTAACGTAATATTAATTATTGTGACTCAATTATAAAAATACTTAAATTAATTGGTAATTAAGTTATTTTAACTTAATTAAAGTGTTTGATATCTCAAGTCTAAGTCATTAAGAATACGACAATGTTAAATACTAAATTGAGAGAGGTTTGTTGCTATTTTTTTTAGCAATGTCACTATTTTACTATAACATTAATTGTTTTTTGGTTGACAATATATTGTATCTAAATATTTAGTGTGTCGATTAATTTAAGTTCAAATCGGACAAACTTTGAAATTGTAACAAAGTTCTCCAAATAACTATTCAACCACTCAAACTCGAAATAATTTGGTTAACTTAAAATAAATCTCTTTCCTTCAAGTTGTTTTCGTGTCCTAATTATCAATTATTAATGGCTAATTACATGTTTATATATCAGTAAATTACACCACCAAAATTACTTAATTTGACTTGATAGTATGCAGATGGTTAAATATCTACTTACATTACCCAAAATCAAATCGGAGGCGACGGAGACCCTAAACAAGGAGGGGTTGAACGCACTGGAGGCCTTGGAGAACAAGTCGACCCCACAATACTTGAAACCCAAGCCACTCAGAAAAGCCCTGAGAAAGGGAGGGGTCCGATCCAGCCGTAAAGTTCCGGCGAAGAGACGGCTAGGAAAGATGTTCGGTTTCATTAACACTTTTTTCACGGTCAATTGGATGACCGAGGCTCGGGCCCAGCTGATCGTAGTCTCCACCATTATAACAACCATCACTTTCCAGGTCGCCGTTAACCCGCCCGGTAATAAATATATCGTTAGTTACAAGTGTGGTGAACTTGTTTATAATATTAAAAATCAACATCATTGTCGTAACGTTTTGAGTGGATATATATGTATATGTATCGAATGAATGTTACGTTTCAAAAATTATCACCCGACTCGACTCGCATCTCAATTTTTTCTTGTTTGACTCACCCAGGTGGCGTGTTACAAGTAAGCTTCACGGACATAAACACGGCAGAACGGTGTTTAAACTTAACATCATACGACAAGGAGTGCCAGCTGCCGGGGACAGCCGTGTTCGGCTACTTGCACCCGACCGAGTTCAGGATCCTCACCGTGTTCAACACCGGAGCCTTCCTCGGCTCCCTCTGCGTCACCGTAGTCCTCGCCAGCGGCTTCCCACTCCGAAACTCAATTGTGCTCTCCTTCTTCAGCCTCTGCGTCGCATTCACCCTCGAGTCCCTGATGATCACCTTCCTCCTCTCCGTCGACCTCACCACCCCGCTGCTCGGGCAACTCGTACTCGGCGGCGATTTCCAGTCGTGGGAGAGGCTGCTCGCCCTCGGAGTGTTCGGCGTCTTCCTCACGCTTAACATGCTTGTGCTGACCTGGGGGCTGCTCAAGAAACTCCTCGACGTCGTGGTGTACATTCTAAGTGCTCTGGCCACCTTATTCCGCGTCTTCCTCAGGCTCAACATGCGTGTGCTGACCTGGCTGCTCAAGAAACTCCGCGAAGGCGTGGAGTACATTCTAAGTGCTCTGCCCACCTTATTGCGTGGTAAACGAAATGGAGCGCCAACAACCCCGGCCGCCCCTGATATCTGATTCGGTAAATTTTTGTTATTTAAAGTCGACCATTATCCGAGATTGTCCCTAATTGAACGTACCTAGAATCGGACTTGTTATCGTCGATATATTTTACGAGCTAATTGCATGCATTTGTTTCTCGTTGCGAATATTTGAAAATAAAGATGTTGTAATAATAAGTAACTACCATTTGCAAAAGAAATGAGAGCCTATACGAAGTTATGTCTTTATTTTCTTCAGAATTTTTAGCAAGTCGAAAAATTGTCGATTCTTATTTTATAATATTTCTCGACGCTGTTTTTACATATTAGTTAACGGGAAACAAAGTTGAAAATAGAGGAAAGAACGAAAGATACAGTAAAAACCTCTCTAGTAATATTGTTGTGAAAAATATTATTTTAAAGAGATTTTTATATAAGAAAGATTTAGAATAAAACTTTGCACCTAAAAAAATAAATAAGAGAGATTTATGTTTGCTCTCCAAAAATATTAAAATTAAAATTTTGAGTAATAAATACGTAAATATGAAAAAATATTTTTTTATATTGAAGTCTCCTAAAATCTCGACTTATAGCGTTATTTTTTTTATACTAGAATATTTTTTTTATACTAGGGTATTTTTTTTTACAACAAAATGACGATCAGAATGACCATTTGAAGGAAATCCAAAAGATTAATGGTGAAGTAAAATTTATCAAACAAACAATTCTAACATAAACTAGTATATAGAAATATCTTTTGAATTCGTAAAATATGTAAAAAATATATATATGTATTTATTACACTTTATGCAAAAATTGAGACCGACATTTAATACTAAAATTTTTTGAACGAGTATTAGTTATTACGATAGAGGAGTTATTAAATTTTAACACTCGTCGGGACCGGCACCAGAACTTTTTATCAATTTAGAGAGGTTATCACTTTATAGGAGATCTCTTTATAGAAGTTTTACTGTATAAAGCTAACATCTCTTTTAATTGTTTTGCTATATGTACTCGATTTTAAAAATGCCCTTCTCTTGTAATAAAGTGGAATAGAACCTGGTTCTTGTGCCATCGATATAGTCGACATACGAACCGGAAATATATTCAAGAAGTTGATATCTTCAAACCGTAAAACAGATTACACCCATGTTTGGGTGGTGAACAACTAATTTGCACGACCATCTTCCAATTCTGCTTGTAAACATAGTGACAAGACTTGAAAAATGGTTAGTGACTTACTGGAACTTGATGCAGATTGTCGTGCATTTTTTTTTGTTAAGAATTCAGCAACTTAGAGAACAATACGCGCAAAGAAGACGGGTACAATAGATAACGTGGTTCGGCCTAATGCCTACGTACACGGAGAGAAAGAAGAACTTTTATTGATGGATCTAAGCCACAAAGCAATACAAAATCCTTGGGTAACATACCTTTATATAGAGGCAAACCCTTGTACATTAAGTAATCTATTTAGGTCAAATTAGGAGTCCGAAACAAAACAGAAAAATAATTTCTCTTTTACTTTTGTCCTCGCCAAACTCAACAATCTCCACTTTGGCGAGAAATCATCCCGTGGACAAACCATGAAGCTCCATCCGAACTTCAACAAAACTCCACATTGATGAAACACCGTCCCATGAAGAGATGAGATCTTGCAAGACCAATTTGACTCTATCGATTCCACCTTGAACCATAGATACACTGTCATCAATAAGACCATCTCAACTTCTCACCACCTTAGTTCAATCACTTGGAGCCAGCCCCCAAGCTCGAGCTTCTGAGCTTGCTTGGCGTCTTTCCTCCAATCTCCATCGAACCCCAACTAACAAGTCCACCTGCTGAAGCAAACTTGTGACCAATAGATGCGCTCTCTATTTTTCGGTCAACTCCATCCTGCGGGAGCTCCCCCCAGCCTCGACCACATTGGCCTTAGCAACCATGCCGCTTGATTTCTTATCAACCTTTCGGTTGTCTTGCTCGATGCGCAATCTTCGGATAAGGTCCTCGAGAGTCATCTTCTTCCTCTTGTGCTTGAGGTACATCTTAAAGTCCTTCCAAGTTGTTGGAGGGCATCATTGATGGCCATTTCCTCGGTTGCAATCACCTCGAAGGTGAATTTCCTGGAGTGGTCCCTACTCCCTTTGATCTCAGCAGTCCACTTGTACTTCCTCTCCTTCTTCCCCTCAGCCACCGAGCTCCACTGGTACTTCCTCTCGATCCCGGTGACTTTATCTCCGCCTTCCACGTGTACTTTCTCTCCTGCTCCTCCTTCTCCCTCTCCTCCCGGGCGAACTGCTCCTCCAGCGCGGTGACCCGCCCCACCAGCCCCTTCAGGAGGAGCCTCTCCGGGTCAGCCCGGTATTGGCGGTGGGCCCTCTCGACCCAGATCAGACCCGTGACGGTCTCGAAGAGGCCAACCAGGTCCTCGAAGAGCTCGTCCTCTTCTAGAAGAAAAGGAGGGAAAACGGTGGTGGAGGAGTAGTAGAGGCAAAATGGGTCTAGGACTTCTACGGACGGACGGTGCGAGAAGCCTCTTCCTTCTCCACCAGTTTATCCATGCTAGACTTCTAATCCCTTATAAACTTGTCTCAGCATGATGCGCTAACTAATGTGGGATTGTGCTTATTTCAATAACAACCATACCACTTTAAAGTCAATTTTCATTCACCCCGAGAATTGGATTTTCACAAGTGTTATATATTGTTACGAAGATCTATCAACGAGCTTCATATTGATCTCACAAACACCCAAAATCAATTGGTGTGACCTTCAATTAAATTAGCTCAAAGTTGTCTACTAATTACTTAGTTATTATATTTAATTAGGATTCTCCCTCTAATTAAATATTTGGGCCAAATCCCAATACACTCGCATGTATTGGACCATCTCTTCCTTGGTTAATAAACCAATTTTCCAACAATTATCAATTAACAATGGTTAATAAAAAACAATGGCTAATTACATATTTATATATCAGTAAATTATACCATCAAAAGTACTCAATTTGATTGACAATATGCCGATGGTTAAATATCTACTTACATCACCGAAAATCAAATCAGAGTCGGCGGAAACCCTAAACAAGGAGGAGTTCAACGCACTGGAGGCCTTGGAGAACAAGTTGACCCCATACTTGAAACCCAAGCAACTCAGAAAAGCCCTGGAAAAGGGAGGTGTCCGATCCCGTGAATCAGGTGCCTACTATCTATTCAGTCTGATGGACGAAGTGATCCCTTATTTTATTTTTTATTTTTTGAAAGGTAAATTATGATACCATGACACTGCCAAAGTTTGAACCTTAGATTTCCTAGATATTTAGGACGCCTTGTACCGTTGGGCTAGAAGAGCCCTTTGGCAAAAGTGATCCCTTATTAAGAAGAAGGCTATAGATCTGTCTAGTTTATCTCGTCATCTTAGAATGTCGACCACTCTTGAAATGATATCCATGCTACTGCGAAATTTACCCTTCTACGGTGGAGTTATTTGTAGCATAGCTTTGCTCTGTTCCACTTTTCACTCACTATTCTGTGTCAAAATGACAATCTTACTAACTCATGTATGATCTGATAGATACGCTATTAGTCCTTACGCATGAAGTGGAAGGATCGAATCTCATAACCGTCTAAGATTCAAAATTGTGAAAACAATTTAAATCTCACCAAAAAAAATACCATCTTGAACCACTTCAAGTGATGGAGAAGAAGAAGAACTATGTCAAAATGACTAGGGAAGTGGAAAAGCTTCTTCGATCAGAATTGGCGAACGAGCAGGTACTACTATCTTCTGTTTCCCAAGGGCAGGTTTGTCTGCGTCCACCAAAGTAGTTTCTACTGGTAGTTAGTTGGTCAGCTTATGAAATAGGCTTATTAATGAGATGGTAGTTTAATTCGATGTAAAGAAAGCGATGATCTGCATACTTTCTGGCATGGTGATAACTATAACTCCAAACAAGCAAAAAAGAAGAAAAAGAGAAACATAAAACAGCATCCACCTGGTAATCCAGTTGCCGTTGGTGCAAATTCAAGTGCATCTGCTAATATGTTGCCCGGTACAGCTCCTGCTTATGTTGCTCGGCCTGGCTTCGAATCTTCAAGAGTCCCCGCATATGATCCTTCTAGAATCCCTGCTTATGACCCTCAAACACTGCATAACTACAATGCTCAGGGAGTATCCGGTTATTATGATCCACAGAGAGTACCTATTGAAGGAGGGTACGATTTGGAGAACCAAAGAAGAAGCAAAGAGGGAGATCGAAAGTTTCTCAATGAAAGTGCGACGCGAGTTTAAGCTTAAGGAAACAAGATCTCACACTTACGCTGTGAAGTGTAAAAATTGGGAAGAAGGGTGTAAACGGAAGATCTATGTTTCAGCAAAGGGATTAGTACTTCCTACTTGGCAAATAGTAAAATACACCCACCCGCATACCTGTAGTGCGGAACGACCTTCAAAAGATCATCGACAACTTAGGTCAGCTCACATTGCAGAAATAATTATGAATATAGTTGCGCACAACCAGACATTCCAATTAGATTTATAATTACTCAGATCAAAAATAAACGTTTGATCACATAAGTCAAATTTTTTACGATTTTGGTCCCATGTCAAAAATTATTTTCGACTTGGGGTCCCCAGGTCGAAATTATTTTTCGATCTTCAAAAAGGATACCATTTTAGAAATTTTTTAAATAGTAATATTATTTCGGTAATAAAACTTGAACAATAATACCATTTTGAGCAAATACCCTCTCCTTCCCACTTTCCCATGCGCCACCTCTTTTCCCCATTTTTTTTCATTTACAATTTTTTTTCCCTTCCCCATATACCACACACACTCTCTCTTAATACCCTACCCCCCACTATCACAAAACACGACACCCCCACTCCCACTACCTAATCCCTTTCGATAAACACTAGAATTTGCCTTCACCTAAATACAATAAGGGTCCGTCCATCAACGACATGCTTCTTGGAGCAAGTCTCCAACAGGCAAAACACACAGCAATTCTCAATCTAAAACCCATAAAGTTGAGATCTTTAGGAAGCCAAATCCAATAAATCAAAACCCATGAGAGAGAGAGCAATCATGAGGAACTTGAGATTAGGGAAGGGGGATAGGATAGGTGATGACGAGAGAATTTGGAGACACCATGCAGTCACGGAGAAGGTATGTTCTTCGTCGATGAACAACAATGCCCAAGGAGCGGCCCGAAAGCAGGAGGCAAGTGCGACAACCATGCCCAGAAGCCTCGGGTGAAAGAGAGAGAAAGCGAATGAGAGGGATACCTATAGGCGACATCGGCATCGGCACGGGAGGCCGGGCATCGGAGATCCAAGAAGAGGAATCTGTTTCGAAGGTTCTGGATTATTTTTTTACGTTTTGGTTAATTTTTTTGGCCTTTTGGGGAAAAAAATCAAGTTTGGTTCTTTTTCTTCTAAAGTTACCCTTAAGTTGGGTCGAAATTTTATTGTTTTCCAAAAGTTTTGGTCGAACCATCCTTTACCAGTCAGACCGAACACAAAAAACCCGGTTAGACCAAAAATAGGATGGTTCAACTGGACCCCATTTTTATCCCTAAAAATGGACCGTCCTATTGAATGATTCATAGTCCGACCGGTCAGATTACCGGTCAGATCATATTTTTTAAAACTATGCATATAACGACTTTCTCAACCAGCAAACCCTTGTATCTCCTGGCTTGGAAAAATCTTGTGGAATCTTCGAATATACTTCTTCATGTAGATCACCGTGGAGAAATGCAATGTTCATGTCAAGTTGGTGAATGATCCAACTCCTTTTCATTGCTACCGCAAGTAAGCATCTCAAAGCGACCAACTTTGCAACTGGAGTATATGTCTCATAGAAGTCAACTCCTTCATTTTGAGTGAAGCCACGTGCTACAAACCTTGTTTTATAATATTCAACTTCCCTATTTGGCTTGAACTTCACCTTGTAGACCCACTTGGAATGTACTGCCCACTTTCTTTCTGGCAGCTCTTGTAGTGTTCACATACCTATGAGAAACTCCGAGGTTCATCATGAGAGGACATGGCTGCCAGGAGCGCCTTGTGTAGACCTGAAAAGTGATCATAACTCAGATAGCATGACATAGGATATACCACAGAGTTACTTGAGGGTTGAGCAAGCTGTTGGGATGGGGCTAAGAGGGAGGTTGGCAATTCAACTTCATACTGCTCTAAATGCACTAGTGCCCAGCATGTTCATTGTGGTCGACTGCCTTCCATCTCAGGCCTTACCGATGATTCTTCAGGTAAGTTCGGCGAGGACTCACTCGCTTTCAAAGAAGCCTCGCGAGCATTACTACCTCAATTATCCCCGACCTCACTGTTCACCAAGACAGGCTGTTGCTCCTCGGCACTGGGTCTTTCAACGGGTTGACCTAACATCATTGTATCTTCAACTACTCCTCCCTCCTCGGGTTGTTTAGTCATGTTAGGAGCTGATTTTTCACTGAAGGGAAACAACCTTAATGAACATAACATCCTTTGATGTGTACTCAGTTCCATCTTCTAGGTCATATACCCTGTAGTCTTTCTTGCCCGAAGAATATCCCAAGAACACACATTTCCTCCCCGTGTCATCGAACTTGTCAAAGGTTGGATGATGCACATACGCCAAACACCCAAATGTACACAGATGAGCATAATTTGTTGGATGACCAAACAATAACTCATAAGATGTCTTGTAATTGATGACCTTTGACAACATCTGATTGATCAATTATGTAGCAATTAGAATGCACTCCCCCCAAAATTTGATTGGTAGTCTGGCCTGAAACTGAAAGGCTTGTGTGGTGTACAAAATGTGCCGATGTTTTTATCTGACTTCTCCATTTTATTGGGGGTTGTTGACACATGATGTATGCAGAAGGATTCCATGTTTCTCATAGTAGCGCATCATATCATATGACTGAAACTCAGCACCATTGTCATTGCGAACCCTTTTAACTTTTAGTGCGAATTGATTGTGAACCATTAAGCAACACATGTGTAGTAAGCTTTCGACTTCAGACTTATTCTTCATAAAATAAACCCACACACCTTGACAATAATCATCTACAATAGTAAGGAAAAACTGTGCTCCGGTCAATGAGTACGGTAGGGACCTCAAATATCACAATGGATTATCTCAAAACAATTAGTACTCTTTATTAAACTATCTTGAAAAGGAAGCCTAGTTTGTTTTGCTCGAAAATATGAATCACAAAATGAAAAAATCCTATAATCACAAAATATGAATCACAAAAGAAAATTCCAATCATCTTCTCTCGAGCAGGATGCCTTAATCTTTGATGCCATAACTTGAGATCACCGAGACCACTTACAGACATTGCCACCCGAACACCCTTCACTCACTCGATGTAGTATAGCCCATCACAACGTCTACCCAGACCAATCAGGTTCCTTATAGGTAAGTCCTGTAGAACACAACTGTCAGAAAAGAAAGTCAGCAAATAATTGAGTTCATAAGTCAGTTGACTAACATAGAGCATATTGCATTTGAACTTAGGAATATATAGGACACGATCTAGCATAAGTCTATTGGTCAATTGCACTTTTCTGACTTCATAAACCTGAACTTGGGTTTCTTTTGGAATCCTGACTGGGAAGAGTGAGGTGTCATGATACGTCGATCCCTGCAATAAGGTGCGATTGAAAATAACATGTTCCGATGCTCTTGAATCAATGATCCAGGCTTGACCGTGAAAACTCTTACCAGCCATATTGATAGTGGGTTCTGATGATTACTGGTTTCCATTGTTGCCATCTTTTTTAACCGCCAAAAATCTTATCAAATTGGTACACTGCTCCTTGGAGAGACCTGGTACTGAGCTCTCTTCTTGTGAGACCTGGGCGGCCTTAGGTCGGGTCACCAGTTGACCTTTTTTGTCTCTAGGCTTCTAGTCAGTGCCATCTCATGGTCCCTTTCTCCATACAGGCGGGTACTCAATGAATTCAAAACATCCTTCTTCAGTATAGCCAAGTTTCTGGCAGAGTCCACAATGGG
Source organism: Hypericum androsaemum (assembly GCA_963995505.1). Classification (NCBI taxonomy): domain Eukaryota; kingdom Viridiplantae; phylum Streptophyta; class Magnoliopsida; order Malpighiales; family Hypericaceae; genus Hypericum; species Hypericum androsaemum. The sequence continues at coordinate 4,980,237 of OZ023193.1, forward strand.
GCTTCTACCCCTTGTTCAACTTACGCTGCTGCCCATAACCCAACCGATCTGTGTGTGTCTAGAAGGCAGTCGGCCCGGCTGCTAACAATCGATTGGAAGAAAAGTTGCGTTGCTGCTTATCTTCAGCAACGAGATGGTAAGCAGCTCCAAGACTTAATGGTGCTGTGTGATGCTCAATATTTGAGTCTTTACCACATTGAAAGCTTCATCCAATCCCATCAAAAAGTCATACAATTGTTCTCTTTCACGCATCGCAGACATCTTTTTCTGGATGTCACACGTGCAGTCGTACTTTGGTAGTGGATTGATTGCTCGCACCTTGTCCCACAGCCCTCTCAACCTTGTGTAGTAGGCTGAAATATACATCTTTTCTTGCATGAGAAGCGATTGCTCACGGCGAAGTTCATAGGCTCTTGGGTCGCTCCCCTTTCCGAAGTGCTCCTTCAAGTCTAACCAAATTTTTTTGCGATTTTAGCATACCGCAGCTTACACGGACTTCCTTAGCCATGGCGCTTTTGAGCCGTCCCTTGACTATGGCATCACAGCACATCCATGTAGCAAAGTCTTCGAAATTCATTGCGGGATGTTACACTGTTCCGTCAACGAAACCATACGTATTCTTCGTATAAAGCGCATTGGACATGTCGGCCACCCACTCCCCAAAGTTGTTGTCATGGAGGAGATCACCAACAAAGACGTGGCCTGGGTTGTCCAATGTGTGGATGAAGCATGGAGACATCACATCCGTACTACTGGAAAGACGGGGCGAAGAACTTGCCTCATCTCTCCTGCCCGACATCTTCTACGAGTAGTGGCGGGTGATATTTTTTGTTTTGGGTTTTTTTTATACCAGGATTGCTCTGATACCATGAAAAATAATGTGCCACTACTTGTAGGCTTCCATTCATCGTTGGAAAATATATGTAGAGGTTTACTTGTAAATATGACCTAGATACACTTCCCAATTAGGTTTTTTCCTCTACAAGGTCTTTACATAAGCGATTCCTAATAGGTTTTTATTCTTAATCAGGTCCGTGATTTCCTAAAAAACACCAATATGCGAGATGACTGTGCCGAACTTGATAACTAATTAAACTAGAAGAATGTTCTGTTTTCCCTTTAATTTCGTTTATATTGTTATTTTAATTGGAAGGAAGCCGTAAAAGGCACTTACTACGTGAAGAATCCAATTAAACCGATGATGGGTCATCGAAAAAGAGTTAGTTAATCTAGTTATCCTTTTCCACCGGAGGAGCCCACTCTGTCTTCTTCCTTGGAGGTGTCACGAGAGTGGCGTTTACCAAGGAAATGAAGGAAGTCTTCAACCATTCGAGCAAAAGTGCTACAATCCAATTGCTTCATATTCTACTTTGATATTGATATTGATATTAATTGCTACACCTCTGCTTTTTCTCGGAAAATTCTAATATAAATCCAACGTGAATATTAATTTTTGAAATATTTGACTAATCAAATACATCTGCTTCTTCAGCTTCCAAAGAGCTGTAATTTCACGGAAAGTAATAAATAATTTCACGAAAATTTTCAATGTCATAGTCTTGCAGTTTTTTTATTCTTTCTTTTTATCCTCTAAGATGGATATTTGCGTCATATTTATGACAATGACTAAATATGAAAATTAGCAAAGAGGTTCTACCAACAATTTTTACTTCATTCATAAACTTTATACTCAAAATTTTATTAAAAATTTATAACTTTTACTACTAGAACCAAGAACGGTTCATTCCCTTAGATCGAAAGAATAGTGCACGGTCAACAGGTCAAGACAAAGATGAGTACGGTCGTTTGAATCATTCTGCCGAAGTCCGGACACCTAACGACAATCCCATCGTATTTGTTCGTTGATGGATGATTCCTTTATTTTTGAAACGTTTGATGGACCATTCCATGGACGTCTATCTAGGTTTTTTTTTCGAATTCAATAATTTTAAGTTAAGTCGGAAAAGCTCTCATTTACCCGTGCTTCTTGATCAAACACATTCAATCCAATTATTTTAGGCAGGTTATTACCACGTGGGGTTCTAAAAAAAAGTTCTCAAAAAAAATTATTACGACTTGGGACCTACCAAATTGGACGGTCTTAGCTACTACATTCGCACTTGCATTAAACCGAAGTTGTGTAACACATGCTATTTTTAGAAGAAGTAAATATTTTACACAAAGTTACATATGCAATGGATTGAATATTGGATCTCATCAATCCTTTGCCGGGCGAATTCAAGTCACTCAAGGGGTTTTTTTTCTCTGTATGGTGTTACTGTGCAGTTTATTTATGAAAACGGTGTCCAAATTTTTTTCATTACGGATTTGGTGTCCACGTAGGACTACCGGATAAAATCCCGTATCTTGGACCAGGATACAGATTTTTATCCGGTATCTAGCCAACATACGGAATTTTTTCCGGTATCCATGATACAGATTTTTCCCGGTATTTTGACATGATACCTGTAAAAAATCCGTATTCTGGTCGATAAGAAAATCTGACCAGGATTTGGATAATATCCACTCAGATTTTCTTCAACCAAGATACAAATTTTTTTATCGGTATCTTGGTCGGATATGACTCTATATAACGAGACGAGTCTAAAGAAGGCAGAGACCTCCTTCTCAGTTCCCACATCACAGAGAGTAATATCTCCTTCTTCAGGTAATTTATTTAATCTATTTACTTAATCTATTTTGATTAATAAATAGAGCTTGCTAATTAAAATCAATTGAAGAGTATGTGAATTTTTTTATATATAAGATAATGATGCAGTGAATGTTTTAGATATAATAAATATTTAGGAAAAATTGTTGTAATTTCTAAACTTTTCTTTAATTCTATTATTTGATTTACTGACATCCAAAATCATTCATTTTATTTAAGTAATGTTATGAATTGTAAGTATTTGGTTCTATTTATTTGTTAGTTGCCCGTCTTTATATATGATATTAGCGTTAATCTAAATTATGTTTTACAATTGCGAAATTTATTAAGTCACTCTCAATATTTCGTTAACTTGTGCATTTGGTATCGTCTTTAATTGAAGAATCTACAAACACATATTATTTTCTTTGGTTGTAGTGTTATGGCAACGCGTGTTGTAAGAATAAAGTTGAATTACGATGGACTGATTTACAAAAATAGTCAAAGTGGTTTAGACTACCACGATGGAGGGGTAGCAAAGCTGAAGTTTCAAAAAGAATTTGTCAGCTACAATATTCTGCAGAGCAAAATAAATGAAAATATTCTAATAGGTTAGAATGAAGAGTTTTGTAAATTGATATTCAGATGCCCTTTTGGAAGAGGTAAATTTGGTCAAATGTTTATCGATGATGAAGAAGATGTTAGGAACATGGTACAGACTGTGATCCAACATTTTAGACCAATGGCGAGGGAGATTTTGCTACAAATATTTGTGGAGGAGACTCGCTCTAATAGAGCCCGGTGAATAATCATCGATGAGTGTTTATGCTGAAGAATGGGATCGTGATCGAGACATAGATTGAAGTTGTTATGGTTTGTTAAAGGAGGGTACGATTTGGAAGAGAAAAAGTGATGCAATGAGGGAGATCGAGGCATTCGTAATGAAAGATGGCCACAAGTTCATCCGCCGAGAAACAAGATCAGAAACTTTTGCTGTTAAGTGTAAGAAATGGAAGTTGCAAGATTGCCAATGAAATATCCGTGTCTCACAGGAAACAAGGGGTGCACTTTTTAGTCGTTGAAAAATAGTGAAACACACTTACCCCACACTTGTGGTCGCCTTCGGAAGTCGCAGGATCATAAACAACTGTCTTCTGTTGTCATTGCACAAATGATTATGAAACAAGCAGAGGACCAACCCGATCTTCTGATTAAATCTATAAGGTCAGAGATCCACGAGCGGACAAGATTTAAACCCTCTTATAGGAAGGCTTGGTGGGCAAGAGAAAAGGCGTTTGAAGCGTTATGAGGAGATTGGGAAGAATCTTACAATCACCTTCCGCAATAATTTTCGGCATGCAAGGCAAAGAATTCTTGAACTGTTGTTCAATGGGAATATTATCACAGTCTCCCTGGCATAGACCATTGGGTCGTACATTTGATGCCTAGAACAAAGATCTTCAAGCGAGTTTTCTGGAGCTCCAAGCCTTGCATTGAAGCTTTCAAATATTGCATGCCTGTGTTGGAGATTCATGGATCGTTCTTGTATAGAAAATACAAGCATGTCCTCTTGATCGCCACTACTGTTGATGGTAATCATGATAAAAACCCCGTATCCTGGTGGAGTACGGGAAAAAAACCTGTATCATAGATACGGGATAAAGACCCGTATCCTGGTCCAAGATACGGAATTTTATCCGGTAGTCCTACGTGGACACCAAATCTGTAATTAAAAAAATTTGGACACAGTTTTTGTAAATAAGCTTCACAGTAACACCATGCAGAGAAAAAACTCAAGGGAAGGGGAGGGGGAAATTGGGGGTTGAGATTTCAATTTCCCCCCATTTTTTCCCTTTTCTTAAAATATATCATATTTTTTTGTATTTTTTACACATAATTCGACGAATCATTTGGCAAATTATTCGATTAATCAAATTCAAATTTGATTCGACGAATTCTAAAAATATGAATTGTATTCAATTCGTCTTTAGATGAATTCAAATGGCATGTTTGAAGAATCAAATTTTCAACGAATCAAATCACGAATCAGATTCTAACAATGGTCAGGTCAACGTGCAGTTAGTGCAGTCGCACTTTGGTAGTGGATTGATTGCTCGCACCTAGTCCTACATCCCTCTCAAATTTGTGTAGTCGGATGAAACATACATCTCTTCATGCCTGAGAAGCGATATCTCATGGCGGAGTTCATAGGCTCTTGGGTTGCTCCCCTTTCCAAAACGCTCCTCCAAGTCTGACCAAATTTCTATCGCGGTTTTGGCATACCGCACGCTTGCACGCATTTCCTTAGTCATGGCGCTTTTGACCATGGCATCACAATGCATCCATCTCGCAATGTCTTCGGAATTCATTGTGGGACGTTCCAGAGTTCCATCCACGAAACCATACGTATTCTTCGCATAAGGCGAATTGGACATGTCGACCACCCACTCTCCATAGTTGCTGTCATGGTGGTGATCACCAACAAAGACGTGGCATGGGTTGTCTGATGCATGGATGAAGCATGGAGACATCACATCCATACTGCTGGAAAGGCTGGGCGAAGAACTTGCCTCATCTCTCCTGCTCGACATCTTCTACAAGTAGTGGCGGGTGATATTTTTTGTTAAAAGCTTGTTTTTTACCAGGATTGCTCCGACAGCATGAGAAATAATGTGCCACTTGTAGGCTTCCATTCATCGTTGGAAAATAAGTATAGAGGTTTCCATGTACATATTATCTAGATACACTTCCAATTAGGTTTTTTTCCTCTACAAGGTCTTTACAGATGCGATTCCTAATAGGATTCTATTCCTAATCAGGTCTATGATTTCCTACAAAAACACCAATATGCGAGATGAATATACCGCACTTGATAACTAATTAAACTAGAATAATGTTCTTATATAATTATTGTGTTTTCCGTTTAATTTCGTTTATATTGTTATTTTAATTGGAAGGAAGCCGCAAAAGGCACTTATTACGTGAAGAATCCAATGAAACTGATGATGGGTCATCGAAGAAGAGTTAGTCAATCTAGTTATCCTTTTCCACCGGAGGATCCCACCCTGTCTTCTTCCTTGAAGGTTTCACGAGAGTGGTGTGTACCAAGGAAATGAAGGAAGTCTTTAACAATTTGAGCACCACACACTCAATTGCTAAGGTCAAGAGCAAAAGTGCTACTATCCAATTGCTTCATATTCTACCTTGATATTGATATTGATTGCTACACCTCTGCTTTCTCGGAAAATTTTAATATAAATCCAACGTGAATATTAAATTTTGAAATATTTGACTAATCAAATACATCTGCTTCTTCAGCTTCCAAAGAGCTGTAATTTCACGAAAAGGGCTAAATAATTCCATCAAACGCAGCACTGGGGACTCCCCACCAAATAGGCCAACGGAAATTTCCAATGTCATAGTCCAACAGTTTTTTATTCTTTCTTTTTATCTTCTGTTTTTTCTCGGAAAATTCTAATATAAATCCAACGTGTATCAATTTTTGAAATATTTGACTAATCAAATATATATGCTTCTTCAGCTTCCAAAGAGCAAAGAAACCGAGATGCCACAGGCCCACAGCAAACCCTATAAATGGAAAGTTCCCTCAACTACATCTCACCCAAGTGGAGGGAGACAGAGTGAAGAAGAGATCACAAAATACAATTAAATCTGAGCATGGGAGACAAAATGCCAAATGATCATCATCAAGACATAAGATCATTGTTTCAAGCAGCTGCAAGGAACGACGTGGAAACCTTGAACAGTTTGATCCAGGAGAACCCACATCTTGTCTCCGACATCTCTTCGCACACTGATCGGACAACACCCTTGCATGTATCAGCTTCGCGCGGCCACCTCGCCTTCACCACATCCCTGCTGAGGCACGACCCGCTGCTGGCCACCGCGCGGGACTGCCGCGGGCGGACCCCGCTCCACGTGGCGTCCGTGGAGGGCCACGTGGAGGTGGTGAAGGCCGTGCTCGGTGCTGATCAATATCTTCGTTGCCTGGCTCCGGACAAGGGCGGTCAGATACCGCTCCATTGGGCTGTAATGAGAGGGGAAGACGCCATCGTGACGGAGCTTGTCGCGGCGTGCCCGGAGTCCCTCGATGTGTCGTTGGAGGGAGACACGGTTCTGCACTTGGCTGTCAAGTATAACCACCTTCAGACATTGAAGAAGCTGGTTCATTTGGTCGAGGAGAACGATTACTATAGTGGGATTTTGACTGAGGGCAATCGAGAGGGCAACACCGTTTTGCATTTAGCAGTCTTGCTTGACCAAACCGAGGTATGCAATTATTAATTACTTTGTTCAATCTAAATAAATTGGTCTACTAAGTGTAGATATTAGGTGATATAAAAAAAATCTAATTTAACGTAACATTAATTATTGTGACTTAATTATAAAAGCACTTAAATCAATCGGTAATTAAATTATTTTAGATTAACTAAGATGTCTAATATTTTAAGTGTGAATCGTTAAGAACACAACAATGTTAAATGAGAGAGCTTTGTTAATATTTTTTTAGCTTTGTCACTATTTTACTATAACATTAATTGTTTTTGGTTGATAATATCTAGTATCCAAATATTTACTATGCCGACTAATCTATGTTTAAATTGGACAGAACTTTTGAATTGTGGCAAATTTCTCCAAATAACTTTCAACAACTCAAACTCGAAATAATTTGGTTAACTTAAAATAATTCTCTTTCCTTCATGCTATTGTCGTGTCCTTATTATCAATTATTAATGGCTAATTACATGTTTATATATCAGTAAATTACACCACTAAAAGTACTTAATTTGATTTGATAATATGCAGATGGTTAAATGTCTACTTACATTACCCAAAATCAAATCGGAGGCGACGAAGACCCTAAACAAGGAGGGGTTGAACGCACTGGAGGCCTTGGAGAACAAGTCGACCCCACAATACCTGAAACCCAAGCCACTCAGAAAAGCCCTGAGAAAGGGGGGGGTCCGACCCCGCCGGAAAGTTTCGGCCAAGAGACGGCTGGGAAAGATATTCGGTTTCATTAACACTTTTTTCACGGTCAATTGGATGACCGAGGCTCGGGCCCAGCTGATCGTAGTCTCCACCATTATAACAACCATCACTTTCCAGGTCGCCGTCAACCCGCCGGGTAATAAATATATGGTTAGTTACAAATGTGGTGAATTTATTTATAACTATTAAAAATCAAAATAATCATTGTTGTAATGTTTTGGGTGGATATATATGTATATATATCGAATGAATGTTACGTTTCAAAGATTATCACCCAACTCGAGTAGCATCTCAATTTTTTCTTGTTTGACTCACCCAGGTGGCGTGTTTCAAGTAAGCTTCACGGACATGAAGGCAGAACGGTGTTTAAAGTTAACATCCACCGAAAACGACAAGGAGTGCCAGCTGGCGGGGAACGCCGTGTTCGGCTACTTGTACCCGGACTATTTCAACCTCCTCACCGTGTTCAACACCGGAGCCTTCCTCGGCTCCATCTGCGTCACCGTCATCCTCGCCAGCGGCTTCCCACTCCGAAACTCAATTGTGCTCTCCTTCTTCAGCCTCTGCGTCGGATTCACCCTCGTGTCCCTGATGATCACCTTCCTCATCTCCGTCAACCTCACCACCTCGCTGCTCGGGCCAACCGTGGTCCCCCGCAATTTCCAGTCGTGGGAGATGCTTCTCGCCCTCGGAGTGTTCGGCGTCTTCCTCACGCTTAACATGCTTGTGCTGACCTGGGGGCTGCTCAAGAAACTCCTCGACGTCGTGGTGTACATTCTAAGTGCTCTGGCCACCTTATTCCGCGGCTTCCTCAGGCTCAACATGCGTGTGCTGACCTGGCTGCTCAAGAAACTCCGCGAGGGCGTGGAGTACATTCAAAGTGCTCTGCCCACCTTATTGCGTGGTAAACGAAATGGAGCGCCAACAACGAGCCCCAACCCCGGCCGCCCCTGATATCTGATTCGGTGAATTGTTGTTATTGAAAGTCGACCATTATCCGACTGTCTCAAATTGAACTTACCTAGAATCGGACTTGTTATCGTCGATATATTTTACGAGCTAATTGCATGCATTTGTTTCTCGTTGCGAATATTTGAAAATAAAGATGTTGTAATGGTAACTACCATTTGCAAAAGAATTGAGAGCCTATACGAAGTTATGTCTTTATTTTCTTCAGAATTTTTAGCAAGTCGAAAAATTGTCGATTCTTATTTTATAATATTTCTCAACGGTGTTTTTACTTATTAGTTAACGGGAAACAAAGTTGAAAATGGAGGAAAGAAAGAAAGATACAGTAAAAACCTCTCTAGTAATATTGTTGTGAAAAATATCATTTTAAAGAGGTTTTTATATAAGAAAAATTTAGGATAAAACTTTCCACCTAAAAAAATAAATAAGAGAGATTTATGTTTGCTCTCCAAAAATATTAAAATTAAAATTTTGAGAAATAAATACGTAAATAAGAAAAAATATTTTTTTATATTGAAGTCTCCTAAAATCTCGACTTATAGCGTTATTCAATTATTACAATCGACTGGGATATTTGTTTTACAACAAAATGGCAATCATAATGACCATTTGAAGGAAATTCAAAAGATTAATGGTGAAGTAAAATTTATCAAACAAACAAGTCTAACACAAATTAGTATGTAGAAATATATTTTGAATTCGTAAAATATGAAAAAAATATATGTATTTATTACACTTTATGCAAAAATTGAGACCGACATTTAACACTAAAATTTTTTGAACGAATATTATTTATTACGATAGAGAGGTGATTAAATTTTAACACTCGTCGGGACCGGCACAAAGACTTTTTATCAATTTAGAGAGGTTATCACTTTATAGGAGATCTCTTTATAAAAGTTTTACCGTAGAAAGTTAACATCTCTTTTAATTGTTGTGTTATACGTACTCGATTTAAAAAAATGCCCTTCTATTGTAATAAAGTGGAATAGAACCTAGTTATTGTGGTATAGATATAATCGACATACGAACCGGAAATATATCCAAGAAGTTGATATCTTCAAACCGTACAACAGATTACTCCCATGTTTGGGTGGTGAACAACTAATTTGCACGACCATCTTCCAATCCTGCTTGTAAACATAGTGACAAGACTTGAAAAATGGTTAGTGACTTACTGGAACTTGATGCAGATTGTCGTGCATCTTCTTTATTAATCAGCCCAATTAAATCAACAATTCACTGAGAAGTGAGTTGATCGGCCAGCAACTTGAAGTTGAATATGCGCGAATTTGTGTTATTGAGACTGTTGAGGTACAAAAATAATCTCGGCATTGTCAACATATTTTGAGGTATCCGGTGTGATCTTAAAGTGATTGGGTGACCGGTGATCGATGTGGTTTCAAAGTGACCGATGAGCGGTATAGTCTCAAAGCGATCACTTTTAGTTTTGAGGTTAGAAGACATTGTCGATGGTCTCCCCTCCATTGAGTCCAATGATGGTCTTACTTGGTCGAAATCGGTAACGATAGACAGCTTTGTTGTATTGTCCTTGGTTCACTTGGGCTTGTTCCTTGGATGACAATGTCCTTCCGTGGTAAATTGGTCGTTACTTTGGATTCGTAGGTTGGAATAAGGAGATTCTTCTGGCTATAGAAAGGCGAGACATGTATCTACAACTTCGTTTTGAAGAGCCTTACCTAATTCAGGTCAGAAGCAGGTCTAAAGAAAGTGTCAAGTCCCGGCATTAGCTTGCTCGATGAGTTCTGACAGACTTTGGTAGATCAGCGGTAGATTTTGACTCGGATATCAGATTGAGCTGATTCATTCGGATATGGAAAGGCAAGATAAATATCTACAACTTTTTAGTTTACGATTTTTTCTGATTCAAAGCAGAAGGTAGTCAAAAGTCTACTTCAAAGCGTCACATCCCGGTGTTAGCTTGCTCGATGAGTTCTGATAGACTTTGATAGATCAGCGGTAGATTTTGACTCGAACATCGGATTGAGCGGATTCTTTCGGATATGAAAAGGCAAGACAAAGATCTACAACTTTGTAGTTTACGACTTTTTCTGATTCGAAGCAAAAGGTGATCAAAAGTCTACTTCAAACTGATCCCACTTCGGACCGGTTCGGTCCGCTTCCCGCTTTGGTCTGCTTCCTGCTTCCAAGACTAAGGCGGGAGCCCGGTTCCATCCGCTTCCAGCCTGCCTGGGTGACACTCCTCGGTAAAATGCTCATAACTTTCTATCCGGAGCTCGGATTGAGATGATTCAAGTTGCTGTATGAAGCCAAAATATAGATCTATGACTTTGTAGTTTATGATGTCTTTGGATTCGAGGCGGAAGTAGTTAAAAAATGCAGGTCAAAGCGGGAGGATGCTTTAGTCCTCAAGGCGGGAACTCGGATGTACGCTTTGATCTACAAGGCGGGAACCCAGATGTACGCTTTGACCTACAAGGTAAGAGCTTGGATGGTCACTTTGACCTTTGAGGCGGGAGCCCGGGTTGGACGCCTTCGACCTCGAAGTAAGATGTCCGGGTGAACATTTTTCCTTTGACGTCCGGGTAGGCGCCCCATCCTTGGAGTGGGACGTCCGAATAGTCACATGGTCCTTGAAGTCCGATGGGCACCCCGTTCATGAAGCCCGGGAGTGCGGTTCATGTTTAGCATGGGATATCCGGGCGAGCATCTTTCTTTTGAAGTGCGGGTAGGTGCCTCGTCCTTCAAGTTCGGATGGGACACGGTTGCTTGGTCGGCACGACCGGCATATTAATATCTTGAGTTGAGTGACCCTGACTCATTGGTGCGTGGCCCATTAGGCTGTCTAGCCTATTTTGAGGCGACATACCGCCTTCGACGTGTAAGCACCGATCGCCTAGGACCTGAAGGTGGAAGAAGGAGGCCCGTTTAGGGGTTCGGGCGGTAAGATGAGGCCCACTTAGTGGGCTCATACGGTTGGTGAACGGAAGACTATTTGGTCTGTATAGGCAGAAGGTTTGGGATTTTTAGAGTTTGCTTTGGGCCTAAAGACGGTAAGCTGTTTCAGCATTGAATGGCTTATGACGAACTTTTGCATAGAAGGTTCGAGAGGATCGGGTCAGCTTATATTTTCCTAAGTAGAGCTAGAATTTTTAAGATTCGAATAAGATTTTGGGACACGGTTGCTTGGTCAGCACGACCGGTATATTCCTAATCAAAGACGAGATTTGTTCATTTGAGGAAGACGGTTTAGATTTTCCTATTCTAAGCCAGGTTGATTTGGGAACAAAATATTTACTCGGGACGGGATTTCTTGCACGGGAAGAATGGAGCTAAGTCAAGACGTGCTATAAAAAGGGAGCTCGGGTACTGTAGAAGGACATCACCAACACAACAAACAAATCTATTTACACTTTATCATTTCCTTAGCTCGTAGCTCATAGTCTAGCTCTTTTTTCACCCTCTCCATTAGGCCGACCTTGGGACGACCACTCCGGATCCGTCTCAGGTAGTCTTGACGTTCTTGTACCCACTTTCTCCGCAACAGAGACGTGATTAATAATTACTATCCTTAAAGTATTATTTGCCCCCACTATTTGTTGTCAAAGGATTCTGGCAAGTAAACCTCTAGGATTACTCAAGTATATAGATATTCTAAGTGGCAAGCAATAAAATATTACCTCTAGAACTAAACAAGAATCTCTTATGATAGATAATATGAGAAGAGAGAAAATATGAGAATGAATTGGGATTGTCACATGGCAAGGAGAAACTCCTATTTATAGGATCTCAAAAGCCATCTCAAAAAACATTTCTTTCCATGAAAGTGTACCAATTTTAAGTTGGAAGGACACGTTCATTAATTATTTCTTCCTCTTTCTTTCTCTTCATGTTTTTTGTTAATTGTTAACTAAATTATGCCTATTTATTTTAAACCAAGTAATATGTCAATTGGTTAAAATTAAAAAGACACCAATAATTCTCCACTTAGTTAACAATTCAATCCACCAATCTCATAGTCTTATGCATCTAAAAAGTGTTAGAAAATCTATTTCCTAATAATATAATGGGCCGCATATTATTATTATTATTATCAGTTATATTGGCTATTTGACTGATTGGACTATTATGAGGTGATCCATAGTTTAAGAAGTCCAAGACTACTAGACTTATAACAGAATATGGACTCAATAGGTAGATACCAGTTATTGGCCCAATTAAGGGAATTATGGGAACCCTACTTGGCCAATATATAAAGACCTCTAGGTTATGGTCCCCAATACACTGAATTAATTACATTCTCTTCTCTCTATCCAGAATAGCGACGGTTGCCTTGAGGGTCTAATGAGATTTAGTTGAGGAAGTCCACAAATCACTGTGTTCGTGTATGTTTCGTTGTTCCTGGTCGCAAAAATTTCGCAACAGTTGACGATCATTCGCAACGGATCCAGGTATTTCTGTGAATCTTTAACTATTCAGTATGATGATGATCTTAGGTTATTAGATAATGAATTATATCTAACAAAAGGTATCTTTCGACTTGAACATTTTATTAATGAAAATATTTCAAAGTTTGAACGAAATTGAAGGAACGACGTGGAAGCCTTGAACAGTTTGATCCGAGAGAGCCCACATCTAGTCTCCGACATCTCATCGCATACTGATCGGACAACACCCTTGCACGTTTCAGCTTCGCGCTGCCACCTCGCCTTCACCACGTCCCTGTTGAGCCATGACCCGCGGCTGGCCACAGCGTGGGACATGCTCGGGCAGACCCCGCTCCACGTGACGTCCGTGGAAGGCCACGTGGAGGTGGTGAAGGCCTTGCTCGGTGCTGATCAATCTGTTCGTTGCCTGGCTCCGTACAAGGGCGGTCGGATACCGCTCCATTGGGCTGTAATGAGAGGGAAAGACCGCCGTGATGGAGCTGGTCGCGGCATGCCCGGAGTCCCTCGACGTGTCATTGGAGGGAAACACGGTGCTGCACTTGGCTGTCAAGTATGACCAGCTTCAGACATTGAAGAAGCTGGTTAGTTTGGTTGAGGATTACTATAGCCGGATTTTGACTGAGGGCAATCAAGAGGCTACACCATTTTGCATTTAGCTGTCTTGCTTGACCAAACCGAGGTATGCAATTATTAAATAATTTGTTGTTTTTTTAAAGATTCTATTGGTTCGAATTTAAACTAATTGGCTCATGTTTGAATTTTAAATGGTATGAACCAAAAAATATATAATTTATGGTAATATTAATTGTTGTGACACAATTATAAAAGCACTTAAATCAAAAGTTATTTTAGTTTAAGTAAGATGTTTCTAGTTCGAGTCATTAAGATGCTACAAGAGTTAAATATTTAATGAGAGAGTTTGAAACTACTTTATCGTAATATTGATTATTTTTTGGTTGATACGACTTGGTATCCGGACCTTTACTAAGCCGACCAATCCAAATACGAATGGAGTAAAACTTTTGAATGGTGATAAAGTTCTCTCATTAACTATTTAACACTAACGATCTCAATGGTTTGAATTCGAGATAACTTAATTAAACTATAATAAATCTCTGCATAAAAGTTATTGTCGTGTCCCAATTATCAATTAACAATGGTTAATAAAAAACAATGGCTAATTACATATTTATATATCAGTAAATTATACCATCAAAAGTACTCAATTTGATTGACAATATGCAGATGGTTAAATATCTACTTACATCACCGAAAATCAAATCAGAGTCGGCGGAAACCCTAAACAAGGAGGAGTTCAACGCACTGGAGGCCTTGGAGAACAAGTCGACCCCATACTTGAAACCCAAGCAACTCAGAAAAGCCCTGGAAAAGGGAGGTGTCCGATCCCGCCGGGAAGTCCCGGCCAAGACGTGGCTAGGAAACATCTTTCGTTTCATTAACACTTTTTTTACGGTCGATTAGATTACCGAGGCTTGGGGCCCAGCTTTTTTTTTTTTAAGCGGTAAATTTTATTAATCGCCTTAACTTTGATTACAAATACACTAGCTTGCCGCCGCAAGGACAGTAACATGCTCGGGCCTAGCTGATCGTAGTGTCCACCATTATAACAAGGGAAAATTATTCTCAGTCCCATAGTTTTGATATATTTCACACTCTCTCTGTATTCTGATAATCGATAAAAAAATTTCATAATTTGGCAAAATTATACCATGGGATCCCTAAAGTTGGAATCGGAGTTTTCTCCGGCGAAGGCCCACATGAAATGACTCAAATGCTCTTTCCACTTAAAATTTTTTTAACTTTCTTCTTCCCCTTCTTCTTCAACCTTTAAACACAAAAAACAAATATGAACACCAAATTAAAAAAAATCTCAGAAAATACAATAGAACTTTAACTCAGAACAAGAAGACTAATTAATTAAACACATCAAAAACACCAACCTAAAATATCAAGATCAAAATAAAAAATCAATCGATTAAAAAAACTGCGAACAAGCGAAATCCTAAATCTGATTACGGCGACAAAACGAAAATTTCTTTTGAGAATCTAACCACATACAAAACGGAAATTTCAAATCTGGGATTTAGCAAAGAAAAATTAGAGATCCGGAAACTAAGGCAGAGATCGAGGGGTAAATCGGAAATTGAAAGAGTAAACGGAGAGGAGAGGACTCACAGTGGAGGTGGAGGAGGAGAAGGATTTGAGACAGTGAGATTGAGAGGAGAGAGAGGGGCAGAAGGAGAACGCGGTGGGCAGAGATCCCTCCTCGCTTGGCAGAGACTGCTCATGGACAGAGGAGGCAACGCGGTGGGCGAAGATCCCTCCTCGCTGGGCGGAGACAGCTCATGGACAGAGGAGGCAATGCAGGGTCTCTCCCGACCGGTCAGCTCCGGTCTTCGTTGAGCTCGAGGGCTTCGGAGGCGTTCGTGGACTGAGCTCGAGGGCTCGAGGGCCATGGATTTGTGGGGGTAGGTGTTCTTGTAGGCGTTCGATTTATTTTGTTTGATTTTTTATTTTGATCTTGATGTTCTAGGTTGGTGTTCTTGATGTGTTTAATTAATTAGTGTTCTTGTTCTGAGTTAATATTCTATTATGTTTTCTGGAATTTTTTTTAATGTGGTGTTCATGCTTTTTTGTGTTTAGAAGGGGGAGAAGAAAGATGAATTTTTTTTTAGTGGGAAGCGCATTTGAGTCATTTTATATGGGCCTTCGCAGAGAAAAATTTTGATTCTGACTTCAAGAGTCCCTTGGTATAATTTTGCCAAACTATGAAAATTTTTAATTAATTACCGAAATACAAGAGGTGAGCGTAAAATATACCAAATATCAAAAATCTAACAGTAAATTTTTCCTAATATAAAATATAGCTAGTGCTCAAGAAACTGCTACAGAACACTTGTTACAGTAAAGAAATACTTGTCGTTGTCATACTATATATATGATCCAGTAACCAGTTTACTAATATTTAAGCATAATAAGAGTTTAAGATTGTTGAAAATAGTAGTAGTAAATTATGGTTTGAATATATATATATATATATATATATATATATATATATATATATTGGAACGCCTTCACCAAGCCAATGGTCTAATTGCCTCGCTTCGGGACCAAGGAGTTTGATTGGGGACTGGGATAGGGTTTGTCGTTTTGGTGAAGGAATTATAGGAGTCAATCATCTCTTGAATACAAGTAGGCATGAAAAATTGTTCAAACCAGTCAAAAAATAATATTCAAGGGCGTTGTCAGTGGAGATTATAGTGCGTCTTTGTTAATATATATATCCTTCTGACTTTCAAAACTAAGCTCCCTCTATCCCTCGCACGTACATCAGTATATATATCACGTGCGTCTTTGTTAATATATATATATATACTAACAAAGACGTACGTACGATACGAGTGCCGTTCTGTTTTAAAAATCTAAAATATATCGTGTAACACTATAACTTTCATCGATCACCACTACGCCAACTAATTTCTCTCGACAATTATAGATCGTGTAAGACTATACTTTTCATCGATCAAATTCACAGACCACTCGAGCCCACACTATTGCCCCCACTCCTTCATGTCAGTCTCACATCATCCCTACCTTAACCCACACCTCAAACGACCGATCGACAGCCCTATCAGCAACCTCCAGTCACATCCCATAATTTACCTTGGCCAACCTAATTCCATAGGCCCAAATAATATAATCATCGGCAATTAAACCCAAAAGTAGAGAAAGGAACCCACCAAACAGCATATCAACATGTCCCGAATTCAACACTCGATAATACAACAATAGTAAACCATATTTTATTATTCTAATTGACTTATATTTAGATTAATCAATTTTTACTGTGAGGTGGCAATAACATACCTATTTGAGAATAATAACCCCATGATCAAGTCCATTAGTCCCGACCCAGAGGTGGGCCCCAGTTTCTTAAAATCCTTCTTCTCCTTCTTCTCCTCCTTTATTCCTCTTCTTGGCGTTGGACACCTCGAAGGTGTATTTCCTGGAGTGGTCCCTACTCCTTTTGATCTCAGCCGTCCACTTGTACTTTCTCTCCTTCTTCCCCTCAGCCACCGAGCTCCACTGGTACTTCCTCTCGATCCCGGTGACTTTATCTCCGCCGTCCACGTGTACTTCCTCTCCCGCTCCTCCTTCTCCCTCTCCTCCCGGGCGAACTGCTCCTCCAGCGCGGTGACCCGCTCCACCAGCCCCTTCAGGAGGAGCCTCTCCGGGTCAGCCCGGCATTGGCGGTGGGCCCTCTCGACCCGGATCAGACCCGTGACGGTCTCGAAGAGGCCAACCAGGTCCTCGAAGAGCTCGTCCTCTTCTAGAAGAAAAGGAGGGAAAACGGTGGTGGAGGAGTAGTAGAGGCAAAATGGGTCTAGGACTTCGAGTCTACTGAGTCGGCTCATGGTGGTGGTACGTGACGGAAGGAAAGCTTTCTCCTTTCTCTCTCTTCTAGCTGCAACCATTTTTAGGAGGGTAGCGAGGGTGCAAATGTGGAGGTCGGGAGGGCTAATTTCGACATTTCTAGGTGAAACACTAGACCACTTAAAAAAGGATATTTCCTTTATTATAAGTAAGATATGCACCTATTAATACTCAATGCGTTATTTTATCACTTATTTTTAATAAAATCAAAAGAAAATATAGGTATTAAAATTAAAAGAATAAAAAAGCTACAAATGTGATTTGAAAGGAAAATCGATCTAATAATTTTTTTATTTTAAAATAAAGGAAGAAACTCTAAAAAAACATGTATTTTAATATGTTAGTTTAGTTAGTATTAATTATTTAATGAGATCCAAAACCTAAAAATTAAAAAATCTGTAGTAAATCCGTGGGATAAAACCTATTACCTGAAAATAGCGCGTTTAAAATGCTGCGATGTAGAGTGATAGTGTTTTGTAAAAGATGAAGAATATGGAACTTTGGCTTGCTGCCCGTCCTCGTACCTTTATCCCTTCCTCACCTCCACCCCCCAAATACTCTCTCCACCTGACACGTGTCCACTTCCTGCGACCTCTTCGAACAATGAGCTCCTCTCAAGACAACGGCTCCCCGGTCGCCACCCAGCCTCTCTCAGGTTTAATTAATTAATTAACTAAAATTACTAATTTGCAAAGGCCTAAACCCTAATTCCGGGATTTTCCCTCCCTAAGTACTTCCCCTTTTGACCATTTCCGGTGGAGGTGGAGGAGCCGAGTGGGGGAAGTGAAGAGGGTGACCAAGGAGACAGACGTCTCCGTTAGGATCGGCTTGGACGGTAACGGCGTGGCCGACTCATGCAGAAGGTAATAGAGGCTGTAATAGAGGCTGTAATAGGTGCAAAAGTAATTTTGAAATTTTCGCGTTGTCGAACTAAAAATAGATATTTATATTATTATAGTAAGATATATATATATATATATATATATATATATATATATATCTACTAAATAATATAAGAGAGTTAGGAATGCTGACAACCACAGTTAAGTGTATAAAACTGTCATCTTGAAAGTAGCAATTTTCGGATTAAATTCTAAACAAGGTCACATCAAATTGTATAATTTTAAATTTTTATTATTTTAAATATTAGTAAACTATGGTTTATTGATTATAATCGTCATGGAGGAGCATTCTTGAAGGTTATATACTTGTGTTTTGTTTCTCCATAGTCATCATTGGATTAACTTGTTCGAATTTTTTTAGCTTAAACTAAATCATAGAGAAAGTGGGAAAGAAGAATAAATTAAACACTAAACTGTTGCAACACACTATATGAACTAAAATAATAGAAACAGTGTTCCCTTATAACCCACCATCATTTTTAAGACCTCGTGAAATTAGTCTGTCTTCTGTTAACTGCCCGTGAAATTGAAACCTGCCACTAACGTTACACCTCACCACTTGATTACTGCAATTTGAGTGATAGAATATTTTTAATTAACCGTCTCACATTAATTTGAATTTTAATTAACCGTCGGGCTTGGTTGTGCATAGGTTAAATAGCAGGGAATTTAGATATAGGTTAAGTTGGTAGTTAGTTGGTCAGCTTATGAAATGGTAGTTACTGGTAGTTAGTTGGTCAGCTTATTAATGAGATGGTAGTTTAATTCGATGTAAAGAAAGCGATGATCTGCATGCTTTCTGGCATGGTGATAACTATAACTCTAAACAAGCAAAAAAGAAAAAGAAAAGAAAAAGAGAAACATAAAACAGCATCCACCTGGTAATCCAGTTGCCGTTGGTGCGAATTCCGGTGCATCTGCTAACATGTTGCCCGGCACAGCTCCTGCTTATGTTGCTCGGCCGGGCTTCGACTCTTCAAGAGTCCCCGCATATGATCCTTCTGAGTCCCTGCTTATGACCCTCAAACATTGCATAACTACAATGCTCAGGGAGTATCCGGTTATTATGATCCATAGAGAGTACCTACTTATGACCCGCAGAGGCAACCTATTCAACAAGGGTTTAGTTGCAATGGCTCGGCTGTCGTTAGCTATAATGCGGTGTCAAGAGGGCCTGCGATGCCTCAAGGCCAACTACTTCCCACAACTAATAACCCCTACGGGTCTGCAACGCCACCAGGTCCTGTCGGAACCGGATATGAAGCACGCCCTCGTGGAGGAAATCCAACAAGGATTACCTACAAGATACTGCATAAACACCATTTATGACAAAGGTGGCACCTCCTAGCGGTTTTGTTCCGCGAACAATGGCACTGCGGCATATAGTCAAAATGCTAAAAAACAAAGACGGGTTTCTTGTCCATGGAATATACGACTCATATGACAAGTAGCACTCAAGCTTATTATAGTTGCCACAGTAAAAAAAACTAGGCAGGAGTTGGACTAGTTGCCGGCACTCGATTGATTGTATCTTCTGGTGTTCATCACAGACATTTCCGAACATAGATTTTCGTTGTCATTGTTTATGCTCCTAATTTATTTTTCCCCATCTTGACAGGCTTTCACAAGCCAAATTGTGGTGATGATCATGTTAGCTCTGGCAATTGGAAGCCAAACATTGGAATGGTGACAAACATAAACGGGTCACTTAGTTTGACAAAATTGGTGAAAAAGAGAGGGGTTGGACATTTAGCCATCTATATTAAAATGGTGCTACTCACTTTGTACTGCCAACACCAAATCTCTCCACAATCAATAACATCACATTCGTACCGTTGGAAAGGCTGGGCGAAGAACTTGCCTTATCTCTCCTGCTCGACATCTTCTACAAGTAGTGGCGGGTGATATTTTTTGTTTAGGGTTTTTTGAGAAATAATGTGCCACTTGTAGGCTTCCATTCATCGTTAGAAAATATATGTAGAGGTTTACTTGTAAATATGACCTAGATACACTTCCCAATTAGGTTTTTTCTTCTACAAGGTCTTTACATATGTGATTCCTAATAGGTTTCTATTCATAATCAGGTCCGTGATTTCCCAAAAAAACACCAATATACGAGATGATTGTGCCGCACTTGATAACTAATTAAACTAGAACAATGTTTCATGAATTGATACAATTATTCTGTTTTCCATTTAATTTCGTTTATATTGTTATTTTAATTGGAAGGAAGCCGCAAAAGGCACTTACTACTAGAAGAATCCAATGAAACCGATGATGGGTCATCGAAAAAGAGTTAGTTAATCTAGTTATCCTTTTCCACCGGAGGATCCCACTCTGTCTTCTTCCTTGGAGGTGTCACGAGAGTGGCGTTTACCAAGGAAATGAAGGAAGTCTTCAACCATTTGAGCAAAAGTGCTACAATTCAATTGCTTCATATTCTACCTTGATATTGATATTTATTGCTATACCTCTGCTTTTTCTCGGAAAATTCTAATATAAATCCAACGTGAATATTAATTTTTGAAATATTTGACTAATCAAATACATCTGCTTCTTCAGCTTTTTCACGGAGAGGACTAAATAATTTCACGAAAATTTCCACTGTCATAGTCTAGCAGTTTTTTATTCTTTCTTTTTATCCTCTAAGATGGATATTTGCCTCATATTTATGACAATGACTAAATATGAAAATTAGCAAAGAGGTTCTACCAACAATTTTTACTTCATTCATAAACTTTATGCTCAAAATGTTATTTAAAAATTTATAACTTTTACTACTAGAACCAAGAACGGTTCATTCCCTTAGATCGAAAGAATAGTGCACGGTCAATAGGTCAAGACAAAGATGAGTACGGTCGTTTGAATCATTCTACCGAAGTCCGGACACTCGATCAAATGACAATCCCATCGTATTCGGTCGTTGATGGATCATTCCTTTATTTTTGAAACGTTTGATGGACATTTCTATGGACGTCTATCTAGTTTTTTTTTTTCGAATTCAATAATTTTAAGTTAAGTGGGAAAAACTCTAATTTACCCGTGCTTTTTTTAAGAGGTAAAGGCCATTCAATATATAAATAAGCCCTTAAGTAGGAAAGTCAGTATACATAAGAGCATCGAGTTCAGCCGGGAGAACAGTCAGCCAATTCCCCGGGAGAGACTCCAACCTACAGTTTTTGCTTAACCAGTCTGCAACTTGGTTAACCGACCTAGGTGCTAAAGATAACGTACAATTTGGTAAATCATCCATGAGGTTCCTTAGTCTAATGACAATCGAATTGACTTACCAAAAAACTAAAGTGGAGGGATCATTTACAAAATTGTAAGCCAATAGACAATCAGTTTCCACCACCGTTGGCACTCCAAGGAACTTCCTCATAACCAACAAGAGCGCAAATTCCATTGCAAGTAGTTCCGCTTCAAGTGGAGTTTGGGCCACTTACAGCCCAGTCTGACCTTCAATCACAAGGCCGATATGATTTCTAGATCCCACCGCCAATCCAGCCGACACCGAAGAATTCAACCAGGAGACATCGCAGTTAAGCTTCACAGCTCCGCAGCTCGAAGCAATCCATGAAGACAAAGCGGACACAACACGTTCACCCTTTTTTGCATTCAAACCCAAAACCTGCAAAAATTTGGCACTAAGAAAAGAGGCCTTATGTAAGGTTTGAAGCAGAACAATGACCTCCCTATCAAAAAGAAATTTGTTTCATGCGAGCCAGATGCTCCAACACAAAAATATGGCAAGCGTTTTAAGTTTCGAGCTCTCTGAAGCTCTCAACAGGTCCATAAGCAACATAAACCAGTTACCAAAAGTGAAGTGAATGCTGCTATCGAATCTGAAACCAAGTGGACTAATGAGCCAAGTCGCTCTCGCATGAGAACAAGAGAAAAGCATATGGAGAACAGATTCATCATCAGCAAATCACACATGGCAAATGGGGGTTTGAGAAAGACTTCTCCTGAGAAGATTGGCCACCACAGGGACACCATTATGAATGAGACGCCAAGTGAAGTTTTTTTATCTTTGGAAGAACCTTCAACCTCCACAATAACTTCCAAATCCCCAGGTCAAAAGGGGCAGAATTTGAGTCAACAACCTGTAGGTTTAAAGAATCCAAATAAGCCGACTTCATCTGAGAATAACCACGTTCAATCGTATAATGCCCATTAAAGCTGAACATCTAGAGAAGTTTATCAGGGACCTGCACACGACTTAAGCCAATGTTAGATATAGCAACCTGTTCCTCCGGAGAGAAAAAGTGTTGAATGATGTCCATGTTTCAGCTCATTGAAGAAAAAGAAATTAAGTCAGAAATAGTGGATAAGGAGGAAGGGACAAAAATACGGGCAGCAATTACCGGGCTCGTCCTGCCAAATATCAACAGAGGTACTGTGGCCAATTCTAAAGAAAAGATGAGCTTTGAGAGCCTCCTTCCCCGCACAAAGGCTAGACCAAACCCAAGAAGGCCTAGAGCCCTTGTTAGCAGACCAAAAATTAGAGTCATAAAAATACAAACCTTTTAAAATTTTGAAGCATAAAGACTCCAATTTACCAAACAGCCTCCAAACTTACTTTGCCAACAAGGCTAAATTAAAAACCTGCAAGTCCTTAAAACCAAGACCAGCCTGAGACTTAGAACAAGTTAACTTATTTCAGCTCAGCCAATGGACTTTTTGTTTATCCACATCGTCCGACCACCAAAACCTTGCAATCAAGCTATTAAGCTTAGTACAAAAAATAACGGGGAAGAGTAAGACTTGCATCAGATAGCACGGGATGGATGACAAAACAAACTTAATAAGAATCTCCCTACCTGACATGGACAAGAGTTTATGTTTCCAGCCTTGAGTTTTAGACATCATCCGATCGAAAATGAATTGAAGGGCATTCTTTTTGGACCTGCCCAACATAGAAGGAAGTCCCAAATACTTGTCCCCCGGAGGCATCTCATCCATTTCCAGAATTTCCAAGATAAGTTTCCTGTTTAAGACAGGTTCTCCACTAGAAAACAAGACACATGACTTCTAAAAGTTGATCTCTTGACTTGAAATATTAGAGAAAGAAATCAGGACAGACATGAAGTTCCTAGCTTCCTCCTCACTCGCATCACCGAATAGAAGGTATCGTCTGCAAAAAGTATATGGGTAAGAGTAGGACAGTTCTTATTCAGGGCAAAACCATGAATATTACCTCTACACTTAGCCTGATTCGTAAAATGAGCAAACGAGTCAGAGATAAACAAGAACAGAAATGGGGACAACGGGTCCCCTTGGCGAATTCCACGCGAAGCCTTAAACCAAATCAAAGGCTGCCCATTAAAGAGGACACTGTACGCGGTGGATGAAATGCAACTCATCACACACGAAATCCACTTAGGAGGAAAACCCAACCTAGACATCACATTTCTCAAAAAATCCCAGTTCACCATGTCATAAGCCTTCTTTAGATCAAGTTTAATAGCCATTCAATTTGAACGAATACGGCTCAAGGTTTTAAGACAATGAAAGGCTTCATAGGCTAAAATGATATTATCTTGAATGTAACGGTCTTTGTTGAAAGCTCTTTGACATTCAGAAATCAGAGCATTCATCCAGGGTCTCAACCTATTAGCCAACACCTTTGAATAAACCTTATAAGCATAATTACAAAGGCTAATAGGACGGATGTTGAGTGTGGAAACACTCTATCATCTATGTATATTTTAGTGTTGGTTTTCCATTGTTTCTAGTATTTTTATGTGTTATGTATTGATATAGTGTCATATATCATATGATTGTTTTAGTGTAGTTCTTGTGATTTTTATTACATTTTGTTCATATTTATCTCTAGAAAACTTTGTGGAGATGCGAGTAGGATATTGGTGCACCTTGGATCGTGTCAAAGGTGATTGGATCAACCGTGAAGAATGGTGCAAGATCGGGACCTCGATGACATTGGGCGAGACTGACCTCGAGCGACTCAAATGAAGATACCTTTTGCATAGAAAGTCTGATTGAGACGAGTGAGGCAGTTCTGGAAAGAGACATATGTGGCTACAACATTGTCTCTAATGATCTTCTTCAAATTCGAAGTCCAAGAGGGTGAAAAATGTATCCAAAGTCAAGATTCAAATCTAACAACTTACCTAGCCAAAATGGGCTAGAATTCATGAACTATTTTGGGCCCATTTCGGGTTTGTCCATGGATTTACATGGCTGGAACTTTAGGAGGTGAATAGTTAGTTTGAGTAGGGAATTTTTGTATAAATATCCTCATTGGCTTTCTTTGCAAGAAAAACTTTTAGACCTTTAGATATTTTGCTAAAAATATTCACCCACTCCACTAACCTTCTCCTTTGGAAGAAAACTTGGCTCACCATTGTTGAAGCTTGTAGAGAACTTGAAGGAGAACTTTTGGAAGCTTGAAGATCATCATGAGCTTTTTTTTAACCTTTCTTTTATGTTCATGGTTTACTTGCTTCATTCAATGGATGTGTTTAGTTGTGTAGTTGATATGTGTGAGTAGTTGATTAGTGGATTTGGTGCCTTGATGGCATCTACTTAGCCTATAGTTTAGTAGGGTTTAAATGCTAAGGTTTGTAAACTAGTTAATGAGTTTAATGCTTAGCTAATGAGTTTAATGCTTAGCCTTGCTTGATCACCTTGACTATAAACTTAATTAATTCTAATTGTCGGGAGGGGTTAAGATTAATGGACCATTTAACTAGTTAATTAGTTGCCTATTGATAAGAAATCTCATTAGGTAGTTAGTTATCTGATGTGTGTCTAAAATATGCATTAAACGCATAGGATTTCGAGTCATTATTGCATGTTTGTCTTTAGTTTAGCATCGTTTTAGTAAATATTTGAGTTTTGGGTGACTAATAAGTTCTTTGTGCTAAATTGTAGGAAAAGGAGACAAATTTGGAAAGAATTATACTTGGAGAAGAAGTCTGGCAGGGACAGCTGACTTGGAAGGGTATTTCGGTCAACTTTGGAGTCGAATCTAAGGATGCGTATTTGCCAGACAATTGAAGATATTTCTTTCCTCTTTCCGTGCATATAAAGAACGCCTAAATCGGATATCGGAAGAGGAAGTTATGACCAAAATAATGAAGGCTGGTCTGGCAGAATATTATCAGCGAATATTCGGGACAATATTAGAAATTCGGTTTCTGCATCACGGAAGACTCTCGAAACGGCTTCTCTAGGTTTTTACACTTAGGAGGGCTTATATATAACCCTCTAGACTTATTTTAGACGACACTTTTCATTCCAGAGAACATATACCTTATTTTTGCCTTTGTCAAGACTATGAGGAACTAAACCTCTAGGTTGATTCGAGGGAGGAGACCCAGGTTTTGGTTGTGAGGATCTTGGTTATTCAATTTAATTCAGTAGCATTTACTTATTCCTTGTGCTTATTATTGTTCTTGAATAGTTTTGCGGTTGTGAATTTATTCTAGAACTGATTTGCCATTGATTCTTGATTAGCGATTGCAGTTAGGAATTGAACTAGGAGCAAGGTTAATTCAGCGAGGAACGGTCGTTACCAAACTAATTAACTAGGAATAAGTAAGGCTAGTTCGTACATACCAAGGTTTTAAGTATAATCGCTAGGAGTAGGAACATCTATTCTTAATGCTATTATCTTATAGAATAGAAATCGGTTGATATTCTATCTACTAGGTAATAAACAACTAGTTAGGCGGTCGTTTGGCTAGTTGATTGTTGGATGTTTGTGGTTTCTTTGCGGTTGCGGGAGATTTACACCTACTTGCTACATGTATTAGATTATCTTTTGTGATCCAGTGATCAACCAACCTGTCGTGGTACTCCGATCTCGTATCTGCCGCTTTTCTCTCATTGATTTTTACTCTTACTTCTCTCTTCTGCATTTTGTTGATTTTGTTTGATTTACAAATCTCTCAAAAACCCCCCCTTTTACTTTTGTTTAAATAGTTAGATTAATTGAGTATTCGTTCCTCCTTGGATCTGACTCGGTATTTCTGCTTTCTTACTACAAATTAGTGAGCCGTGAATATCGGTTTATTTTGAGGGGCCTCGACACGCTCGTCATTATCCAAAGGGGTGATGGTTATAATTGATAATTAGTTAGATTATGTGGCTAATTAGTCATGGAAGCACGATTAGTTTATCTAATCCTAATTAATGATCAATTTAGACTAATTATTTATGGGAGCGTTAATTAGTTGCTTTAAAAATACCCATACCATAACATGAACTTAATAAACCCCATAGGCCATTTGGTTATCTAGGTGTCATCTGAGACCAAGCCTGCTCTTTCCTTTATTGTTTAAATCTTCTTTTAGTTTAGTCGTTGTAGTAATCAACTCATGTTTGGAATTGACAAATCTATTACTTGTAGTCCTAAACTAGTGGTCAAGTCGTATTTCTGGCCTAACACTTAGTCCTTGTGGGACGACAATTCCTTACTTACACTTTATTGCAAGAGGGGTGTAAAAATCCTTCCTTTCAACGGAAACCATGGATGTTTACCAGATTCTTACACTTAGGAATAAGAGAAATATAGGTCCTATTCAAATCACAAGGAACTTCAGAAGAATTGAACAAATCCTGAATTAAAGCACATAATTCCTTCCAAATAATCGATCAATCTCTCGGATAAAATAACCTCGAGAACCCATCGGGACCAGGAGATTTAGAACCTCACATATCAAAAACAGCAACTTTAATCTCCTCAACAGAAATGGGTTTAGTAAGGTGGTCGCACATAAGAGGAGACACAAGGTGAGGAATACAGTCAAGCACTACAGCCGGATCCGCTGTGGGATTAGCCGAGTATAAGTCACAAAATGGGCCAACACATGCGACTTTAAGATAGCTTCCTCCTCCGACCAAGTGCCATCAGAAAGCTGTAACTTACATACCTAATTTCTTTGTCTACGCTGGATAGCAATGGTATGGAAGAATGAAGTATTATTGTTGCCCCAAGTTAGCCAATTGATACGAGATCTCTGAAACCAAAAGATCTTTTCCTTTTCATATAATACCGCAAGCTCCTTTTTCAGAGCGAGTTCTAATGATTTACAGTTACCTGCATGGTCTCGCAACTGAACCAGTTAAAGTTAGGCTGAAAGAACCCATATGCGAGCTTTCCTATCTCCAATCATATTCCTACTCCACAAGGTAAGATCAGTGGCCCAAAAGTCAGTCTTATTCATAAAGATAAAAGGGAGAATACCATTGAAAAGTAGAGACCAAGAGTGCTCCACCACTTCCCTGCAGCCCTCTTCCTTAACCCAAAAGGCTTCAAACCTAAATCAGTATGAAGCAAAAAAAAACAATGATCCGAGCCCTCAATAAGACCATGAATCACTTGGGCTTTCGAGAAAGTGTTTCTCCACCAAACATTTGCAAGACCTCGTTCCAACCTCTGCAACGTGTTATCAGCCCCAAATTGAAGGTTCGACCAGGTAAAAAGATTACCCTTAAAATCCAAATCAATGAGTTCACCTGCAAGAATAAACTCATTCAAAAGTTCCATTTCCCATAAGTCAGGACAATTACGCCCTTGCCGCTCATCATTTTACCCATACTTCTTGATCAAACACATTCAATCCAATTATTTTAGGTAGGTTATTACCACATGGGGTTCTAAAAAAAAGTTCTCAAAAAAATTATTACGACTTGGGACCTACCAAATTGGACGGGAATGGATTCGGTCCTGGCTTTGAAAAGTGAGCCAGGACCAATCTGGATAAAATGACAACCATTAGATTGAATTTTTAAATTATATGCAAGATCTGATTGCTAAGATTCACGCAGGTATTATTATCTTTTTTCCCTTCTTCCATTTATATTTCCTCCCTCACCTTTAACCCTAAAATGTCCCTGCCTCTCTCTTTCTCCTCTAAAAAAATCTTTCTCTCTCACTTCACTTATCATGGAGCACTTCCCCATCTCCTTCTTAGGAGTCCTCTCGCCAACGCCAGAGCCAGCAAAGCTTACCACCGACGAGCCCTGATCATCAACTTCCTAGACACCATCGATCAACTCCATAACTGGATCTCCATGCTCGAGGTCATGAAGAGCGCGAGGGTCTCTTCCTCCCAGCGGATCTCCAACTTGAGTCACAGTGAAGAGGCGGTGATACCCAACAAGAAGCAGTGCCAGTCAGATCTGAGTCTGTCCATGACCCCGGACTATTACGCCAGGAGTAGCAACTCCCTCCTCTACGCGCACGTTATCCCCTTCAGCCTCTACGAGCTTGAGTCCTGTTCATGACAAATGTTTTAATTAATTTTGATTTCAAACCCTCAACAAGTAGATTTGTGATGATTGGGCTCAGGACTATCGCATTCCTCTTCCCTGTACCTCCTAGGTTGATTGCTATCTTGTGATGGTTGTTATTTTGGTTCCCTGTTTTTGTTTTCTTCTTTGTAGTTTACTCTTTTGGTGTAGTTTGCTAATTGTTGCTTACTGTGCAACTCCACCTAAGGAGATGTGTTGTATCCCTATTTTTTTATTCTTAATAAGAAGACCCATTTATTTCTCACAATATCAGTTGCTTCTGATTGTTGTCTTTCTACGATAAACACATTGCTGCTACCTTTGTTCTGAATCGATGATGGTGCTTTACTTGATATCTTCCGTACTAGGTCCTCACAAAACTGTATACTTTTGTTAGATAGAAATTGAAACTTTCAAGCATTAAATGGTATAGCCTTTTTTTAAATAGTTTGTCCGGTTATGTTAAAATAATTTGTACGATTTTCTTAAAATGGTTTGTCTGGTTTTGTTTAAATGGTTTTCATTGTAATGATCGATTGATTTGTTCTATTATATTCGAATAGTTTTCAATGTTATGATAAAATAGTTTTTAGTATTACGATAAAATAGTATGTTATGTCATGATCGAAAGGTTTGGTCTATTATGATCGAATAGTTTGCACTGTAACGATCGAATAATTTTACTGTAATGATTGAAGAGTTTGTTCTGTTATGTTTGAATAGTGTTCAATGTTACAATAAAATTATTTGTTATGTCATATGATCGAAAGGTTTGTTAAAAATACTTATAATAAGAAAGTTAAATAATTAAAGATATAACGGAATAAACTATTTGATATAGCAAAGTAAACCATTGTATTAAATGGTACATGTGAGTATATCAAATAGTATGTTCGGATATATTAAATGGTATGCACGGTTATATCGAATGATACGCCTGGTTATATCGAATGGTATGCCTAATTATATTAAATGGCACACCCGGTTATATTAAATAGTATTCCCGATTATATCAAATGGTTTGCCCAATTATATCGAATGGTGTCCGATTATATTAAACGATATACCCGTCTATATCAAATAGTATGTCTGATTATATCAAATGGTATCCGATTATATCAAATGGTACGCTCGATTTACTATACTAGTTCTTTTACTTGTGACCGAATATATATTTAAAAAATAAAGTTCAAGGGAAAAAATTAAATGACAGGTGGAACCCACCCATGTTTCCCTTCCGAGGAAAAAAATAAACACCACCTCATTCCACGCATCCTACTTTAATATTTTATTTTTTTTATTGCCTATTCTACCCCTCACCAGGATCGTACTGGATATTGCATCCAGGTTCGAATCTTGTCCCAAATTGGATGGTCTTGGCTAATACATTCGCACTTGCATTAAACCGAAGTTGTGTAACACATGCTATTTTTAGAAGAAGTAAATATTGTACACAAAGTTACATATCCAATGGATTGAATATTGGATCTCATCAATCTTTTGCAAGGCCGGATTCAAGTCACTGGAGGGGAGGAAAAATTTGGGGTTGGATTTGGTGGAGACTAGACTAGTCCCCACCAATTGGGATTAAAGAGAGGATAATGGCAATAGAGATAATAAAGATTAAATTAGGGGCAATATTGAAAAATTACTAAAAACTTAACCAACCTAGAACCCATTGAAAAAGGTGAGAAGAGAGAGAAAATGGCGTAAGTGGAGGTGTCAGTGGGGACCACTTTGAGAGAATTTTTAATACATAGAGGATATTTTTAATACGTCAGAATTTTAACATTTTTGAATTTTTGATATTTGAAATTGAATACTTTGAATAGTATGTTTTATATCCGAAAATTTTGAATTAAAATTTTTTAAATTTTAACAATTTTAGACAAGTGTTTCAGCTCAGAATTTGGTTTTCACTAAAATTCGAGTTACATTTATAATCCTCGTTAAATATTAAATCTGGTATTTTTTTTTACTAAAATAAGAGTTACATTTGCAAATCAATATCATTACACATGCAAACCAATACTACTACATTCGAAAACCAATATTACTACATTCGAAAACCAATATCACCACATTCGAAAACCAATATCACTAGATCTGAAAACTAATATCACCACATTCGAAAACTAATATCACGACAATCGAAAACCAATATCACCACATCTGAAAACCAATATCACTACATCTGAAAACCAATATCATCACATTCAAAAATCAATATCACGACATTCGAAAACTAATATCATGACATTCGAAAACCAATATCACCACATTCGAAAACCAATATCACTACAGCAAAAAATCAATATCACAAAGGTAAAAACCAATATCTATACAGCTAGAAACCAATATCAACGCAGCTAAAAACCAATATCACTACACATTTAAACCAATATCACCACATTCGAAAACCAATATCACTAAATCTGAAAGCCAATATCACTACATTCGAAAATCAATATCACTACATTTGAAAACCAATATCACCACATTCGAAAATCAATGTCACCACATTTCAAAAACTAATATCACTACATTCGAAAACCAATATCACTACAGCAAAAAACAAATATTACTAAGCTAAAAACTAATATCTATACAGCTGAAAACCAATATCAACACAGCTAAAAACCAATATTACTACATTTTAAAACCAATTTCTTTTACATCTCAAGACTAATTTTGCTACACCTTTAAACCAATATCCATCCAACACATGCAACACAACTCTAAAATAATTTGAAGCCAAATTAGTTGCCTCCCACTCTCAGGAAGCTCCTCTAATTTAATTTGAAGAAGCTCGTCAAATCTGGGAAGAAGAAAAAACAGCATGGAAGGGCGGTGAGGTTCTTCACGGCAGTGAGGTTCTTCACCAAGCTTGTGCAAGTCAAGGAGAATCGAGTTGGAGGAGGCATAGAGCTTACCGCCGTCGCCGTCATCATCGCCATCGACAACAAAAAAACCCCACCATCGACATGGCCAACAAACCTCCCACTGTCATCATTGCCAATAAATCTCAAGAAGTCAATATAGATCCTCCTTGTACGGGCCGTAATTCTAACGGGAAAATAAATTTTGGATGATCTGGATTTATAATTAATTGGGTAGGGAAGGAAAATAGATTTTTGATAATATGGGTTTATTTAATTAGTGAAAGAGAGGGTGGGAGAGGAAGAGACGAGACAGAGAGGAAGAGAGATGGTTCGTTTAACCTAGTTTTTTGTTTAAAAAGTCAAAAATGTCTCTGATTGGTTATTGACCATTGGATCTAAATTTTTTTAAAATCAAATCTCGCGGCTCTAAATCTAGTCCCCACTTGGGAATAACTTTTCTTTACTCCCCGCTCAATCCGTCCCCGGGAAATTGGGGGTTGAAATTTCAATTTCCCCCATTTTTTCCCTCTTCTTAAAATAGATCATATTTTTGTATTTTTTATACATAAATCGATGAATCATTTGACGAATTATTCGACGAATCAAATTCAAATTTGATTCGACGAATTCTATAAATATGAATCGTATTCAATTCGTCTTCAGATGAATTCAAATGGCATGTTTGAAGAATTAAATTTTTAACGAATCAAATCAAATCAAATCACTAATCGGATTCTAATAATGGTCAGGTCTACGTGCAGTTAGTGCAGTCGCACTTTGGTAGTGAATTGATTGCTCGCACCTCGTCCTACATCCCTCTCAAATTTTTATAGTAGGCTCAACATACATCTTTTCTTGCCTGAGAAGTGATATCTCACAGCGGAGTTCATAGGCTCTTGGGTCGCTCCCCGTTCCAAAGCGCTCCTCCAAGTCTGACCAAATTTCTATCACGATTTTGGCATACCGCACACTTGCACGAACTTCCTTAGTCATGGCACTTTTGAGCCATCCCTTGACCATGGCTTCACAATGCATCCATGTAGCAATGTCTTTGAAATTCATTGTGGGACATTCCATAGTTCCATCAACGAAACCATATGTATTCTTCACATAAAGTGCATTGGACATGTCGGCCACCCACTCTCCATAGTTGCTGCCATGGAGGAGATGATCAATAAAGACATGACTTGGGTTGTATGATGCATGGATGAAGCATGGAGACATCACATCCATACTGCTGGAAAGGCTGGGCGAAGAACTTGCCTCATCTCTCCTGCTCAACATATTCTACGAGTAGTGGCAGGTGATTTTTTTTTTACCAAGATTGCTCTGATACCATGAAAAATAATGTACCACTTATAGGCTTTCATTCATCGTTGGAAAATATATATAGAGGTTTACATGTACGTATGATCTAGATACACAAGTTACACTTCCCAATTAAGTTTGTTTCCTCTACGAGGTCTTTACATATGCGATTCCTAATAGGATTCTATTCCTAATCAGGTCTGTGATTTCCAACAAAAACACCAATATGCGAGATGAATATGCCGCACTTGATAACTAATTAAACTAGAACAATATTTTTGATACAATTATTGTGTTTTCCTATTAACTTCGTTTATATTGTTATTTTAATTGGAAGGAAGCCGCAAAAGGCACTGATTACGTGAAGAATCCAATGTAACCGATGATGGGTCATCGAAGAAGAGAGTTAGTCAATCTAGTTATCCTTTTCCACCGGAGGATCCCACCCTGTCTTCTTCCTTGAAGGTGTCACGAGAGTGGCGTGTACCAAGGAAATGAAGGAAGTCTTTAACAATTTGAGCACCACACACTCAATTGCTAAGGTCAAGAGCAAAATTGCTTCATATTCTACCTTGATATTGATATTGATTGTTACACCTCTGCTTTCTCGGAAAATTCTAATATAAATCCAACGTGAATATTAATTTTTGAAATGTTTGACTAATCAAATACATCTGCTTCTTCAGCTTCCAAAGAGCTGTAATTTCACGAAAAGGACTAAATAATTCCATCAAACGCAGCGCTGGGAACTCCCCACCAAATAGGGCAACGGAAATTTCCAATGTCATAGTCTAGCAGTTTTTATTCTTTCTTTTTATCCTCTGCTTTTTCTCGGAAAATTCTAATATAAATCCAACGTGAATATCAAATTTTGAAATATTTGACTAATCAAATATATCTGCTTCTTCAGCTTCCAAAGAGCTAAGAAACCGAGATGCCACAGTAAACCATATAAATGGAAAGTTCCCTCAACTACATCTCACCCAAGTGAAGAAGAGATCACAAAATAAAATTAAATCTGAGCATGGGAGACAAAATGCCAAATGATCATCATCAAGACATAAGATCATTGTCCCAAGCAGCTGCAAGGAACGACGTGAAAACCTTGAACAGTTTGATCCGAGAGAACCCACATCATGTCTCCAACATTTCATCGCACACTGATCGGACAACACCCTTGCATGTATCAGCTTCGCGTGGCCACCTCGCCTTCACCACGTCCCTGCTGAGCCACGACCCGCGGCTGGCCACCGCGTGGGACATGCTCGGGCGGACCCCGCTCCACTTGGCGTCCATGGAGGGCCACTTGGAGGTGGTGAAGGCCTTGCTCGGTGCTGATCAATGTGTTCGTTGCCTGGCTCCGGACAAGGGCGGTCGGATACCGCTTCATTGGGCTGTAATGAGAGGGAAAGACGCCGTCGTGACGGAGCTGGTCGCGGCGTGCCCGGAGTCCCTCGACGTGTCATTGGAGGGAGACACGGTGCTGCACTTGGCTGTCAAGCATAACCAGCTTCAGACATTGAAGAAGCTGGTTAGTTTGGTTGAGGATCACTATAGCCGGATTTTGACTGAGGGCAATCAAGAGGGCAACACCGTTTTGCATTTAGCTGTCTTGCTTGACCAAACCGAGGTATGCAATTATTAATTACTTTTCTCAATCTAAATGAATTGGTCTACTAATTAGGTGATATAAACAAAAAAATATCTATTTTAACGTAATATTAATTATTGTGATTCGATGATAAAAATACTTAAATTAATTGGTTATGAAGTTATTTTAACTTAACTAAGATGTTTGATATCTCAAGTTTGAGTCACTAAGAGTGCAACAATGTTAAATACTAATTGAGAGAGTTTTGTCACTATTTTTTTAACAGCTCAAACTCGAAATAATTTGGTTAACCTAAAATAATTCTTTTTCCTTCAAAGTTATTGTTGTGTCCTAATTATCAATTATTAATGGCTAATTACATGTTTATATATCAGTAAATTACACCACCAAAAGTACTTAATTTGATTTGATAATATGCAGATGGTTGAATATCTACTTACATTACCCAAAATCAAATCGGAGGCGACGGACACCCTAAACAAGGTGGGATTGAACGCACTGGAAGCCTTGGAGAACAAGTCGACCCCACAGTACTTGAAACCCAATCAAATAAGAAAAGCCCTGAGAAAGGGAGGGGTCCGATCCCGCCGGGAAGTTCCGGCCAAGACGTGGCTAGGAAATATATTCCGTTTCATTAACACTTTCTTCACGGTCAATTGGATGACCGAGGCTCGGACCCAGCTGATCGTAGTCTCCACCATTATAACAACCATCACTTTCCAGGTCGCCGTCAACCCGCCGGGTAATAAATATATGCATTAAGTTAACACATCGCTAATTTTTAAACAAAATATATCATTAGTTACAGGTGTAGTGGAATTGTTTATAAATGTTAAAAATTAACATATTCGTTGTCATTTTTATTACAAAAACTTGGTTGTTAGTTGGACCAATGGTTAGCATCGTTAACTACCGGTTCTACAGGTTGGAGTTCTCCAAATTAGACCAACTAGTCAAGACAAAAATCTTTAAAAATCTATTTTTTGACAAAAATATTCTCTTTATTTTTATTATATAAAAGGTGATTAAATTATAATTTTTTATTTGTAATATAAATTAATTATAATATATTTTTATTTAAAGAACTTTTAGCCTATTGGCGTCGAATTGGAGGAAATCCGGGTCTCCCAGTCCATTTTTAAAATTTTGGTTATTATTTGCACGGTCCCATGTTATCACATTTTGGCGATGTGAGAGTCTATGCAAATTTTGGCTTAATAAATTTATGCGAGAGGGCGTGTTGAGATAGTGATGTGTGTATACATGGAAATGCTAACACTATACAATTGCAAATTAGACAATCATAAAGATACATATGTATATTTTGATCAAATATCACTTTTAAAAATTCCAC
Source organism: Hypericum androsaemum (assembly GCA_963995505.1). Classification (NCBI taxonomy): domain Eukaryota; kingdom Viridiplantae; phylum Streptophyta; class Magnoliopsida; order Malpighiales; family Hypericaceae; genus Hypericum; species Hypericum androsaemum. The sequence continues at coordinate 5,016,075 of OZ023193.1, forward strand.
CCAACTCACGTCATCTCAATTATCTTGTTTGACCACCAAGGCGGCGTGTTCCAAGTAAGCTTCACCGACATAAAAAGCCCGGACACGTTGATGATGCTAAGCCCGAAACCGTGTTTAAAATTAAACCCCGCCGAATTCCACAAGGAGTGCCAGCTGCCGGGGAACGCCGTGTTCGGCTACTTCAACCCGATCGAGTTCAGCATCCTCACTGTGTTCAACACCGGCGCCTTCCTCGGCTCCCTCTGCGTCACCGTCATCCTCGCCAGCGGCTTCCCACTCCAAAACCCAATTGTGCTCTCCTTCTTCAACCTCTGCGTCGCATTCACCCTCGAGTCCCTGATGATCACCTTCGTCGTAGCCGTCGACCTCTCCATCCCGACGCTCCTGCGAACCGCGCTCGGCAATATCGAGTATTGGGAGACGCGTCTCGCCTTCGGAGTGTTCGGCGTTTTCCTCACGCTCAACATGTTTGTGCTGACCTGGGGGCTGCTCAAGAAACCCTCGGAGTACATTCTAAGGGCTCTGGCCTCCTTATTGCCTTGCAAACGAAATGGAGCGCCAACAAAGAGCCCCAAATCCGGCCGCCCCTTATATCTGATTCGGTGAATTATTGTTATTCAAAGTCGATCATTATCCTGGTATTCTTTGCATGGCATATCTCGAGGGGTCCCAGACTGTCGGCTTGTGGATTCAGCTGAGTTGGTTGATAGACGATGTTTTTCCAGCACATTGATTGGAGGCGTCCCTCCGACTATCCGAATTGTGGGATACAGCGGAGTAGAATTTAGAGTGTTCGGGTTCTCTCTTGGTCTATTAATCAAGGGACCCCACTCCTTCTGACTGCCCAGGATGTGGGATCGGCGAAGTAAGTCATAGGTTTTCCATGTATGTTTTGAACGCTTGTTTCTTTTATTTATGAAATCTCTTTTCCGCCAAAAAAATCGATCATTTTCCGATCGTCTCTAATTGAACTTACCTAGAATCGGACTTGTTATCGTCGATATATTTTACGAGCTAATAGCATGCATTTGTTTCTCGTTGTAAATATTTGAAAATAAAGATGTTGTAATGGTAACTACCATTTGCAAAAGAATTGAGAGCGTATATGAAGTTATGTTTTTATTTTCTTCAGAATTTTTGGCAAGTCGAAAAAATATCGAATCTTATTTTATAATATCTCCCAATGGTGTTTTTTCTTATTAGTTAACGGGAAACAAAGTTGAAAATAGAGGAAAGTAAGAAAGATACATTAAAACCTGTCTAAAGTATTATTGTTGGGAAACAAATATCATTTTAGAGATATTATTACATAAGAATAAGAAAGATTTAGGATGAAACTTTCCACCTAAAAAAATAAATAAGAGAGATATATGTTTTCTCTCCAAAAATATTAAAATAGAATTTTTTAGTAATAAATACGTAAATATAAAAAAATATTTTTCTATATTGAAATCACTTAAAATCTCAACTTATAGCGTTATTCAATTGCTACATTCGACTGAGATATTTTTTTACAAAAAAATGGTGATCAGATTGACCGTTTGAAGGCAATCCAAAAGATTAATGGTGAAGTAAAATTTATCAAACAAATAAGTTTAGCACAAAATAGTATCTAAAAATATTTTTTGAATTCATAAAATATGTAAATATATATTTATATTTATATTTATTAAAAAATATTACTTTATCTAGAAATTGGGACCGATATTTAATACTAAATTTTTTTAAAAGAGTATTAGTTATTACGATAGATAGGTTATTAAATTTTAACACTAGTCGGGACCGACACCGAAACTTTTTATCAATTTACTATAGAAAGTTGACATCACTTTTAATTGTTTTGTTATATGTACTCGATTTAAAAAATGCCCTTCTGTTGTAATAAAGTGGGATAGAACCCGGTTCTTATCGTATCGATATAGTCGACATACGAACCGGAAATATATCCAAGAAGTTGATATCTTCAAACCGTAAAACAGATTACTCCATGTTTGGGTGGTGAACAACTAATTTGCACGACCATCTTCCAATCCTGCTAGTAAACATAGTGACAAGACTTGAAAAATGGTTAGTGATTTACTGGAACTTGATGCAGATTGTCGTGCATCTTCTTTATTAATCAGCCCAATTAAATCAACAATTCACTGAGATGTGAGTTGATCGGCCAGCAACTTGAAGTTGAATGTGTACGAATTTGTGTTCTTGAGATGTGATTAATAATTACTATTTTTAAAGTGTTATTTGTCCCCCACTAGTTGATACCAAAAAGTTCTGGCAAGTTAACCTCTAAGATTACTCAAGAATATAGATATTCGAAATGGCAAGCAATAGAATATCATTTTTAAAACTAAACAAAAATGTCTTATAGTAGATAATATGAGAAGAGAGGAAATATGAGAATAAATTTGGATTATCACATGGCAAAGAGAGACTCTTATTTATAGGAACTCAAAAACCATCTCCAAAAATATTTCTTTCCATGAAAGTATACCAATTTTAAGTTGGAAGGACACATTCATTAATTCTTTCTTCCTCTTTCTCTCTTCATGTTCTTTGTTTAATTGTTAACAAATTATGCCTATTTATTTTAAACCAAGTAATATGTCAATTGGTTAAAACTAAAAAGGCATCAACAATTCTCCACTAAGTTAACAATTTAATCCATCAATTTCATAATCTTATGCATCTATAAGGTATTTTTCGACTTAAATTTTTTATTAGTGAGAATATTTCAAAGTTTGAACGAAATTGAAGTAACGACTCGAAAGCCTTGAACAGTTTGATCCGAGAGAGCCCACATCTTGTCTCCGACATCTCATCGCACACTGATCGGACAATACCCTTGCACATATCAGCTTCGCGCGGCCACCTCGCATTCACCACGTCCCTGCTGAGACACGACCCACGGCTGGTCACCTCGTGGGACATACTCGGGCGGACCCCGCTCCACGTGGAGGTGGTGAAGGCCTTGCTCGGTGCTGATCAATGTGTTCGTTGCCTGGCTCGGGACAAGGGCGGTCGGATACCGCTCCATTGGGCTGTAATGAGAGGGAAAGATGCCGTCGTGACGGAGCTGGTCGCGGCGTGCCCGGAGTCCCTCGATGTGTCCTTGGAGGGAGACACGGCGCTGCACTTGGCTGTCAAGTATAACCAGCTTCGGACATTGAAGAAGCTGGTTTGTTTGGTTGAGGATTACTATAGCCGGATTTTGACTGAGGGCAATCGAGAGGGCAACACCGTTTTGCATTTAGCTGTCTTGCTTGACCAAACCGAGGTATGCAATTATTAAATAATCTGCTATTTTTCTAAAGATTATATTGGTTCGAATTTAAATTAATTGGCTCATATTTAAATTTTAAATGGTATAAACCCAAAAAAATAAAATTGATGGTAATATTAATTGTTGTGACCCAATTATAAAAGCACTTAAATCAAAAGTTATTTTAGCTTAAGTAAGATATTTTTAGTTCGAGTCATTAAGAAGGTACAAGAGTTAAATATTTATTGAGAAAGTTTGTCACTACTTTATTGTAATAGTTATTTTTTTGGTTGATACGACTCTGTATTTAGACATTTTCTATGCCAACTAATCCAAGTACGAATCGAGTAAAATTTTTGAATGGTGACAAAGTTCTCTCATTAACTATGTAACACTAACAATGTCTCATTAGTTTCAATTCGAGACAACTTAATTAAACTATAATAAGTCTCTGCATAAATGGTGTCCCAATTATCAATTAACAATGGTTAGTTTATTATTTGCTCTAAAAGTATAAATAAATGGTGAAGGTGAGGAACGACCGGGGTTCAATTGGATGACCGAGGCTCGGTTCCAGCTGATCGTAGTGTCCTCCATTATAACAACCATCTCTTTTCAGGTCGCCGTCAACCCGCCATGTGATAAATATATGCGTTCAAGTTAACGCGTCGCTAATTTTTTAAATAAAATTTGTTGCTAATTTTAGGTGTGGTAAATTTATTTATAAATATAAAAATATACATATTTATTGTCGTAATATTTTGGGTGGATATATAGATTTTTCGGAGTGTGGGATAATCCCACGCACGTGTCATATCACAACTCGGGACAAATGTAAAGTCATTTTTTTACAAACTCGGATGGCAATTAGACGAGTGGTTAACAATGTTGACTACCGGTTCAGGAGGTCGTACTAACCGGATGGTCAAGACAAAAAAAATTCCAAAAAACAATTTTTTGTCAAATATATTTTTTATGCGATAAAAAGTGATTAACAATATATTATAAATTAGCAAATATTTAATATTTTAATATACATATAGTTAATAATATTTTTTATTTAATAGAACCTCTAGTCATGTTAACATTTGGCCTAGCGACATAGGCGTTGCTTAACATCAAAGAGGTCAGGGTTCAATCCTTGAGATTATAATTAGGTATAATATTTATCTTTAAAAAAAAATTCTTGTCCTTTCAGCGTTGAACAGCAGAAATCAATCGATTTTTAAAATTTTTTGTTTTACTCACACAAGTCTATATCATGACATATTGGCGATATCATAGTCTGTGCAAATTTCAACCCAAAAAATTTATTTTTGTAGACGTGTTGAGATAGTCGTATAATTGAACATAAAAATGCTTAACACCATATAATTGCAAATTATTATACACAATATATATATATTATAATCGAATGAATATCACGTTTCAAAGGTTATCACTCGCATATCAATTTTTTCTTGTTCGACTCACCCAGGTGGCGTGTTTTAAGTAAGCTTCAGGGACATAAACACCCGGGAGACGGGGAAGATGCTAAACGTGACACAACGGTGTTTAAACTTCACCTCCACCGAATACCGCAAGTGCCAGCTGCCGGGGAACGCCGTGTTCGGTTACTTCAACCCGATCGAGTTCAGCATCCTCACCGTGTTCAACAACGGAGCCTTCTTCGGCTCCCTCTGCGTCACCGTCGTCCTCGCCAGCGGGTTCCCACTCCAAAGCCCAATGGTGCTCTCCTTCTTCAACCTCTGCGTCGCCTTCACCCTCGAGTCACTAATGCTCACCTTCCTCCTCTCCGTCGACCTCTCCACCCCGCTGCTCCGGTGAACCGCGCTCGGCCTTTTCGAGTGGTCGGGTTACCTTCTCGCCCTCGGAGCGTTCAGCGTCTTCCTCGCGCTCAACATGCTCGTGGTGACCTGGGGGTTGTACGGTCGGATCGTGGACTGCATTAGAGCTCTGAAATACTTATTGCGTCGCAAACTAAATGGAACCAGCCCCAACACCGGACGCCTTTGAAATCGAGTATTTTCGAATGTTATTTAAGAGTGATTCTCTTGGAATCGAATTTAATTGTTGTCAACAAGATATCTAATTGCATGCATGTTTCTCGTTGCGAATTATTGTTGTCGTTTATTGCATTATCCTCTTCCAAATGTCTGAAAATAAGAATGTGTTGAATGATACTACCATTCATTTCTTAAAAAATGAAAGCAAGGCTGTGTTTTTTTTTTTGAATTCGATTATTCAGGATGTCCAATTTTATTTTAAGTAGGATTTTTTGAATTATATTTTTTACATTCGTAAAAAATGATTTAACATCTTTCGAAGCAAATCTTGATGTTTTGTTATTGGACAAATTATTCTCAAGTCTCTGACCTTTGGTCACCCTCTCCCTAAGGTCCCTGACTTTTAGAAAATGATTGTCCCGTCCTTAAGTTTTGATGATAATAGACTATCGGGTTCCTGGCTACCGTCATCAGTTTTTTTTTCATTTTTGTAATAGAAATGACCAAAATACCCTTAACCAAAAAATAAAAAAAAATCACTTTCTTCAACCTCTAACAAAAATACCAACAACCAAAAACCAACCAAAAAATAAAATCAAACTAACCAAAATCAAGAATATAATCAGGTATATCAAAAAAAATATTCAAAAAATATCTAAGACCACAAACCAGATAAAAAAATCAATTCTCGAGAGATCTAAATCCACTGAAATCTAAACCTCCAAACCAACTAAATCAAACTCCTGTGCGTTCTTCGCAAAAGGAAAATAAATAAAAAAGGCAAAAAATCCCAAACCTGGAACCATGTCTTTGTGATCACCGCCAAGCACAGAAATCGCTTAGCAACAGAAGACCGCTTAAGCGGCACCGCTTTCCCCGACCCTGTCCGGAACATCGTCCCGTTCCCATTTCCGTTCTCTAGAAGCTTCGAAATCCCAATGGAAACCCAACAATCCCGTTGTACTACGTTCAAAGTTCTGGTCTCAGAGGTGAGTTCTTGGGCATGTCCGCCGCGCCGACTTCTCTGTTCGCGTCATGTTCTTTGTCGAGGAGAAGAAGTTGGGGATGGAGCGGTTCGTAGTCAGCGCCGGGCTCCTCAACAAATCGGCGCAGGAGTACGGCTACGAGCAGGAAGGCGTCCTCCGGATCCCGTGTCACGTGCTCGTCTTCGAGCGGGTCATGGAGGCCATCCGTCACGGCTCCCAGTCACGTGACCTCGAAGATCTCCTCGCCGATGCCATGATTACTTTTTTTTCTAGAAAGGTGGAGATTGGAACTCAATTAGGGTTCATCCTATATTTAATTTGGTCATTAGTTAATTGATTAGTTAATTGAGTTTTTTTGTTAACATTTTAGTTTTGTTCTTGATTTTGTTTACTTGATCTTATTTTTGGGTTAATTTTTTATTGTTGGTGTTTTTGGTCAAAGGTTGAAGAAGTTAAATTTTTTATTTTTGTTTAAAGGTATTTTGGTCATTTCCATGATAAAAATGAAAAAGAACCGATGACGTCAGCCAGTAACCCGATAGTCTATTATCATCAAAACTTAGGGATGGGACAATCATTTTTTAAAAGTCAGGGATTTTAGGAGGAGAGTAACCAAAGGTCAAAGATTTTAGGGTAATTTGCCCTTTGTTATTCGGATCAAATCTAATTATGTTACTTAGTGTTGTGTATGTTGAGTGTATCGTATCATTAATTTGAGTGTATCGTATCATTAATTTGAATGTATTGTATTTGTTAGTGTTGTGTATGTTGAGTGTATCGTATCATTAATTTGAATGTATTGTATTTGTTTTTAAAAATTAAAAAAATTATTAACTCATTATTGTCTTAACGTTTTAAATTTAATACAGAGATTACAACATGATCTTGTATTCGTCTGTTGGATAATTTGGCAGAAAATGACGAAAATTGAGTCGCACTATACTTGAGAACAATAGTGTTGATCTTGACAGGAATTAAGAGTGTACCGTGATGTTGTAAATTTTCGCGTGCATTATTACGGCGAAGATAAATTAAACAAATAGAATTATTTCGATTCATATAGCAAATGGAACCGAGAGAAAGTTGACGTCTCTTTCCATTGTTTCTTTAGATGTAAAGAATGTCTCGTGCGGATAATTATAACAATAGTACAAATATAATTTCGGTCACCTACGATCATCCAACATTTCAAGGATTCGAGGCGTGATTGTCAACTTAAGCGTTGGGATCCTCCTTCAGGTTTTGGAACGGGCCTTGTTTCTGTTTTTTTAATGTTGGGTGTAAACATTTGTGGGTATTTTGGGACATGTACTAGATTACATTTATCTATCCGTGCGTCATTTTAATAAGTTTAGTGTAAATAACTTTCGTTTTTTGAATTGATGCCTTCGAGGACTAGAGATATTGCTGCTTGAAATACTATGATCGATGGGTATGCGAGAACGTTAAACGTGGAGGCGGCAAAATAAGATTATCAAATTTTGATTCTCTCTAATTATTTTTTATTCTTACTAAAAATATTCAATTTTTTTTTAGTTTTAGTTTTAGATTTGATTTTGATTGAAGGTGGGAGGAAGAAGATGAAGTGGGAGGAAGAAGAAGGGGAAGGAGAAGAATTTTTTTTTTTTAAGTGGGAAGGACATTTTAATCTTTTGAAGTGGGACTTTGCCGAAAAAAATGACATATTCCGGAGACAGAGACCCGAGAGTTTTTAAAACCTAATACGAAGGATGGCATAATAGATTTTGTAAACCTAGGGACTCCAGGGATAGAAAAACCATATCCCAAGAACCTAAAGATAATTTGTCCAATATATAATATTTCCAAAAAACATCAATTCTCTATTTAAAACTTAAGTTACCCTTCCAAGTTCCGATTTCATAATTGATTAATTAGCATGGAAAGCGATTGAGTTGAGTGCGGACAACGTAACACGAACAGCTCCTATCCGGACAACATGAAAAGCAAACGGAGCGGGAGTTCAAGAGATCCTCAGCCTCCGCGCGGCTTTCCGTTTGTGTCGAATCGAAAGCCTACGAAGAGGTGCATCTTCTTGAGAATCAGCTTCTCTAGTTTTATTAGCCAAGATTTTGTCGGAATTTCATTGAAACTAGATTTTCTTTAATACACTATGCTATCAGATTTTTCTTGATTAGGAAAAACGGAGGGAAAAGATGGACGAGAACGTGAGCGTGAGGAACAAGGGGTAGGCGGAAGAGGGTGACGTGGATCCCAATTGATTTGGACGGCCGATTAAGTTTTGTTTTTTTGAAATTGATTTATCTCTGTGTTTTACTCTTTGAAAATTTACGTGTTAGATGTGCCGTTAATATGTTAGCCGTCGAAGTAATATGTCGTTGAAAAATTGATATGTGATTAAAAAATTGTTATAATCCACCGTCCCGAGTGATGTATCATTATGATTTACTGCCACGATGATGTGCCACCAATCTACATGTCATCTAATTGGTGCTGCTTAGGGGTACAGCCAATGCGATTTGTTCGGACTATTTAAATTTTGATTACATTCAACAAAATTTTGTGTGAAAATTTTAAAAATATAAAAATGTCTTACTGATAATATTCGACTATAATTAAATATTCCACAAAATAATCAATGGTGGTCTCCGCCGTACTGTATTACTGCTCATTATACACTTTTCTGCAAGTTGCACACGTGTAACACTCTCACTTACGCTGACTCTTTTCTCTATTTTTTATTTTTATTGCCAATACTTGTGCTGACTCATGTCAGGAAATTCAAGATTCTTTCATGTGAAAAAATATGCTTGTTATAATAATACACTTGGTTATAGATTAGCGGATCATTAGTTTAGTTTTATTTATGAAAAAAAATATTTTGAGAATATTGGGTATCCGGATATTATTTATCGACTAATTTAAATTTGAGTTAGATAAAATTTTAAAAATAAGACGGAATTCTCTTTTATCATTGCCCTAAGTTTTTTTCTCTTTGGTAACTTTTTGTACGGTATCATATTCAAATTTGGCAACGACAACTGAAAAAACATAAAAGATTTGTGACCACAAATGAACTTCCTCATAAAGGATGATACTTTTTTTTTGAGGTACATAAAGGATGATACTAATATCGCCATTTTTAACAGACTTAAAAAAAAGATGGAACATGAGTAAACAATCTGTCATAGTTATTTGTTACTTAATTTGGTAATACTAATACGTTCAGAATGGAAAGAGAGAATATAATAATAATAATAGATGATAGGAGAAGAAAGATGCTGATTATTTCGGTAATGTTAATTTGCTATTGATTAATTATGGCTATAAATATGTTACAAGACATATCTTTTAAGTCCGTTAAATTTAAGGGCAGGATTTGGATAAGGATAATATTTATTTTGGGCAAGTTTTTTCACCAAATAGAGACTAGATTATTGTAAACACAATAATATTAAATTTAGTACAAAAGAGTTTTTACTATTTAAAATCATATCTAGTGATGACAGAAATATCCATATCGTGTAAGTCAGACCCTACCCTTACCTTATGATGGATCTAGAGTATGTTGACTTTGACAGGGTATAGAGTATATGTATGAGTTCATGTTTAGAAGTAGGATCTAAATTTAGTAAACACAATAATATTAAATTTAGTACAAAAGAGTTTTTACTATTTAAAATCATATCTAGTGATGACAGAAATATCCATATCGTGTAAGTCAGACCCTACCCTTACCTTATGATGGGTCTAGCGTATGTTGACTTTGACAGGGTATAGAGTATATGTATGAGTTCATGTTTAGAAGTAGGGTCTAGGGTAGGGGATTCAAATCCTATAGGATTCAAACTCTACCCTTACCCTATTTTAGACTCTACCCTAGTTAGATGCTAGTTAAACCCTAATTTTTTTAGAATAACCCTAGTTAAATTCTAATTAGACACTATCTGGTATGTATTCACGTGTTTAGCCTTGGAAAGTATTTTTAGCATAGTTTTAAAATACGGGTTTTGGTATGGGCCGGATTTTGTCCGTATTCTGGTTCATTTGGTCCGACCGATCGGATCATCGATCGAACCGGACAGTTTTTATTAATTTTTTACTATTATTCGAATAATATGTAATCTAAATAGTCAAAATATAAGTTTTAAAATCCACATTTTAGAAATATCAATCAATTTATAACATATAAAGTCAATTTTCTTTGTTGATTTAGAGAAATTGAGCATATGATACGACTTTTTTGTTTTAATTTTTGCTGATTTGGATAAAATCTGGTCAGACCGGGAAGTCCGAGTCAAAAAATAATACAAACTGCCCGGTCCAACCAAATTTTGGGAAGTCTGACCAGAGGCCTTTTTAGCCCTAAAGCTGGCTGCTCTTATGAATGATTTGCGGTTCGACTGGTTTTTAAAACTATGGGTTTTAGCATATGAGGTAGGATAATAAACATTCCTTGAGCGTCAGACCATGTAGATATCTTGAATTTATTGAAATTTTATATGGAAGTTGATTTTGTGCGTAAAAATTATCAAAAAGTAGAACGTTAAAAGGTCGGACCATACAGACCCTGTAGACTCTGGGTCTAGTGAAGAGTATGATATGGGTCGAACATAAAAAATTTATAAGGTCGAAAGTAGAGTATGGATCTAACTCCAACTAATATTATCCATTCCGAGGAAATATAAAAATTTGGGCTGCTGGGGGACCTCGCCAGCTAGTTTAGTTATATGTCCCCGCAAAACCAAGCCGAACAACCGTTAAATAATTACAAATTAAGACAAAACACATAACTATATCTCCCTAATCCACAATTGACACGTGTCGGTCACCTGGTACCCTACACCGGTCTCCTCTCACTCCTACCCCTTCCACTATATCCTCCCAAATCTCCATCACTTAATCCCACCTCTCCATTTTAATACACACCCAAAAACCCTAATTCCCAAATCCCAGCCTTCCTCTGTTCTAATCGATAAAGATCCGAACTTTCCGGCCGATACCCTTCGCCGGCGATGATACTCCGACCCCCGGTAAGGGGCTGGATGTTCCCGATCTCTTCTTTGTAGAAATGTTTGATCCTTTTATAATCGCTCGCCTCCGATCGAAGACTTGGTTCCACAAGAGAAAAAAGACCATCCCTAACCCTTGTATTGTTCAGTAGATCGTAGTTTAGTTTTGGATTTAGGGCTGTTTTTTGCTTACCATTTTCGTTTCGTAGATTGTATAGTGATAAAGTTTGGATCGTTGGGGGTGTGGTTTAAGAAGTTTGTTAATATTGGGAAAGAGGGAGATATGAATCTGAGCACGGCCGAGGAGGGATCGAAGAAGGAGGTTCACATTCCAGCGGATATTGATTGGGAAATGCTGGATAAATCCAAGTTTTTCTTCCTTGGCGCTGCGCTCTTTTCGGGTGTTTCGGCTACCCTTTACCCCATTGTTGTGGTTAAGACGAGGCAACAAGTGTGCTCCTCGCAGCTGTCGTGTATCGGGACTACATTGGGAATTGTTAGGCATGAGGGTTTGAAGGCCTTGTACCGGGGGTTTGGGACTTCGTTGATGGGTACGATCCCTGCTAGGGCGCTTTACATGGGTGCGTTGGAGGTTACTAAGAGTAATGTAGGGACTGCGACTGTTAGGTTAGGTTTACCTGAGGCAACTGCTTCCACGATTGCCAATGCTGCTGCTGGTTTGAGCGCTGCAATGGCCGCTCAGCTTGTTTGGACTCCGGTTGATGTTGTGAGTCAGCGGCTTATGGTTCAGGGAAGTCGTGATAACTCGTTTCCTAAGGCGTCATCATGTAGATATAACAATGGGATTGACGCGTTTAGGAAGATAGCTACCGCCGATGGGATAAGGGGACTGTATAGAGGGTTTGGGATATCGATTTTGACTTATGCCCCCTCAAATGCAGTCTGGTGGGCTTCTTACTCTGTTGCTCAGAGGCTGGTTTGGGGAGGAGTAGGGTGTTACCTTTGCAAGGAAGATGGTAGGAATGAGAGTGGAATCAGTGCGCTACATCCCGATTCGAAAACAGTGATGGCGGTTCAGGGAGTCAGTGCAGCAATGGCAGGCGGCGTCTCTGCTCTGATTACCATGCCACTTGATACAATTAAGACCAGGATGCAAGTCTTGGATGGGGAAGAGAACGGGAGGCGTGGGCCGACCTTTGGACAGACCGTTAGAAACCTGGTAAAGGAAGGAGGTTGGACTGCATGTTACAGAGGGTTGGGGCCGCGGTGGGCTTCAATGTCCATGTCTGCAACGACCATGATCACCACATACGAGTTTCTGAAACGACTGTCAGCAAAGAATCAAGACTTTCGGTCATGAGAGACGAGGCTAGTAGTGGTCAAAATATGGTGGCCCTTCATTTGATCCATAGCAAAATCTTGTTGAATCTCCCTTTTAACATGTATCTTTCTGTTCTATGTTGTCTTTCCTTTTTGTTATCTTGTCTGGCAATCAAAATCAATCCTTGTACACACTCGCAGATTTCATTATATATACAGAGTTTTGTGGCATGTTTTCATATGTTCAATGTTCCAAGTACTCCATGGTTCTTACAAGAATTTAAGAATGGAATGGAACCACTTGATAGTTGTCTGGTGGAAATGGCAATTAAACGCTTCAGCTTTGTCTCCATTTGGCACGAACTTTTCTTTAATGTTAGAGATCCCTCCATTAGGAGGTAATGGAATGTTGTTTTTTGGATTTGCAGAAACCTTCGAAATCTGACTTCTTTTTATTTTAATAGAGGCACTCCTGTGGGCCTATTGTGATTACAAAAAATTCTTTTTATTTTCCTCGGTCAGTGACCTTCATTGTTGGACTAGAGTCTTTCTGCGGTCTCATTTGGTAAGAACACCATTTACGTTCTGTTTAACTCGAAACTAGCTTAGAACAGTGGATTTTTCAATGCGTTCTGTCTGACTCGAACTTAACTTCAACGGACCGTTGTATGTATGTCTAGATACCAAGGGGATTCAATAAAAAGAATCACTAAATGATATGTTTCGGATTTAAAATTTTAGTGCTAGCATTCTAAATATACAAAGGTCTAAGAATTGGCACCATAAAGGGTATCATAATACACGATAATGTCTTTGTCTAATGAGTTCCCGAAACCCTTCCAATAGCAAAAGATAAATCTCCCCATCCAACAATTGCCTTGATTGGTGGTAGGTGGAATAGAGTGTTGCCCTATCTCTTTCCTTAATTACGAATTTTATTACCAAATAAAAAAATTGTAAAGTTCGTAAGTAATCAAGACTTTCACCACTAGCTAAATCGCACATAGCTGGCTAAGTGGTACACCATCTAGACCTAGCATCAAGCTAACTTACAAACTGGATAGTTAAGAGGTAGCGTCTTCCGATGAATAGACCGGAAGGGTGCGTAAATTCCTAATTCTAATCTCAAGCTTCTTTAACAAAATTCAACTTTCAAATTACTTGGATGAACTCTGATTGGTCAAATATTCTTGTTTATTTTATGCATTTTCGAGAATTTTCTTGACGTTTGTCAATGTTGAGATATTCTGGTGGAGGGTCACTTCTTGGCTACAATAATTTGGATTGCCACTTGACTAATATTTTCTTACTAGAATATCAGATAAACTCCGGAGGCCACTAACCAATAACTCTCATTTTGGTATATATTGCAGCCAAAATGATAAATTATACTATCATCACAACACATGTATGACTTCCTACACCATTTCCTAGATTTATTTTACATTTTGCAACATTAATTATCTTTTTAAAAAAATTATTATTTTTTTAATTTCAAAATATGTTGTGGAATAACAATTCACTATCTGTAGCTGAAGAACAAGAATTGGGAAAGAAATGGAGCAACCTAGACAATAATTATATATCCTTCAAAAGAAAAACCTAGACAAATACATAGATAGGCATAAATAAGGTCACAGAGTAGATGGTAGATAACTTAGTAGCCACCCAAAAGAGAGTAGAAACTGTGTTACACTAGCAGCAGAAAATCATCACTGACTAAGCTGATTTAACAGAGCATTCGGGTTAACATGGAGGCCGGATACAAGAAGCTGCCCGTATCAAGGGCGCGATCTTTTGTTGGTGGTGCAGGAGGGGCACTTGTACTGCTTAATGTGCTCGGCCCTGGCCGGAGTGATCTTGACGCACTTGCCGTGGAACCAGTTCTCACACACGTCGCAGCAGATCCAGAATTCATCAGTACCATAGTTGTCGCCACAAGCACCGCACAGTGTGTCCCCGTGCGCATCTTCCTCATCTTCATCTACTCCCTCATCTTCATCTTCAATTTTTTGCTGGGGCGGCTTGGGCTGCTTCACCTGAGAATCTCGCTGCTTGTTGCCGAACGCAAATGAGAAGAAGCAAAGACAGTCAATAAGAGCAAATCAGAAATTTCCATTTACTGCCCAATTACAAAAAAAAATCAGTTGATTATTTATGAAGAGATGGCAGAATTTTAAGTTTACTTGGGAAACAGCTACAAGATAAACTATCATCAATGAATTTTGGTGTCGACCAAGAATAAGCTATAAAACTGCAGCAACATAGCTCTCAATTACTTCTTGGAAAAATCTATGGACTAAATTGCGATTATTATTTGCCGACTTCAGTTTTAAAGCAGAACAAATTCACAATTGATTGAAATAGGCATACTGCGTGGTTAAGCCTGTTCTTACCGATTTGGTGTTCGACTTTGGTTTGCTGTTACTGTGATTTGAGACTGATGACTTCTCCTTGACTGGTTTCTTTGCAACACCACTAACAACTTCAAATACAGTAGGGAGGTCATTCACCATATTGAAAAGCTTCTTCCTGCATCAAGACAAATAAGGAATTAAAATGCCAATATGTATGTATTAGTAAATCTGAAGATAATTACCCACTGGTTAACTGAAGCCGCTGGCTTTAATTTTAAACCGACAATAATGAAACTAATTCAACATGTATGGTCAGCAAAAAGAAAATAATGATGAAACAATTTTCTAGAAAAAGAAGTGCATATTTAACCAGGATCTTTTTTACAAAAGCTAAGCCCGTCACTGCACCAATGAAGTAAACGCATGAGTGTTTTACAATTGAACATAGTCGAAGAAAACACCCTATTGATTCCAGAATAAATATGCTACGGAAAAGCTGTTATTTCGATGGTTTTCAGCAAGGCGTACTTAAGACAATAGGCAACAGCATGACTGAGAAATGGACGCAGGGAACATAATAAATGAAGAGAACAAAGCAACCATGCTTTACTTTCAAGAGTAATCAATTTAAGTAAAAATAACCATCACGTTTTAAAATGCGCAAGCCCCACAAGTTTACCCCTTTTGTAGTGGAAGACTCGATCATATCTGAGTTACCTGTCAGCTCTGTCAAACCCAAACCTAGCACCAAAATAGAAGGCAACAGACAGCAGCCATGCATCACTGTGCACAGCAACTAATGATAACCAGTCCTTCTCTTGCATTCCATCTCTAGCAAAGTTAATGCCAAGTGCGGGCTCTGGAAGCTCCGGAGGCACTTCTTCAGCTGGTAAATTCACTTCCCACTGCTCGCTAGGAAAGCCATATAAGCAGAGGTTCTCCTTCTCTGAACATTTAAACCATTGAATGAGAAACAATTGCTACTAGTTGAAGAACCAGAAGACAAGAAGGATTGTTTAATCTTAGGCAAATCAACAGCTCAAAGTCAAAGGACCACCATAATATCGAAAAATCAAGTAACTTGAATTTTTTTTTTTTTTTTGCATCAAGAAGCTCAACCTTAACAAAGCGATTAACAGATATAGCCAACTCTACTCGAGTATAGATAGAGGGACTCTCTCACTCACCAGGATCACATTGCTGAAAGAACTCCTCAACGTCTGCAACACCAAGATCAGAAGCGCATGAGCAATCACACAAACATTACTCAAATACATGACCCCAAAAGTTCCGAAGATACAAGAGTGAACTCACTATAAGCAAACAATGATAAAAAGAAGAGCTCGGACTCTCCCAATCTACTCTATATCAAGGCAGAATAGACTCGCAGTTCCGGGAATTGTGCAGATCCAAACCATGAGCAACTAGGCACACGACAGGAAACACTTAAGACTAACCTAAATCAACCAACTTCTTCCAATTTCCTTGGAATTAACCACAACCACATTGAAGCAAACCACAAATCCCATAAAAGGAAACACGAGCAACACCAACAATGGACTACCAACTAACTCTTTCCATCCACAAGTCCAAAAACATATTCTCAAGAAGCAAACGAAAAACCAACAACAAATCCTCATCTTTCAACAAAAACACGCACCAAAATTTGAATCTGTTTTCTCCAAACAGAGGGGAACCCAAGTGGCAAAAAACGAAGAGGAAGAACTTCACAAGCCAAAGACTCAAACTTTCGTACACCCCAGAAGCAGAAGGAAGTTGAAAGTGACACTACCGGCTAGAAAAAGCCAAGTACCACTAGCGAGTGCCTTAATTAAAAGCAGCTCTCCTCTCTTTGAAATCCCTAAAAACTTCCTCCACCGATAATGGACAACCAACTAACCAACTCCTTCCATCCACAAGTCCAAAACATTCTCAAAAAGCAAAGGAAAAACCAACAGCAAATCCTCATCTTTCAACAACAAGAAGCACCAAAAATTGAATTTCTTCCCCAACCAGAGGGGAACCCAAGTGGCCAAAACTGAAGAGGAAGCAATTCACAAGCTAAAGACTCAAACTTTAGCACACCCCAGATGCCGAAGCAAGTTGAAAGTGACACTACCATTAGTGAGGGCCTTAATTAAAGCAGCTCTCCTCCCTTTGAAATCCCTAAAGACTTCCTCCACGGTCCGGGGATTGTACTGCCCTCCTGCTCCCTCCATTTTCTCTCTCTCCCAAGTCTGCAGCTTTCCTTTGGGGGGTTCAAGTGGGAAGTGTGAAGTTTCGATTTGTAGTAGACGGGTTCCTAATAGTGGTGGTGGGGGAGGAGGGCAAGATGGGAATTTCGCAATGTTGGGTTAGAGTTGGATCTATTTTGAACCCGAGGTGAGGATTTCTGGTCGGAGAATAATTTGTGAATTTCTTGTCTGAAGAGAGTCAACATTGGAAGTACTAAGATTGACACACACAAAAACTCTAACCTTTTTGTCTTTCATAATTACAAACAATGAAATGAAATTTAAATTTTATTAAGAAAAATTTGAATCTTTTAGTCGAAATTATTAAAATGACATAGTCAACGTTTAGTCGCAGCGAAAACAAGTGCTACTGCATTTTTATAGTACATTGGACAGCATTTTTGTTTATTATGTTAACTTTATGATGTCACTATCAAATTATGGGTTTTTTAGTAAAATATATGTGCATAATTGGCTTTCTTCCAACTCGATAAATTAGACAGAATTTTTGTTTGAAGTTTTGGCTATATTCGAGATTATTGGTAAGTTTTGATGGTAATTTTTTATGAGATTATCACAACATGAAATTATTTATAAGCATAAAAAGTTGTTATTTTATCTTAAAATTTTGATTTAGATATGAAAATTTTAATGTATTGTGTCATCAAAAGTGAGTTATACTCATGGCTTGTTGTTGTACACATAGGACATTAGCGAAATCAAAATTTATACACACTTCAACTCGATAAAAGAAAGACCGTTTGACAAAGAAAAAATCGTGTTAAAATTATCATATTACTAATTGCAAAAAAAATTAGTTAGATATGAAAATTCTAAACATTAACTAAAACAAACCACAAAAATTACTCATACAAGTTGAATCATGGTCCTCAAAATGTGCTACTTAAATTACTTTTCCTTAAATAAAGCTACAATTTTGTCTCAAAAGAAGAATCAAGGTTAGACCTTCAATAACACACATAGCAATGAAAATAGAACACAAAGGGGACATAATAGAGTCGCTTCCTTTGTTGAAGCAGAAGTAACTAAGCAATGAAATTAAAACTAGATGAGCCAAGGATGACTTCCCAAGAGGAAAACCCAGCAGCCGTTTTTTTGTGTGCCAAACTAACTGCAGGTTGCTCTCCCATCTCCTACAGGAGAGTGGAAACATGGTCATGCAAGTTCCGACCACCTCGCAAGTCGCCCGGCCGCCCTTGTTGAAGGGTAGCGCGGAAGTGAGATGAGTAGCCGGAAAATTTGAGCTCTGAATGCTGGAAGAAATCGTCGCTGTTCGAGGCGCTGGTGACGTCCGAGCATGAGGTGGCGGAAGCACCATCTTGGTGGCTTTCTGACTGATGAGCTTCGGATTCCAATGCATTCTTGTGAAAATGAAGATGCAGAGAACCTGCAATGTCCATTCCATTGTTTGTGGGTGTAGACTCGGATTCTTGAAGCTTTTTTGCATTCAGAAAGCGTCCACCAGTGCCCCTTGCCCTCCTTAATGCATGAAGGTGGCGAGATTCGTGGAGATACGGCTGCAAGAAGTTGCAATAAAATGAACATCAAAGATTTGATACAATGCAGGTAACTGAATTAGTGGTTTGACTCCTAAAATTCGAAGCAGCTACCTTCCGAGCTTTGACTAGTTTGTTTTGAGCCTCAAGCCTGGCACGGTAGCGCCTCCTCCTAAGTATAGCATTGTACTGCTTTGCATTAACAAAAATGGGCTCGTCTTGAGTTAGATCAAGAGGTAACGGAACTCGACCAGGAGCCATTCCGAAAATCTGAGGGTGCTGAATCTACAAATGTCATCCATTGGACATTTTATCATATGCTAGCCAAAGGATAAAAGCATGCAACACATAAACCAGTAGGAAGCTTCACATCAAAACAACTATTCATGCAGATAAACTAGTAAAGAAGCAGACTCCATTGATTACCATTTCTGGTGGCCCGAAGGACGATAACAAGTTTCCATAGTAAGGGTCAAGATGATGAAAAGGAATCCGAGCCTACAAAGGAGAGATGAAGACATTAGATTTTTCTATCACTCGAGAGAACAAAGAAAATGGTCAACTTACCATAGATTGGACACAGTCCAGCTGGGAGGGAGGCAACCAAAAGTCCTGAGTGACCGCTGATGATGACGACTTAGGCTGGCCTACCTCTAGCTTCAAGCAAGCATCATTATTTCCTACAGAATCGGAAACACGAAAAACGAGCTTCTTACTTTCCAAGGGGTGTCTATTCAAGTTGTGCACTCGGCAAGCCACAGCTATAAAAGAGTTCACTTAACAATCCTCATACTTAAGCAATACCTTCTGTCGGCACTTCATGGCAAGAGTGACCAGTAGATTGAGTGGAGGTTGAATCCTGATCCTGAAATGTGAAACCCAGCTGCGTGGTGCCATAAAAATGTGGTGACGGAACCCCCATTTCTCGATGCAGAACCCGTTCTT